>OW240914.1:196341841-196361217 GCA_933207985.1 Pelobates cultripes
AAGCTTGACATTTAAAAAGAAAAAAAAAATTTTTCACTGTAATAGATTGAATAGCAGTTAGTTGTCTGCAAGCGTCTGGGTGTCAGGCCTCCTTCAGCGTGTGCTCTGCAGACCTCTGCCCGTGTACTTTGCCACTCATATCTGGTGTCTCTATAGCGTGCTTTTACAAAGAAAAAAAAGTTTTTCAGTGTAAGCTAATAGCAGTCAGTGTCCTTAAAGCGGGTGTCAGGCCTCCTTCAGCGTATGCTCTGCAGACCTCTGCCCGTGTACTTTGCCACTCATATCTGGTGTCTCTATAGCGTGCTTTTACAAAGAAAAAAGTTTTTCAGTGTAAGCTAATAGCAGTCAGTGTCCTTAAAGCGGGTGTCAGGCCTTCAGCGTGTGCTCTGCAGACCTCTGCCAGTGTACTTTGCCACTCATATCTGGTGTCACAATAGCGTGCATTCAAAACCCAAAAACTTTTTTCACTGTTATAGATTGAATAGCAGTTAGTTGTCTCAAAGCGGGTGTGTCAGCCCTACAGCGTGTACTCTGCCAGTTTACAGTGCCACTCATATCTGGTGTTATAATAGCTTGCATTTAAAAACAAAAAACTTTTTTCACTGTTATAGATTGAATAGCAGTTAGTTGTCTGCCAGCAGGTGTGTCAGGCTCACAGTGGATACTGTGCCCAGTGCCACCACTCACTCACTGGTACCCGGACGAAATTTATTTTCACAAAAGGCAATCCCCAACCTGTACTCGATTGTGCAAAAGGAAATAATGACATGTCTGGCACACAGTGTTGGGGCAAGGGTCCATCTGACCACTGATACCTGGTCTGCAAAGCATGGTCAGGGCAGGTATATCACCTACACTGCGCATTGGGCAAACCTGCTGACGGCTGCCAAGCATGGAATGCGTGGCTCTGCAGAGGAGTTGGTGACACCGCCATGACTTGCAGGCAGGCCTCCTGCCACCTCCTCTACTCCATCCTCGAGTCCTCTTCTGCTGCTGCATCTTGCTCCACATCAACGGATAGGGGACGTAACAGGGATTAAACTGATAAGAATAGTACTACTTAACACACCACTCCTATCTGGTGGCACATTAGATTGCACGCGCAGTGCCCCAAATTTGTTGTGATCTGTGAGTAAGGTAAACGGTTGTCCATACAAGTAAGGTTGCAGCTTTTTGAGGGCCCACACCACCGCCAGGCACTCCTTTTCAATGGCGGTGTATCTACTTCCCTGGGCAAAAGTTTCCGGCTTAGATAAGCCCCGGGTTGCTCGCCGCCATCTGCTCCGACTTGGCTCAGTACTGCTCCCAATCCAAACTTAGAAGCGTCTGTATGGACGAGAAAGCGTTTAGTTGGATCAGGAGCAGAAAGTACAGATGATTTAATGAGCGCCGTCTTGAGCTGTTGGAAGGCCTGTTCACACTCTGGGGCCTATCTTGGGGAGGTTTTTACGCGTTCCTATATGGCACTTACTGGGCTTTAGGGTCAGTCCGGCCTCCCTAATCCGGTCTAGTACGGCTCCTTGTGGGTCAGGAGCAGCTAAAAATGGCTATATAATCCAAGTAGGGGCAGGCATACTCCTGAAACCCATCCAGTAGCCGATCTACCATCCTCTGAAAGTTAGCCGGGGCATTCTTCATCCCGAATGGCATGGCCTTAAACTGATACAGGCCAAACGAGGTGACAAATGCCGACTTGTGGATGGCGTCCTCGGCTAATGGAATTTGCCAGTACCCCTTGCACAGATCTATTGTGGTGAGGTACTGGCCTCTGGCCATTTTGTCTAGAAGCTTGTCTATCCGGGGCATAGACGAGGCGTCTGAGGTTGTTTTATCGTTTAGCCTCCTGTACTCCACACAGAAACGGGTCGTGCCGTCCCGTTTCAGTACTAGTACTACCGGGGAGGCCCAGGGGCTGTCAGAGTGTTTTATCACCCCTAACTGCATCATTTTCTCAATTTCTTTCTGAATATTTTCTTTAACTGCTTTGGGTATGCGATAGGCAGTTTGGCGAAGGGGGGGGTCTGGTCTAGGGTTTCAACTTTGTGAGTGGTTAACGGACTGTACCCAGGTAGGTTGGAAAACGTGGCCCCCTTGTCCTGGATTAGTCTTTGGACCTGGGTTCGCTCCTGGGGGTCTAACCGTTCTCCTAACTGTACTTCTCCCAGGTCTCCGCTCTGGCCCTCTAGGTCTAGGAGATCTGGGAGTGGCAAATTATCATAATCTTCAGTGGCAGGTGCACAGATCGTGGTTACCTCTTCCGTGCGCTCGTAGTATGGCTTGAGCATGTTCACATGGAGCATGCGCTTGCCTCCCGTGCCCGCACCGATCACAAAGGTGGTATCACAAACCTGCTCTACCACCTTGTATGGGCCCTGCCAGGAAGCCTGCAGCTTGTCCTTGTCAAGGACAAGTGTCAATCCATATCTGCCAAGTGACCCTATGTAGGAGGAACAGTCCCTATTCTGCTCTGTGTCCGTGTGCATCAGGGGCTCTGAGGAGAGGTGTCAATCCATATGGCAAGGTGTCAATCCATATTCATTGTGATTTATGAATGTTAGGTGATTTCTGCCCTTTATGGATTAAAACCAGACTCTGCATCAACTGTGTAATTTTCCATGGGAGTTTTGCCATGGATCCCCCTCCGGCATGCCACAGTCCAGGTGTTAGTCCCCTTGAAACAACTTTTCCATCACTATTGTGGCCAGAAAGAGTCCCTGTGTGTTTTAAAATTCGCCTGCCCATTGAAGTCTATGGCGGTTCGCGAACATTTGCAGAAGTTCGCGTTCGAGAACCGAAAATTTCGTGTTCGCGACATCACTAGTCCTGTTCCACTGATCAAACTACGATCTACAATTTAGTCCTAGAGTGCCCCCACCTTGTCAGATCTAGATCCAGTAGGTCTGTCCATAGAAGTGAGACTCCCTCGTGTAACTATACTGCATCTCAAGTTCCTGCAGATCTACAATGTTTAGATGTGCTAAATGTGTTGGAAATTAGTGTATTAGAGGGTCTCCACTCCAGTATTCCTACATACAGTTTCAGATTCTCCCAGGTGTATTAATATACCCTTTGTTCACCAGAACCACTATTTTAGTAAGTGTGTGTCTAGCATGTCTCTAGAGATTCCAAAGTAATTGCTGCCTATGCAGAGTAGTGTTATTCACACAGTGCCAGTCACAGATGGCCATGAGTTGCTTCCTGCTATGCATGGATATGTTGAACACTTTCTATAGAGATGTATAGGTTCTATGAATCTCTAAGGGGATATGCTGATGGTGCAGCATGTGTGCAGTAGTCTACCAATGCTTCTCTATAGCAAGGCATAGAATTGGTTGTGAAGGGTTGATCGCAACCTTGGTTGGCTCAACTGCCTAGTTTAACTTCTTATTTTTTTTTAGAACTCCAGTCTGAGGAGGGCCAGACACCCAAGTGATCAGAAACCAGACAAACACCTTGAGAAAGTTAAATATTTGTTTTTTAATAGAATCATGACTGTTACAAGTTAAGTTTTTACAGTATAGGCTTTGGGAGCATTTTTTCTATGGTGAATCCAGATGCTAGTTACAACAGTTATCGTCAGTATTACAGATGCAGCTATAGCCCCTCCAGCCAGTGTCAAATCAGCATTTGAGTCATTATCTAAAAAAAAATTTTAATAAAATTAGGCAAGCGCCATACAATTACCAGTTTATCCAATTGGACAAGTTTTTTAAATCTAAATTTCATAAGCCACCATTGTAATGCTGTATTAGAATAATACTTCCTACCTTCTATTTTAATGGAATCAGGTTTCGCAGCAATGAAGTTTACTGGTCCATCAGATGATATTGTCATAGCTACATCTGGATTCAGCTTCTCAATCATTCTCCCTGAATGCAGAGATCGGGGAAAGAGAAAAATAAGGATGGTTCTAGCATCAAGATTAAGCCCTCCCCTGAACTGAGTTCATAAGATTTCATTCAACAAGGAGACTAGAAGTACATATTTTAGCCTCCATGGCAGTTAGTGTCCTAATGAGTCATTTAAGTGGAGCTAGAAAAGGTGTTGTGTACATTTAGAAGTTGTGACTTAGTGTAACACAAGAGTCAAAATACACACTGTTTCTGGGCACACAAGAAGTCATGCAGGAGTCTGATGCAGATGGGACACACACAGAAGCACTGCAGTGAAAATACACCTGTAAAATAAAGTGTTATTAGACATCACAGCCAACTCAGATATTCTATTACTTAGCAGCATTAGCCATGTTCCACAGTTAAATGAATGAGCATATGAAACCTTAAAAAAAAATTCTGAAGATACTTCTGGGTTTGTTTTAAACTTTGTACACAAGAGGGGATATATTTGTCACTTAACATGGGCTGAAGATTAAATTGGAATTGTTTTTTTTGTAAATCTTGCTTCCAAAATTAAAGGTTCTTTCCATGTTGCATCCAAGAAACTCACCAGTCCTCTAAGTGCAAGCTGGGTTCTTCCATCCACAAATGTGAAGGTGCTGATGGAAAAATGCTTGTAATGGGTTGGGAATGGAATGGCCTGAGATGAAGCTCCAAGAGAAATAAGCTGTGTGAGGTAGTTGTCACCAGGAAAAGGGCAGCTGGAAACACATTTAACAATTAAGCCAGGAAATTCAATTCAGTTCAAGCATCATACCACCCAGAGGAACAACTCTACCTTTTCACCAAGATGGGCCACTGAGGTTGTTGTGTCTCATCAGGAGAGGGATTAGCCCAGCAGTCATTCAAGATCAGAACCAGATTAGGATCAGTCCTTTGAAGAATGCGAACTTCCAAGTAGACTGGATCTCGGAGCACTCTTGTTACAGGGTAGTCACCATCAACATAATATGAAGAATACTGTTGGTCTACAAAAGAACATGGTTAATCTTTCCACCATTGATCTCTAAATGCATGTGATAATAGATTAGATTTAGCTTTCATACCTCGGGCGATCCTCATTTCCAGGAGAAGGGGTCCAGTAGTGGAGACTGGAAGTGGTGGTGGAAGAGTGAATACCTGAACTTGCAATGGTGCAACACCTGTTCTGGAATAAGTGCAGCGCACAGTGACCCTGAATAGAAGCAGGACACAAGGAAGGAGAGTGTTGTATTCCTACATTAATCTGGTTCTGAAAATATCCAGAATGTTATAGCCTGGTAGAACAAGCTGCTCTAGCCAAACATATTTCAAGACATGCCATACCTCATAGTACTGTCCCTTGTGATAGAAGCTGCACCCCAGGTCCTTATGTCTCGTGTTGCCTCAATTGTGTTCTCATATTGAATGGTGCTCCCAGATACCTGTGAAGAAAGTTGGAGTGCTAGCTTTTACCAGAATAGAACTTAGCCTGTTAGTTTCATATAGGTTGTTAAGCATAAGCCTTTGGCTATTGATCCAGGGAAGTGGTATTGTAGGTTTGCCATGCTTTTGTATAAAAAAGTCAAAGTTAATTTCCAGTCTTACTTGATTCATGGACCCACAAGACAGTGGAAAGCTGAAAGCTATGAATGCATTGCTCTTCATTATCTGCAATCCAGGGCAAGATGTTGGATTCACATTGAGAACATGAACCGAATCCAAGATCAGTGATGGTGTGGTCATCTCAGTGGAAATTGCTACTGTAACACTGCTGGCAGCTGTGCATTGAGCAGTCACTAAAAAAAAATAAAAAATTTAATTTTCTTTTTAAAAATCCCATGATGACCTGACATTTATATTGTCGAGAAAGACCTTTAGCTTTTTTGGTCTCTACTTTAGGAAAGAAGTCACCATTTAAGTAGCCAAGAAAATTAGTTACGGTAGCGTTTACATGGCAGGAAATTAAAACATCTAAAGTAATTAAGTTTAGTGTAACACTGCTACTACAGACTAGCAAACAATTAACAGAGCAGGAGATAAATGCCAGTTTAGACTGACTGCAACAAAAGTTAAACATTTCATGTCAAATCTGCAAATCACATGCAGTGAAGAAAGTTCTTGTAAAGTTGACTAGGGATGTATAAACAAAGTTATTTAACCCCTAAATAGTAGGCCAGTGACACTGCAGGGGCATGATCTATACACCAAAGTTCTTTTGGTGTCCGTCAAGCCACACCACCCCTGCCTGTGACGCAGCATGCATAGAATGGGTTTAATTTACCGTCAGATGTTTTGCCGCCCCCCCTCTCCCACCCCCCAAAAAAATAAAATAAAAAGTTTGTCTGTGTACACACATAATATTTTGTTCAGGAGAAAGTGTTATTTCACATTTAATATTTCTATTTGAAACACTTCAATATGAATAATCTCTAAAAGTGATAAGTTTTAATTTTTCAAGATCTGCATGGCATTTTAACCAAGGTCATAATACTGTTCACTTTGCTACCTGGGAGGGGCTTGCATTGTATTGTTTGGAGAACCCTTGCTGGGATTTGCACAAAAGTCAGAGTTTGGCTCATTAAAGTCAATTGTACTCCCAGAGCCATTGGTCTAGTTACTGGGGAGGTGAGAGGGCAAATCACAGGTCAGTCCTTGTTCGGGAATAGAGCTTGTCACCTATCCTGTTCCAGGAGGACCCCAGTCTAAACGACTGGAGCAGAAGTACTGAGGTTTTTCCTGGTTCCAGCTAGGAAGCAATCCTTGGCAGAGGTATAGTGAACTCTGCTATATAGATATAGTGCCATGGAGTGACCCTTTAAACCTAGTCAGCATGAGTACCTAGATGAACGGGGGGCTGAAATGCTTAAATACATACAGAGGGGTGATTAAGAAACTAAGACTACTCACATGGTTTTCCAAAGTAACAGGGCATTGCAGAATCACCAGGAATAAAACAGCAGCCAAGGCCTTCACAGACATCCCTTGACACACTTTGTTGAGCACAGGACAGCCGATCTTGTCTTGCCACAGCAGCACACATGCTGGGTGCAGGAGCATCCATAGCTAATACAAATAAAGTCATACACGAACACTTTTCTTAAACCATAAAGTTAAAAATACTAGCTGTAGGAAAAGTATCAGAGTCCATCAGACTGACCAAGGGATGCATCCTCATTAGCCAGATGGCAAATTGAGCAGATTTGGCAGACCTGCTAGAACATGTTATGAGTTTTGCACCACTATGTAAAACTGACAAGACTACATTATGGGATTTACAGGAGCCTTTGCTTTAATGGAATTTGAGAAAAAAATAAATAAAAATGAATTTTAAGTCTAAGTCAAGAGTTCCCTGCTTCTCTCCTAAAGGGTAGCACTCCTCTCCTCCAGCTCTGCTACACTCCACCTTGTTTGATTGCTTCCTCCTGTCCAGTTGAGTTTTACACCCCACCTCCTATAGACTAAGCTTGTTTGAGCATGGCCCTCTTCAACCTGTTACTGTAATTGTCTATTGTTAAATCTCCCCCTTTGATAATATTGAGAAGAGCTATACAAATACCAGTATTAAGTTCAATAGACTGCAAAAACCGAGCATGCACCAAATCCTTATGTTATAGGTTTACTCTTTGCATTAGGAGAAGGTAACCTATGTAGGTCTGAAATGGTCATGTTGGTTGGTATCCAGTAGAGGACCTGCTGCACCCACACTTGAACAAAAAAAATAAAAAAAATTTAGGGTGTGGGGCCATTCTGACAAACGGCAGGTTACATAATTTGTATTTTATTTACACACCAATTTCTAAACAAGTTGTTTAGAGACATTAAAGAGTTGTGCTTCTAGAGAACCAACAGAAAGGAGTTCCTAGAAAAGAGATATTAGGCTAAGAGGCAGAGATGGTTTGGTACCAAGATAGGAATTCTTGGCAAGTGTTGTCCTGAACTGGCCTTCACAATATGGATATTCACTGCATACCTGACACAATGGGGCACGTAATATCCTTTTTATGGTGTTGAGTTTTTCCATTAACAGCTTCTTCCAGGATTATAGTCATCATATGGTCTCCATTCTACAGATACACAACGTAACAGAGGATTGAACATAAAAACAGCCAGTTTGCCATGATCGCAACAGAGACATTAGGTAGTTTTAGCCAGATCTACATTGTAGAGAAAGTGTAAAGGATAACCAAGCAGTCCGTGTTGCTCACTTAGTGTAGAGCGTGTTTAAAAAAAAAAAAAAAAAAAAACCCACATAATGTCAGCCATGTACCAGGAAGATACAAAAATAAGTGTAGGACTATGGTTTATTTAAGCAAATGTTACCTAAAACATTATACAGGGAGTTGCAGAAGTGATGTTTAATTTATCGCTTACCATTTCTTTTACATAACACCCATCATAAGTTGCTCCAACCTTAACAGAACTACCTGATTTCTGGGTCACCCAAACACCACATGCTGAGTTGTTGCGGAGAATGCGAGCCTTTCCTTTGTGATCTGAAGTAGAAAAAATATTTCAGTTAATATATTCTAGGCTAAACACCCAACATAGCAGGCCAGCCATTACTACCTCCACTTACATTAGGCCTGGTATTAGATTAGGGTTTTAAGTTAAACAGCTGTAAATCAGTACAGTGATCACCCAAAGGGTAAGAGCATTTTGGTTGCCTGGTGGTCTCTACAGCGATTAAGCAGGCATTGATAAGATATAACAGTGCAGCCAAGTACCCATCAGGAGGTATTGCTTATATCCAGCACATGTGCCATGGATATAAGTCCTATTGTATGATTAAAACATTCTATGCAGAATATACCAGTTTGTTTCTTTTTAGCTAACTTGTTCAATAAACCAGTCTAAATAACAGCAATAAATGTCAAAATGGTTATGATTAGATAGTTATTGTAGTGTTTTTTTTTAGCACAGCAAGAAAGACCGTTAAGATGAGGGATTACCTCACTTACAGGACTATCAATAAGGGATGGCAGATTTCACTGCATATCAAATGAAGATTTTTGCCCTGTAGAAGTGGTAGCTGATAAATCAGATTACCAATTTAGAGTGTATTTAGGAACAGTATTACAAGTATTATTACTTACCTAGAGCCCTCAGAACAAAAGGAGTATCTTTTGAAGGAAAGGAAATCTTTAAGTTTGTGGATCCACATTCCAGATTGGACAGCTCATCCCAAAATCCATGTGCCTTACAAACCAAAGTAAAACAACAAACAGCAACTATAACAGCCACTCCACTAGAACAACACATTCTGGCAAGACAAGTCATTAGTGAGAAGAACTGTAAGACTGCAGACTCTTATATGATTGATAGTAATACCATGTGCTGGTAAATTAAACATCAGTCCATCTAGATAAGGTGCTTCTTATTAGAGCTTTGTAGGAGAATGATCTCACAACACCTGTGACAATTAGCAATTAGTCAGTTTATAATATGAACTGGGAAAAGTGCTTTGCATGATGGCCCTTATTCAGAGTTAGCATTACTTTCTATGCAATTCAAATAAAATTGAGTTTTTAACTGTGTGTCTATGTCACATTTAATTTAACATGTTAAAATAATTAAAATTGGTTGTTTAAACAGCAACAACAACTCAACCAACAGCAACAAGGCTTAACCATTCAGGTCAAAATAGCAGAACTGGAAAAATTCTCAAAGTCAGCTATGCTTTCAGTTTGGCTACTTTGGCCTTAGATTTAAATATTTGAAATGTATTTAGAATTCCCACTTCAGTAAATAACTGTATCTGACCACTTTAAATTACCAACAATTCAGTAAATAGCCCTGTCAATGAAATGATTTCTACTCTGCATTATGTGTATGCTACACATTGCAGAGCAGCACTTTTCATGTGCTGTAGAATAATATGTGAAGGTGAAATTTGTCCAGAAAAATATTTTTAAGGGAAATCTTTGTGCAGAATATGGATACCAGTAGCCATTTACTTCTGCCCATTGATTGGACTTGAGCATTTTCATAAACATGAGTATTTCTAAATTTTATTAATACAAAGAGGTTCGTTCACTAAACACTAAACTTTAGCAAATTGAAACTGAATTGCAAAATTTAGAGCAGAAAATTACATTTGTGAAAAATTCTAGATCTCAGCTATAGATGTACCTTGACTGATTAGAGACAGGGTGTTAGTTACTAAGCACATAATTGTCTTCAGTTTGACACGAGTCTGGAAAAAATACTGGATTTTGACTGGATTTGTGATTCTCATATTTCCCAAAACCAAATCTGGTGAAAATTTTGTTATGCTGACTGAAAAAACACCATTCACACCATTCATATGGTCCATACAGTGTATGGTTTAAATTCATTGCTTTTTAAATCCAAATCCTATAAAAAGTATTAGATCTATCCGGTACCAAATTCAAACCAAGTTTTGACTGAATGTATCCATTGAGATGCACAATCACATATTTTCATGACTGCTGACCCATCCTCCTTTTACCCGTTGCCCTCCCAATAAGACACCACACACTTTTCTTCTGGATAAGGGCAAGCGCAACGGCCACAGCTTTATTACCTTAATTCAAATCCAATAACCATGACCTGTCAGGTGTTGGGCGGTTAACTCAACAGACAGTTCTCCACCTCTTTTTCCCAAGAGCCTCAACAGCCGGCACTTGCCATCAGCCCTTGTGCGGTTTGTCGTCTCCCCAACTCGACTCTTTGTCTTTCTCCTTTACTCCCAGTTGCGCTGTCCAGGGATCCCGCCAAGCTGTGACAAAACAAGAAACAACAGCAAGACACCAAACAAAACAAAACCAACACATCCCTAACCAAGGGAAGGGTGGGTGGGAATTTTCACCAGTTTCCTTCCAGAGTCTCTGCTGACTGGTAAGTCTCCTCCCCACTCCTCTCCCCAAACCCCATATCTTTGCCACCTATACATGGGCAGCAGTCATGATCCCCCTTCCCAAGGTGTAGAGGGGGAAACTTTATTTTTGCAAGCAAATGAGAATATTATTGACTATTTGCCCATTGTCAGCACTAGCAGCCAGTAAGCAAATAAAATCCTTACCAGTGCACAATTTAACTATGTATAAAGATTATCCCTGTATATATATATATGTGAATAGGGGCATATCTTCAAACCATACCATTGACTGCTCAACCCCATCAGCTAGGCAGTGGGATGGGATGTTAGAATAAAGGGAGAAAAGTATATGGTCCTAAACAGTATGTGGGCTAAACAGGAATAATGGGGAAATGGACATGCGTTGTTCACCCACTTTTGCTTCCACACACGTGCATTGGTTGGGAGTAGAGCCATAAATAGAAACCTTCAAGCCCCGGTGCAAGAATTACCATAGCTCCCCTATGTGTCATATCCCCACCCTGCCCTTCTATGTGTCTCAGTTCCCCCTGCAGCCCCTCAATGTGTCAAATTTCATGTATCTAAAATCCCCCCCAGTCCCTTCCATGTGTCAATTCCCCAAGAAACCCTCCATGTGTCTAAATTCTTCCCACCAGTCCCTTCCATGTGTCACAATTTTCCACTCCTGACCCTCCATGTGTATTAATTCCCCCACAGTCCCTCCATGTGTCAATTCCACCCTCCCAAGCCCCTCCATATGTTTCAATACCCCCCAGTCCTTTCCATGTGTCTCAATCCCCCTCAGTCTCTTCCATATGCCTCAGCCCCCAGAGTCCCTTTCATGTGTCTCAATCCCCCCGGTCCCTCCATGTGTCAATTCCATCCTCCCCAGCCCCTCCATATGTTTCAATACCCCCCAGTCCTTTCCATGTGTCTCAATCCCCCTCAGTCTCTTCCATGTGCCTCAGCCCCCAGAGTCCCTTTCATGTGCCTCAATCCCTCCCCCTCCCTCCATGTGTCAATACGAACCAACTCCCTCCGAGTGTCAATTCCTGCTTCCTCAACCCCTTCATGTGTCAATCTCCCCCCCCCCAAGTCCCTCCATGTGTCAATTACACCCCTAGTCCCTCAAGTTGTCAATTCCATACTCCTCTGTCCCTCCATTTGTCAATTCCATCCTCCCATGTCCCTGCCTCATCCCTCCATGTGTCAATCCCCCCTGTCCCTCCATGTGTCAATTCCCTAATCCCTCCATGTGTCAATCCCCCCAAGTTCCTCCATGTGTCAATTCCAGCTTCCTCAGTCCCTCCTTGTGTCAATTCCAGCCACTCCCCAGTCCCTTCATGTGTCAATTTCCCCCTCCATGTGTCAATCCCCGCAAGTCCCTTCATGTGTCAATTACACCCCCCAATCCTTCCCTGTGTCAATTCCATCTTCCCCATCCCTCCATTTGTCAATTCCATCCTCCCCTGTCCCATCATTTGTCCCATCATTCCATCCTCCCACATCTCTCCACATGTAAATCATATCCTCCCTCATCCCTCCATGTGTCAATCCCCCCTGTCCCTCCATGTCAATCTCCTAATTCCTCCATGTGTCAGTTCACGCCCCTCCTGTCCCTCCATGTGTCCCACCCCCATCCCCTTCTCCGTTAGCACTTCGTGTCAGAAAGGATATAGGGAAGCAGAAGCTCCTCTACCCCAGCCCGCTCTGTCACGCTGTTGTGATAGGCAGGGAGGGATAGCACTGTTCTGTGCTGGCAATCGCAGCTGCAGCCGGGCCCCTTAAAATGACCCCTACCACTGTGGTAGCTAAGCCACTGGCTGGGAGCATAACACCTATAATGTTACTTGAGCATGCCACTGTCCCCCTCGTTTATCCCTCTCTAGCCACCAGCCATGGGTTGTGGTTAGAAGCATAATTAAAATAGAAGCTGTCATGTTTGTAACCCCCTCCCCCCACACACACCTCCATCCATGTGTGGACCTCCACATAATAGAATAGGGGGACACCTGCCATATCTAGCTCCCTGCCCCTTCCAATTGCTTGGCGAGGGGGCGTCTGAATAGATGAAATTGGATGGACAGCAATCCCAAACCTGCTCTCCACCCATGGGCATTAGATGCAGGGTATTGCTATAATACGTAGGTGTGGGCATGCATGCAATTGTCCTCCCCTCTTTGAATGATTTCCTTCTCTTAGCAACTTCTCTTTTAAGTTGTCCTTAACTACACCCTTCATTCTAATAATAGTGTGTGGGGGAAATTAACCTAAAACCCTGTAAAAAAATTATTATCAATAATTACCAATTGAAGCCTTCTTTTTTGCAGTCTTTTTGCTTTAGCCCCAAAAAAGACCAAAGAAAATCCTTTATACACAACAAGACCTGACTAGAACAAAAACACATACAAAGCTTACACAAACAATGAACATATAAAAGCTGCAACACCAAAAATAATTAAAACTTTGCCCATGGAGGGATCTGTGCAGGCTGACGCTTCAAAGCAGGAAACATGAAAAAGGGTACTTTTCTTTTATAAAGACAAATAGATATCTTCAAGTACACTGCTATGTCATACAGGCATGTATCCTTGTCATGTAGCCCCAGGCTCAGTAACACAATTGTAACAATAAAGTGTCTCTGCACACGAAATGTGTAAATTGTATGTCATGGCTCTGTAGATTTAGGACATTTTTTCCCTCACTAATTAAACTATTTTAAGAAGATTTTGAATAAAGAGATTTTTTTACTGGGGATGAGCAATGCTTCACATAGGCCTTCCCAAGCTTTGTAATTCAGTCAGAACACTCTGTGTTCTGACAGGTATGTCTTATTTATCACAATATTTGCTCAGAAATACATTAGAGTTCGCTCAGCAAACAGTTGTATACACAGGGTGGGCCAAATTCTGAGTAAGGTTTGAGGAATCAATAACTTTTTTATTTATTGAACACATTTCAATGATAAAATACTAATTTTGAGAGAAGATCCCAGGTTAAAGAGCCTAAAATCAAACCTCAAAACAGATTACCCACATATGGGATCCATACAAACGGTATGAAACATCAAAAATAAATAATAAAAATAAATCTTTATTAGAGAAAACAAATACACAAATAATAAGTGAAACACTCAGTGACTATGTTAAGTGAATAAAAAGTGACAATCTCCTAAATTGCCTGCCAGCTTCATTATATAGGGATTAATACAACTAAGTTTGATACCACTTGCACAACCCCTATAAATTCAAGTCAGTAGTTCCAATCTAGTAGAGAAATAGGAGTTAACTTATCTAGAAGGTTGTCATTGTATTACAAAGTAGCCGTATATAATTACTATCCAAATATAGCTTTAGCAGAGATATGAAGAAAATGTTTACTTAGATGAAATGAGAATCTCTTAGAGTAGCGTTTGCACAAGTGGGGTAAGCCAGTAGTGTACATGAAAGGAAGGTAGAAACTCCTAATTGAATTGAAACTCTTAATTGAATTCCACCCCCACCCTCACCCCCACCTTATCACAGGTCACACACCCTCACAATATCTTGCAATATATTGCTTGTCGGCATGGAGCATAATAACGTACAACAGGTAAAAGAAATGAGATAGTAATTGAAGAAAAGGATCTGGGACTGTATAGGCAGCTAATGGGTCATAGAAAAAAGTATATATATATTATGTTCAATTTATCCAGACCCAAGCATACCACACAAACAAATCCCCATTCAGATCCCTTAACCACCTCAGTCAAATCAAGCAACGACCCTTAAATGCATCCTGATAGCTAAAGGCAGCTCTAGGTATGTATTCACTGTCTCATCTATTCCAGCATACCAGGGACAAACGGATACCCCAAAATGAGCGTTTCAATAGCTGTTTCCCTGCTGCTTGCTTTCTGACATACTGCAGCCTAGGAAAATGAGAGGGAGTGAACCCCCTTGCTTAGACTGCTATCTAACTCGCTGAGTGCTTGTTGGTGGCTATAATGAAAAATGAATAATGAACTACCTCCTGAGTATCTGGCAGGCATACTAAGGGGTCCCTGAGTTAAAAGCTAAAGCATCCTACCCAACGCGCGTTTCGGTGCTATACAGGTACCTTTGTCAAGGGTAATCCCATCAAGCCGGTCATTTGAACGTTTTAGCTCTGCTCATTGAATGACGTGATATGGCTAATCATACGTCGACACGTCATTGGGGGCTTGGTTAGGGCAGTACACACCCCTTTTTTACTTCGGAAGTGTGCTTCCAATAGAATTATCCCTAGGGGAGAATGAAACCTAAATTAACTCATGAATATAGTTGCTCACAGGATTGAAATCCCATCGAAAATTATAATGGGGTAATATAGCATATGTGGGGGCTCCAAATAATCCACCCATAGTTTTATGTAATCACAAAGGATTATCCTGTACAACATATAGAGCATCCATTCGTGCTTATTCCTGAGGGGGAGACAAAACAATGCCAAACCGAATAAACCCCCTAGAAAAATAGATTAAATCAAGTTGGGAGATATCTTCATTGGAGAATTATATTAAAAAAAAGAAATGATTCCGAGGGGTTTGAGTCCGGAACATACCATCTCCCTCTACTGAGAACATTGAGTTGGTGGGCCAGTGGGAGTCTGAGGCGAGTGCACGCTCAAGGCACTTTATGTAAATTATAATTAAATATGAGAGCAAGAAATTGCTGGAAATTCATTCAAAATTAGAGGAAGAGATTGACAAGGTTAAACAGTATCAAGCTGATCCAGAAGTTATCCAATCAGACCAAATTAAAGAATAATCTGGACAAATTCCAACACACTACAAAAATACGGAAACATCAAAAATTTGTTAGAGACTTTAAGGACTATCAAAGTAGCAATGTCTATTGGCATTTTTTTCTTTTTCTCAATTTGTATTTTATTGAGTTTCCAGCAAATACAACCATGACATAGTTACATGCCAGTGAATGTTGAAAATAACGTTGCAAGTTGCAGCTTGCTGTTAGACACATTTCGAAACATAACATGTATAACATACTTTAATAATATAAACACTGTAGACTTTGAGGTTCGCTGTGTCATTGCGGTGATAGTAAAACAACAGAAAAAGGAAAAAAAAACTAGAAAACAGTATGACTAAATATTATAAAGGTGTCAATGCATGACAATACAAATAGAATGATTTACTCATTGGATCACATTTGTGAGGATCTGGGCATACAGGGTATGTGGCCAGTCATTGAGCTGTTGGGTGGGGAGGGGGCAGGTTGCCGTCTCACGGTCCTGCACCACAGATAAAGGGGAGAGGAAAACTCAGTTTGTCTAAGCATTGTAGTAATTATGTAATTGAGTTTCCGATGTTTGCACTGTGATGTTAGCCATAGCCTGTTTATAACTTGCTTTGAACCATCATACTTAAGACAGGCACTACAGAGAGGCCAACTATTTTCCCATTATATCGGGCAACTGTGGGGAGATGAATTACTTTCAAACCAAGCAAATCAGGGATAGTTCTTCAATTAGGAGTACCCTTGAAGGCACAGTAGGAAATGTATATTGCCCATTGGACTATCAAGTAGAAATTATTTTTCTTTCTCTCCCCTTGACATTACCATTGTAATTAACAAACTGATACTAGTTGTGTATTATATATACATTGCTGCAATTGTGTTTGGCAACAGTATTGGTCTTACCACAGGGTAGCGTTACAATATACCATTCCTGCTTCTTTATCCTCCCCTATTATCTTTATTACACCTTGTTAACAGACCTATTGTGATATCTCATAGATATCACAGTGTATCCAATTAGAGTGGAGGGAGAAGGGGCAGTGTATTAGATTAATGTATTAGATTGGGTGAAGGGGCAGTGTATAAGAGTAAAGGGAGGGGCAGTGTATTGGATTTGGGAGCAGTGTATTAGATGGGGGGCAGTGTATTAAAATGAGGGAAGGGGCAGTGTATTAGATAGGGTCTGCATGGCGGTGCTGAACGCTCCCCATGGAGATGCTGATTGGCCGAGCGGCTTTTTGCCACACATGCACAATAGCCTCCCAATGTTTTCCCACGGGAATACATTGGATTGACTGAGATCTTCAAGTTTAAAGATCTCAGTAAAAGTGAAGAACACAGTCATAGGACTTTAAAATCAACAAGATAATGTAATTTGTTTTTTACAGCGGTGCAACAGCATATATTCACCATTTCAGTCCCATTACCAAACTTTTCTTAATATGTCAAGGTAGTTAGACTGAAACGTTGGTTATATGGAAATACATGTCTACTTAACCCGTTAACGCCGTTAAGGCGTGCTATGCCGTCCCGGCGTTAATTGGCTTAAACGCCTTTACGGCGGCATAGCACCCCGTGGCCCTCCCACGTTTCCCCGATCCCTCCCAAACTGCAGATCGCGGTGGGCGGACCTGCCTGGCAACCCAGGCAGGTCCCCTGTGGCCAATCCGTAGTGATCCGCAGTTTGTGATCGCTAGTCACTGCGATTTTTTATCCCTTCCAGTGCTGGTCACAGCATTTAACACTGTGATCAGCCTGTTTAGGGATTTTAGTACATTTGTACTATTATTATTTATTTTTAGGGTCCAAAAATATTTTGACTTTTTTTTTTACCCTTTGTCAGTCGCAGAAACCCAAATCTCCCTTAACCCTTTCCCCGCTGCCGTGATCACTGTACTGTACAGTATCGCTACTGTACAGTATTGTACCAGTGATCACTGTGATCAGAGGGCTCTCTGATCAGGCTGACTTTTTTGGGGGGTTATTTTTTTTAAAAACAAAACAAAAAATAAAATAAAAATTAACCCTTTCAGTACTGCAGTCTAAACTGCGATTTGTACATTTATTTTATTTTTTGTGGGTTTCTGATGGTGGGTAGTAGGGTGTTAGGCAGGTAGGAATTTTGTAATTTCCCCCTTAGATTTTTTGATTAATTATTGAGTAGTCCCCCCTAGAATGGCACGTCGCTACTCAGCCGAGGAGGCGTACGCCATTCTGGCAGGCAGTGATAGTGACACTCTGCAAGACAGTGACACTATCACTGCCTCTGACATTGAGGCTATGACTGACTCCTCTAGTGATGGTGCCTCACCACCACCAACAAGAGGACGCTCAGCAAGCCCAATGCCAGATGGAGACTGGGTGCCCCCAAACCTGACGGCCCCAGATATTCCCCCATTTACGGTGACCCCTGGCATCACTGTTATGGTGGATGCTTGGGAGCCCCTAAAATATTTTGATTTGTTCATGTCAGAGGAAGTATTTCAGTTATTGGTTGAGCAAACCAATTTATTTGCCAACCAATATCTGACTGCGAATCCGGGGTCACATTACAATCGGCGTAATATGAGGGGAGTAGACTTGGCTGATCAGTGCATACAGCCCTACAGAACTGGAAGAGTAGGACATAACCCAGATTGCAATTTTCAATGCCCATGTGCTTTATAAAAAGGAAGCCATAGGTAGACCATTTCTAGAGTTTATGGTCCAAATTTTGTCTCAAATTATATTTGCCCAGACCCCAAATCCTAACCCTCCTTTGGAATCAGAAGTTGTCCAACGACTTTTCAGCAAACATTTCCCTTCCCGAATCCCCCCCACACCCTGTAAAAGGTCACCCCAACGAAAATGCCGTGTTTGCTGGAAAAGAGGAGTCCGAAAGGACTCCAGTTATTATTGACCCTCCTGTCCATCCCTACCCGCCCTCTGCATAACAGACTGTTTCAAAGTCTACCATACATAACCTAACTACTAAATCACTCTGTATGGTACTTTGGCAGTTTGTTTGCTTGATTTCCCTGGACTCCCTGACCTCGGCTTGTCCTGACTACGCTTCGTTAGCTGCCTGTACCGACCCATTGGCTTGTTTTACCGACTACTCTGACTTCTGGATTCCCCTGACCTTGGCCTGTCCCTGTTTATGCTAGCCATTCTAAAGTGGCTACACCAAACAACTCAAAATACTACATTTGTAGTACTTGAAATGTGCCTTCACAAAAAAAGCAAAAAACTAATCACAGGGTTAATGCTACAGTATCTGAGTCAAAGATCTACCTGCCTCTCTCTGCCTTCAGATCAAAGTATACTTGGGGGTACTGTACTATTCCTGTGATATACTAAAATCCTGGAAACACTGTACATGTAGGTACAGTTATATTCAGAAGACAGTGTTAAATCAAAATACTGAGGTTTTAGTGCACTAACTAATACCAGGATTATGACATTTCTATTGAAAATGCAATTTATGTGATTAAAAATACAAAAATAAAAGTAGAAATTGCTATATGGGCCCATCATTTCTGTTAAAATGGCTAGACCAAACATCTCAAGGTCTGCCATTTGTTGTACTCTGGGTTGCCTACTTTTGAAAATGGTATGCCATAATGGTGGAAATGTTATTACCCAGGCTGCCATGCTCTCTAAATAGCCACATAGGCGAAGCAAATCACTTTGTCAAATTTCCAACTTTGAAATGGACATCTAATATATTTGTCCCTGTGAATTCCCCCCAAAAAACAGAAAATCCAGTACATGGGGGTACTGTTATATTCAGGAGACAATGTTCAAAAAGAATAGTGAGGCTTTGTTGCAATAACTCATACCAGGAATAGGAAATGTCCTGTGAAAAGTGAGTTCATGTGTGGAAAAAAGCACAAATAAAACTATTACTGCTACGTGGGCCCT
>OW240914.1:196361317-196608487 GCA_933207985.1 Pelobates cultripes
AAACATCTTAAAATGCAGCATTTGAAATACTCTGGGTTGCCTACTTTTGAAAATGGTATGCCATAATAGTGGAAATGTTATTACCTAGGCTGCCATGCTCTCTCAAAGGCGAAATAGGCCCAGGAAATCACTTTGTCAAATTTCCAGCTTTGAAATGGACATCTAATATATTTGTCCCTGTGACTTCCCCAAAAAAACAGAAAATCCGGTACATGGGGGTACTGTTATATTCAGGAGACAATGTTAAAAAATAAATAGTGAGGCTTTGTTGCAATAACTCATACCAGGAATAGGAAATGTCCTGTGAAAAGTGAGTTCATGTGTGGAAAAAAGCACAAATAAAACTTTTACCACTATGTGGGCCCTTTATTTCTGATAAAGTGGTTAGATCAAACATCTTAAAATGCACCATTTGAAATACTCTGGGTTGCCTACTTTTGAAAATGGTATGCCATAATAGTGGAAATGTTATTACCCAGGCTACCATGCTCTCTCAAAGGCAAGATAGGCCCAGAAAATCGCTTTGCCAATTTTCAATGTGTAAAACCAAAAATGGACAAGCGTATATTTGACCCTGTAACTTTCAAAAACCCCATAGGGGGTACCGTGGCGCTCGTGAGACATCACTGAACAGAACTAGGAGTGTTTCAGGGCAGTAAACTATATACTGACATTAATATTATCAGTAAAAGTACAATGTTTATGTGTAAAATGCAACAACAACAAAAACGAACACTAACTTTGCGTAGCATTTGTGCCTAAGTGGCTACTACAAAAGACTGGCCATACCCCATTTTGAATATCTTGGGATGTCTTCTTTTTCAGATGGTATGCCATTAAGGGGTCATTTTCATTTCTTGGCTGCCATACGCCCTCAAAGGCAGCCTAGACACAGCAAACTAATCTGACAAATTTCATTTTGAAAAAGCATAAATAGATGAGCCGTATTTTTGACCCTGTAACTTTCAAAAAACCCATAAAACCTATACATGGGGGGTACCGTGGCGCTCAAGAGACATCACTGAACAGAACTATGAGTGTTTCAGGGCAGTAAACTATATACTGACAATAATATTATCAGTAAAAGTACAGTTTTTATGGGAAAAATGCAACAACAAAAAAAACGAACACTAACTTTGGCTAGCATTTGTGCCCAAGTGGCTACTACAAAAGACTGGCCATATCCCATTTTGAATACCCTGGGATGTCTACTTTTTCAAATGGTATGCCATTAAGGGGTAATTTTCATTTCTTGTCTGCCATACGGTCTCAAAGGCAGCCTAAACATCGCAAACTAATCTGACAAATTTAATTGTGAAAAAGTATAAATGGATAAGCTGTATATATGACCCTGTAACTTTAAAAAAAAACATAAAACCTATACATGGGGGGTACCATGGCGCTTGTGAGGCATCACTGAATAGAACTAGGAGTGTTTCAGGGCAGTAAACTATATACTGACAATAATATTATCTGTAAAAGTACAGTTTTTATTTGAAAAATGAAAAAAAAAACACAGAACACTAACTTTGGCTAGCGTTTATGCCCAAGTGGCTACTACAAAAGACTGGGCATACTCCATTTTGAATACCCTGGGATGTCTACTTTTTCAAATGGTATGCCATGATGGGGTAACTTACATTTCTTGGCTGCCATGCAGTCTCAAAGGCAACCTAGTCCCAGCAAAACAATCTGTGAAATTTCGTACCAAGATGTATATTTGACCCTGTAACTTTCCAAAACACCATAAAACCTATACATGGGTGTTACTGTTTTACTCATGAGCTATTTCTGAATACAAATATGTATGTTTTATTGCAATAAAACCAAACAGTATTGTATTGTATTAAAAACTTTTTAGATTTTATTCATATAAAATGGAGTTATATATATGAATGTTTGATATGGAATGAAAGCCCTGTTTCCCCTGAACAAATCGATATATAATAAGTGTGGGTGCACTTAGTATGAACGAGGTAAATTATAGTTGAATAGACATAGAGTCAAATTCTGTGGTTTGTTTACATTTTGTTTTGATCACAACTTGTACATTTGGCTCCGTCCTTAAGGGGTTAAAATAAATTTGCTCTTTTGTTTACTTTGAAGCCCTACGAGCGTGAGGACGTGCAGTGTCAGTTAGGCAGCTTTTGTTATACTTTACTTTTTGAAATAAACCTATGTTTCTATGAAAACTGAAGTTTTCGTTTTTTTGAGGCCCATATAAACTTAATACAAAAAATGGATAAGTGGCGCTAAAAATCTAATAAGATGTGTAGATTGAGGTAAATAGTATATCCCAGTGCTTCTAAACACACCCCAGTGTTATGTCACCAAAAAACACTTACATAAACCAATGGATACGGAGAAAAGGGCGGTTTGCGCACACAATGGTATATAGTGGTTATTGAATTTACATCTGCAAAGTACAATCATAAAAAATCATCATAGGGTAATATGTATATGAAACATATAAAATAGAAAGTAACTTGGAGCACTCACAATATCTAGAGCCATGTAAGTCGGCTCTAAACTATGCTGGCATGTTCATATATCCAATATAGGTACTGGAAAAGATGCAGGTCCCCCAGAAAGGTAATGATATTCCTCTGGATGATAATTACAGGAACCAAGTATAAAATGCAAAGTTGCTCTTTATTACAATAACACTTGGTCTTCCTCAGGTGAAATACTGACAGGTAAATACCATAGACTTATATACCATATACAATCAATACAAATACAACACACATGTAAAAACTTTTCAATGATCCCACCCTTTTTGTCCATGTATGGAAGTTCTATTTTTTTCTTTGCCTCCTCCAATATTGATGGCAGCCGATGGTTCTTATACGTTGGTATGTGCAGTGACCTTCTCAAAATGGCCGCGCGTTCGATCACATGTAGTTCAATTACTTCTGGTATCGGCTTGTAAATGTGGTTTCCGGACGGCGTCATCTTAGGGAGTTGTACACATCAAATTGACTGTCCTTCTTAGTCAGGGCGCGTGTACATCTCTCCCTGCTAAGTCCATAATGATTGGACTAATGGTGCTCAAAAACGCCATAGTTAAGAAGGGAAGGGAATGAAGGCAAAGGAATAAATAACAAATTAGTAAATATTACAACATCAGAATCTGTCCAATTAATTTCCTCCACAAATATGGACTTCCTCAGGAACACAATTAAAAAAGTAATACAAACAAAAACACCCTTAGGTGTAAAGCAGCCTAGTAACCCCCTTCCCCAAAGTCCTTTAAATAGGGCTAATCCCTTTCAGTCATTGGTGGTTCAGTGGGCGTAGATCCTTCCTTCCCATCTGATAGGGTGCTAATAATTAGAATTGCTGGGAGCTTCTTTCCAGAACTCCATCCTGCGTTCCGGTGCCCTCTTTGTTGCGTTCCACCACTCTCTCCTATTCGCGGTCACATGATCATATATTTCCGCTTCTTCGTGCATTCAAGCACCATGCCGGAACGCAACCCAATATTATGCTACAAGGGCTTTTAGAATTGGAACTCAGCTGCAGCTTGTAGAACTCCTTAATTACAATAGCAAGAAAGCAGAGAATTATTAAGGATACTGTAGCTTTAAAGCAAAGTGGTGGTTGCAGGCAGTTAGTGAAGAAAACTAAGTCTTAATGAATGCAATAATATTTTAGTAACTGAGGATTATAGCATGCAAGTAACAATTCATTAGGAAGTAACTGCAGGTTATATCAAGCAAGAAACAGTTCATTAGTAATTAAATCTTCAGAGGTGGAAGTGAATAGTATACTTAAGATTGATGGGAGTTGTCCTCCATGGGAATAGCATGCAAGTAAATATTCATTAGGAAGTAACTGGAGATTATAGCAAGCAAGAAACAGTTCATTAGTAAGTAAGTCTTCATAGATTAGAGTAATTAGTATACTTAAGATTGATGGGAGTTGTCCTCCATGGGAATGTATAGCTTGAATCCAAGGGATGAATGATATACACAGTCCGGTTTTCAGGAGACTCCAATACAATCCATGGTCAGAGGTACAGAGAAGGCAGTATGTGTATGGGGCAGTGTGTGTGTATGGGGGCAGTGTGAGTGTAGGGGGGGCAGTGTGTGTGTGTATGGGGGCAGTGTGAGTGTATGGGGCAGTGTGTGTGTATATGGGGGCAGTGTGTGTATGGGGGCAATGTGTGTGTATGGGGGGCAGTGTGTATGGGGCAGTGTGTGTGTATGGGGGCAGTGTGTGTGTATGGGGCAGTGTGAGTGTATGGGGGGTGTGTGGGGGCAGTGCAGTGAGGGGGCAGTGTGAGTAAAGGGGGCAGGACATATGGGGGCAGTGTGTGTGTGTATGGGGGGCAGTGTGTGGAGTGGCAGTGTGTGAGTGTATGGGGCAGTGGTGTGAGTGTGGGGCGTGTGGGGGGGCAGTGTAGTGTATGGGGCAGTGTGAGTGTGTGGGGGGCAGTGTGTGTGTATGGGGCAGTGTGAGTGTATGGGGCAGTGTGAGTGTATGGGGGCAGTGTGAGTGTGGGGGCAGTGTGAGTGTGGGAGGGCAGTGTGAGTGTATGGGGGCAGTGTGTGTGTGTGTATGGGGGCAGTGTGAGTGTATGGGGGGCAGTGTGAGTGTGGGGGGGAAGTGTGAGTGTGGGGGCAGTGTGTGTGTATGGGGGTAGTGTGTGTGTATGGGGGCAGTGTGTGTGTCTGGGGGCAGTGTGAGTGTATGGGGGCAGTGTGTGTGTGGGTGGGCAGTGTGAGTGTATGGGGGGCAGTGTGTGTGTGGGGAGGGCAGTGTGAGTGTATGGGAGGCAGTGTGTGTGTGTGATAAGGGTAGGGGGGCTTGTTTTTAACCCCTTAAGACCGGACAATTAC
The DNA here is from genome assembly GCA_933207985.1 of Pelobates cultripes. Taxonomy (NCBI): domain Eukaryota; kingdom Metazoa; phylum Chordata; class Amphibia; order Anura; family Pelobatidae; genus Pelobates; species Pelobates cultripes. Next base: position 196,366,162 of record OW240914.1, read on the forward strand.
GCCCTATTTTAGGCGGCTCTAAACACCGCCGGGCGTAATTGTACGCCCTCCGGTCTTTCATTACTTACCCGGTCACCGGCGGTCCCACGCCGGCGATCACGGTGGGGGGGACTCCCAGGGAGGCCCCCCGCAGCAGATCTTCCACCTGGCAGCCCCCCCCAGCCATGTGAGAGTGAGGTCCTTGCGAGGACCTCACAATCACATGGCCAGGTAGGCTCCCTCCTGCATTGCCAGCAGGGGGGCTGCCTGTAATGACAGGTGGTCCCCCTGCTGGCTGGAAATAAAATAAATGTTAAAAGTGTAAAAAAAAAAAGTATACTTAGATCATATATATATATAATATATATATATATGATCTAAGTATATATATATATATACACATATACATACACATACGTACACTGTCTAGGTGTAGTTTACTATTAATATATATATAATTATACAGGGAGTGCAGAATTATTAGGCAAATTAGTATTTTGACCACATCATCCTCTTTATGCATGTTGTCTTACTCCAAGCTGTATAGGCTCGAAAGCCTACTACCAATTAAGCATATTAGGTGATGTGCATCTCTGTAATGAGAAGGGGTGTGTTCTAATGACATCAACACCCTATATCAGGTGTGCATAATTATTAGGCAACTTCCTTTCCTTTGGCAAAATGGGTCAAAAGAAGGACTTGACAGGCTCAGAAAAGTCAAAAATAGTGAGATATCTTGCAGAGGGATGCAGCACTCTTAAAATTGCAAAGCTTCTGAAGCGTGATCATCGAACAATCAAGCGTTTCATTCAAAATAGTCAACAGGGTCGCAAGAAGCGTGTGGAAAAACCAAGGCGCAAAATAACTGCCCATGAACTGAGAAAAGTCAAGCGTGCAGCTGCCACGATGCCACTTGCCACCAGTTTGGCCATATTTCAGAGCTGCAACATCACTGGAGTGCCCAAAAGCACAAGGTGTGCAATACTCAGAGACATGGCCAAGGTAAGAAAGGCTGAAAGACGACCACCACTGAACAAGACACACAAGCTGAAACGTCAAGACTGGGCCAAGAAATATCTCAAGACTGATTTTTCTAAGGTTTTATGGACTGATGAAATGAGAGTGAGTCTTGATGGGCCAGATGGATGGGCCCGTGGCTGGATTGGTAAAGGGCAGAGAGCTCCAGTCCGACTCAGACGCCAGCAAGGTGGAGGTGGAGTACTGGTTTGGGCTGGTATCATCAAAGATGAGCTTGTGGGGCCTTTTCGGGTTGAGGATGGAGTCAAGCTCAACTCCCAGTCCTACTGCCAGTTCCTGGAAGACACCTTCTTCAAGCAGTGGTACAGGAAGAAGTCTGCATCCTTCAAGAAAAACATGATTTTCATGCAGGACAATGCTCCATCACACGCGTCCAAGTACTCCACAGCGTGGCTGGCAAGAAAGGGTATAAAAGAAGAAAATCTCATGACATGGCCTCCTTGTTCACCTGATCTGAACCCCATTGAGAACCTGTGGTCCATCATCAAATGTGAGATTTACAAGGAGGGAAAACAGTACACCTCTCTGAACAGTGTCTGGGAGGCTGTGGTTGCTGCTGCACGCAATGTTGATGGTGAACAGATCAAAACACTGACAGAATCCATGGATGGCAGGCTTTTGAGTGTCCTTGCAAAGAAAGGTGGCTATATTGGTCACTGATTTGTTTTTGTTTTGTTTTTGAATGTCAGAAATGTATATTTGTGAATGTTGAGATGTTATATTGGTTTCACTGGTAATAATAAATCATTGAAATGGGTATATATTTGTTTTTTGTTAAGTTGCCTAATAATTATGCATAGTAATAGTCACCTGCACACACAGATATCCCCCTAACATAGCTATAACTAAAAACAAACTAAAAACTACTTCCAAAAATATTCAGCTTTGATATTAATGAGTTTTTTGGGTTCATTGAGAACATGGTTGTTGTTCAATAATAAAATTAATCCTCAAAAATACAACTTGCCTAATAATTCTGCACTCCCTGTATATATATATATATATATATATTAATATCAAATTACACGTAGACTGATACTGATTAAATATATATATAATTATTGTTATATATATATTTATATATAATATAAAAAAATTAAATATGTAAATACGTTAACAAATAAAATTAAAAAAAAATTGAAAAAAAATAATAAAAAAAATATAGATGTGTATTATTTCATTCTAACTGTATTGTGATATTAATATATATATATATATATATTTATATCAAAATACACGTAGAACGAAATAATATATATATATCTACAAACATAAATATATACGTATATATCACTATATATATACCTATATATAAATAAAAATATTTTTAAAAAATTATATATATATATATACATACACATATAGATTCACATACGTATATATATATATACATATATTAATTCTACATATATATTTATGTAATATTTTTACATAATTAGGTATCTTAATTAATTACAATTAGCGGGACCTGCCTGACAACCCATGCCGAAAGTAAAGGGAATTTAATTTGTTAGCACTATATTTAACCCTATAACTTTCCAAGACACCATAAAACCTGTACATGGGGGCTACTGTTCTACTTGGGAGACTTCGCTGAACACAAATATTAGTGTTTCAAAACAGTAAAATGTATTACAATGATGATATCGCCAGTAAAAGTGAAGTTTTTTGCATTTTTCACGCACAAACAGCATTACACGGACAATATTATTGCTGTGATACTTTTTACTGTTTTGAAACACAAATATTTGTGTTCAGCGAAGTCTCCCGAGTACAACAGTACCCCTCATGTACAGGTTTTGTGGTGTTTTCAAAAGTTACAGCGTCAAATATAAGGCTTGCATTTCATTTTTTTCACATTAAAATTCGCCAGATTGGTTACGGTGCCTTTGAGACCCTATGGTAGCCTAAGAATGAAAATTACCCCTATGATGGCATACCATTTGCAATAGTAGACAACCCAAGGTATTGCAAATGGGGTATGTCCAGTCTTTTTTTAGTAGCCACTTAGTCACAAACACTGGCCAAAATTGGCGTTTTTTGCATTTTTCACACAATCAAATACTAACGCTAACTTTTGTGGCCAAATGGCTACTAAAAAAGACTGGACATACCCCATTTGCAATACCTTGGGTTGTCTACTATTGCAAATGGTATGCCATTATGGGTGTAAATTTCATTCCTGGGCTACTGTAAAGTCCCAAAGGCAACGTAACCAATCTGGCGAATTTCAATTTCAAATGTAATGTGCTATATTTGACCCTGTAACTTCCCAAAACGCTATAAAACCTGTACATAGGGGGTACTGCTTTACACGTGAGACTTTGATGAATACAAATATGTGTATTTTATTGCAGTAAAAGCAAACAGTATTATGACATTGACAGTTAAAATGTCATGTAGAACTAAACAAATAAAAAAAAATCTTATTTTCTCCCATTTTTTTCATATTAAATTATGTTTCATAGCTAAATATTTGATATTAAATGAAAGCCCTGTTTCCACTGAATAAAATGACATATAATAAGGGTGGGTGCATTTAATATGAAAGAGGTGAATTACGGTTGGACAGACATGTAGCGCAAATGCCAGATTTTGTTTACATTTTGTTTCGTTCACAACGTGTACATTTGGTCCTTAAGGGGTTAAAATATATTTTTATTTTATTTTATTTAACTAAATATTCTATGTCCCCCCTCCCTTCTTACCTTTATGGAGGAGGAGGGGGGACATATTTCGATCCCTGGTGGTCCGGTGGGGGATTCATTGGTGGTCTCAGTGGGGAGAGTGAACTCTAGCCCGCGCTCCAGGGCTAGAGTTCACTCTCGCGAGATTTGGAGCGTTGCCGTGGCAATGCTCCAAATCTCGAGAGAGGAGGACCTGGAGGAGCTGCAGGCTGAGCTCCCGGGTCCTCTCTCCTCCCTCTCCCTCTCCCTCCCCTGTTGGCTGCCAGCACGGTGCCTGCGGACCGGGGAGGGAGATCTCTGATCTCCCTCCCCGGTCCGCAGGCACATAGCAGGGCTAGCACCTGCATGTCCTGGCAGGGGAGAGGGAGACAGGCAGATTTCTCAGGGGGGGGGCAATTGCCCCATTGCCCCCCCCCTGGATCCGCCACTGATAGCGAGTAGGGGCTGAATTTACTAATACTAAGTAATCTTTATTTAGTATTAGTAAATGTGGCGGAAAGACCAATTTAGGTCTTTCGGTCTATTGGTAGATAGCTCCCTAATACTGTGTGAATTAGGGAGTTATTTACTAAGCGGCTGCTTATTTTATGTTATTTTTAAGTGATTTCCCTATCCACATTTGTTTGCAGGGCACTTGTAATACTCTTACCCCCATTTTACTTCCTTTTGCAGCCCTCTAGCCCTTTCCAGGAGTTTTTTGGAGCCTTTTTTTCGCCAAAAGTTCTGGTCCCCATTGACTTCAATAGGGTTCGGGTTCGGGGTCAAGTTCGGGGTCAAGTTCGACCCCGAACCCAGACTTTTTTTCAATGTTCGGCCGAACCCACAGGACCAGAACATCCAGGTGTCCGCTCAACTCTAGTGTTCTAACACCCTCACCATCATAGAAACATAGAATGTGACGGCAGATAAGAACCATTCGGTCCATCTTGTCTGCCCAATTTTCTGAATACTTTCATTAGTCCCTGGCCTTATCTTATAGCTAGGATAGCCTTATGCCTATCCCATGCATGCTTTAACTCCTTCACTGTGTTAACCTCTACCACTACAGCTGGAAGGCTATTCCATGCATCCACTACCTTCCTGATATTATTTTCAAAACTTTGCCCCTATAATTTAAGACTGTCCTCTTCTGTTAGTTTTTCGTAATCGAGAATGCTTTGCCTGTTACAGTACGGCATACAACAGCTGGATCTTCTTACAAAATGGGCCATGACCTCAGGTAGAAGTTCCTTGACCTTTATTCTGTATCCACGTTAAACTACTTGTTGGACTGTCTACAAATACATTATTTTTATAGTTTCCTTACTTTGTGGCCTTATATGGCCAGTGGACACTCCTTTGTGATTTATATGTTGTCTTTATGGTTCATTTTTTGTTTGGTATTTTATGGGTATGTAGTACCTATTTAGTCAAAGCTAAGTTTTACATTACTAGGTTTTATATTTTGAGAACAATCTGATTTCCACTACTCACTATTTAACCTTTTTGCCTCCTCTTTTTATAATTCATTTATAGAGGTTAAGGTTATTTCTGTTAATCGGCTCAAGTTTTTTGTTTGAATTCCTGTTCTCTTTATCTAAGGGACAACAAGAGATCACACCTTAGTGGAATACAGTCACTTTATGAGTGTAAGATTTTTTTCTTTCTTTTATTGCACATAATTGAAGGATAATGAATTAAAAATCAGATTGTTCATGACAATTTTGCTTAAAACTACGTACTCTAATAATGTTTGTCATCACAGAATGAATATCGCAGAGTCAAACACTGAATAGGTCTAATAAGAGTAGATAGAACTAGGGAGAAATGCTACGACTCTTTCAGTACATAATATACTGCGGTAACCCTAAATAGATAAAGATGTTCAGACTTTAAGATGCCATCTTGTCCTAAGTCAGGGGATTTCCCATGATGTGTGCACCCTTATGTTCTAGTTATGGCCTTGTATTTTTTTTGACAGGTTAAGGGAGGTCCCTAGAATGAACAAAAATAAAATAAGTGTTACTTTTTCATATATGAACTACGGTAACCATAAAATGAAGACACCTAAGGTATATATATGTGTACCTTTTAAATGTTAACAGACAGAGGAGAGATTTGGAGACAGAGACACTGTCGCTCCATATTACAATGACTGAGAGATGTTGACATGTTCAAGAGAGTAAGTTATTCTATTTAAAATGATATTGCAAACATATAGTTTAATCTTATAAACACTGCTATAAATTATTGTAATGGATTTTATGTCTATATTTATATTTTTATTTAATAAAATATCTAAAAGACAAACCCTTATTGCTTTCAAGACAATCCTTATTTTATATTGTTGTCTGAATTATTTATATCTTTTAAATAGAGGATCTCTTACTGGCTAATATATAAAATTATGGCTAAGAAATCAGTATGGTTAGCCCTGCTAAGTTCTATACTTTAAGACGTTATAGTGGTAAATAAGGGAACCAGCTGTGGTTACACCCTCTCTCCATATCATGGGACCCGTGAGAAATCATGGGCTTTTTCAAGGAGGTTGTCCACCCCATGAGAAGCTTGGGGAGGTTTTTTTTAGGGGATCATTACAAAATCGATTTAACTAATTTTTTCGTGACAAACAGGTGGGAGGGCATGCTGTCAATGAGGGACTCGTCATAGGCTCAAGGGGACAATAAAATATCAGATTATAACATTAGAATAATTACTGTCAATGCTCATAGTATTAATTCACCCCCAAAAAAGAGGTATATTTCTCGATTTCTGAAAAAAAAGAGCAGATACATATATGTGCAATACAAGAGACTCATTGGAAAAACAGAGACACAATGAGGATTAAATCAAACCACTTCCCGTCTGTATATACTGATCACTAACTGATAAAAAAAAGAGAGGAGTGGCTATTAGATTCTCCAGTAAAATCTCAGTAAATATCAGACATCAGGAAAGTGATATCCAAGGTAGATTTTTGATACTGATAGGCAAGATAATCTAGCCTGTAGCTAGTGTATATGCAGCCAATCATTCTCCTAATAAGTTAATTTAAAAAGTTTTAAATAAGTTAGAAAGGATCAAACAAGGCAATATTATATTAATGGGAGTCTTGAATTGTATAATGGATCCATTGGTAGACAGATGTGCCTTGGGAGGAAGTATTAATAATAGTCTTCTTGCATTATTTCCTAGATTTCTGAGAGAGTTATTTGAAAAAAATATGCACTACTAGACCTGTGAAGAGTATTCAAACATCAAAGATTGTACATGCTTTTCTAAATCGTTTTTGACTTATTCTAGAATCAATTTTATATTGGCTAATATTGGACAAACAAGAAAGGTAAAAAAAAAAATGAAATAACGATCCCCTGGACTGACCACAATGCCATCTTGTTGCAATTAAACAATGAATTTGACAAAAAAAAACAAAAAAACGATCCTTTTGAAGGTTAACTGATTATATCTTGAATTAACCTCAACATGTCGAATATTTGAAACAAACAGCACATTTTTTTCTTCAAAGAAAATAATAATGAGGAGGAAGTTCCCCCACCTAGAGTTTGGTGTGCATTTAAGAGTGCTTTACGGGAACACTTTGGGCATATGAAATAAAAATGGAGTCTTGATCATTTTTTGGTGGTAGGGAAAATTAGATCCAATAGAAAGATTGGCAACCTTACTTAAAGGACCACTATAGTGCCAGGAAAACATACTCGTTTTCAGGCAATTTAGTGCTCTGAGGGTGCCCCCTGCCAGGCTGGATGGAGAGGAAGGGGTTAAACTTACCTCTTTCTCCAGCGCCGGGCGGGGAGCTCTCCTCCTTCTAGCCGCCTCCTCTCCTCCTCTTCGGCTGAATGCGCAGAGTTGCGCGCGAATTCAGCCAGTCCATAGGAAAGCATTCACAATGCTTTCCTATGGACGCTCAAGTCTTCTCACTGTGAAAATCACAGTGAGAAACGCAAAAGCCCTCTAGCGGTTGTCAATGAGACAGCCACCAGAGGCTGGATTAACCCAAATATAAACATAGCAGTTTCTCTGAAACTTCTATGTTTATTAAAAAAAGGGTTAACCCTAGCTGGACCTGGCCCCCAGACCACTTCATTAAGCTGAAAAAAAGGTGACAAAAAGCGACTTGCTCAATGTACAAAATTAACAGAGGATATAAAAGAACCTGTCAAAAATAAAAGCCTTAGAAAAATGGAAGCAAGAATTAAATAAAGTAATTGAAAAGAAAAAGACTGGCTTTACTCTTTGAAGTATGCCAATAAGGTAATACACTGTTTAAATATAATGGAAACAATAAAATTATGGATAGGCGATACAGAGTATCCTTATTATTGGCCAAGATATAACCAAACTCATGAGATCTGTGCTGGGGATGTGGGCTGAAGAAGGGAAGCTGTTTCCATGTGTTGTGGTTCTGTCTATTCTTGCAATTATTCTGGGAGATAAGGGGAAAAAACAGTACACTATTGTGAAGTAAATCTTACTTTTTGCCCAGAAACCTCTCTTTTACATTTGGTGTTAAATAAGCTGCTAAAGTAGAATTTAGACTTTATTATTCATACATTAATGGCAGTAATTAATGTCACGCGCCATAAACACAAACCATGGTTGCGAAGTCTCAGTGTGTTTGGAACCCATCACAAGTAGAGAAGCATGGACCTTCTCAGCCACCTGTATGTCCTCAACCCTTCGCAGCCAAGCCTCCATCATGGGAACCTCAGGTTTTTTTCTTAAAAACAGGTACCAGGGCTTTAGCAGTATTAATTGGCGTAAAATGGTTTTCTTATAAACTGAAATAGGTTTGGATAACATATGTAGCAAGGCAAGCTCTAGAATATTAATCACTGTATTCGTCACCATCTCCCAGTAATGGACAATTTTCGGGCAGTCCCACCAAATGTGTACTATCATACCCCTATCGACCTGACATCTACGTGGGAAGATTCCATGAAGAAGAATTGGCATCTTGTGCCAAAGGGAAACTACTTTATAATTCACCTCCTGGTACTGGGAGCTAATGGAGCTCTTATGTTGTCACAGCAGTACCTTTTCCCAATGTGCTGCCGAAAAACACTTGCCCACCAGTTCCTCCCACTTTTGTTGAAAAGTATTGCTCACAGATCTGGTCCCTACCAATAGGTGTTAACGCTTCGATACTGCTTTTTCAAGAATGGAGCCCTGCGAGCAAAGATCCTCAAACCAAGTAAGCTCTCTGTGCAACCTTTCCTTATGCGGGAGAGTACTATAATAGTGTTTCAATTATATATATCAAAGAGAAAAGTAAAGGGGGTTCGTAGTCTGCCCTCCAATAAAGTTTCCAGTTTAGGTATCATCCTGTCGTGCAATGCCCTTCTGATAGGGATATAATCACATTTGCCCAGGAATGTCCAGGCAATTGGTGGCAACACCCCACCTAATTTACTGTTATTTGACACCGGTAGAGGGCATAGGTGAAATATGTGGCAATTCACGTATCACCCTCCATGTGCGGAGCATTTGCGAGACTGACGCTGTCCTCTGTGCTCTAGATTCTCCGAGCCTCCTAACCATACAACCGACACAAGGAAGACATCCACTCCGCCCCTGTCCAGGGTCACCCATTGTTTTTTGGGGGATAATAGATGCCAATGTGTCACGGCAAGGGTGCCTAATTCATTATTGCACTATGGAATATTGTCCTTTAATGTAATTTGTGTTTTGCATAGATGAACCGGCTACCTGGGTAGAGGTGGTAGTGTCAATGTCAAAAGGTTAAGGTTAATTTGATTGTATGGAAGATTTATAGCCTTAATTCTTTTTGAAGCTGGGACCCCCACAGAGATCAGATGACAGAAGGGGTAATGTGAAAAGGATTTTACCATATGGATGTGAATTATTTAAAGATCCTGTGTGGCATGAGATTCTACACTTGAAAGAAGCCTGGATGTCTCTTCAGCCATTTGGTCTGCCCTATACCTTTTAATTGATGCAATGATTTCTTTTGATATGTTAATGATCATTAGCTTTCACAAAAAGAGAAATAACAAGCTGCAGGTTCCAGTATCACATCCAAAAGAAAAAAAACATTTTTGTTATATTTGAAATGCGATCAGCACAGTCTTCTAATAAAGCTCAAACATGGGTTGCGTAACTTGACCATAGGGGAAGGAATTGTGATGTCCGCAATATTTGGTCACAAGTACAGCGTTCAACATGTCTATAGAATGGGAAAATAATAACAAATTCGTAGATGCAATTATTATTTTTGTAGCAGGTACATAAGAGAAGATAGAGCCAAATGTTTCCATTTGGACTGATGTGGATCTGGACACAAGGGGGTGGTCACTTATTGTCTTAGTAGATACGCCTTAACTCCACCTCTGGGTAAGGCGTGGTAATCCAGAGGATATATCTCTAATGAGACGGAAGTGTGCATGGTACTTGCTTGGGGTCAAAATCTAATTTTAAGTAAGTCACCATCTTCCTTGCCGGAGACCCCCTGGGCAGACATTATACTTTGAAAACTTAAGTGAGTAAGTGTTTAGAACTTCTGTTATTTTACCCATTTTGTTTTTATCTGTTGTTGGGGTAAATAATTTGTTTATCATATATATTTTTGTAGGCACTGTGACTTATTAAGTTCTGCCTTTGTCTGGGTAAGAATCACATTACCTGAAGAGACTAATTTAGTATTTTTGCAATTCCTTAAATATTGTGCTAAGTTGTATTTGGTGGATTTTTATTATTAGGTTTACCTGGGGGACCAAGGCACCCCATTTATGAATTGTCTTGGTGGTCGCAGAGTTAAAATAGTAATAGTTATATTATTATGTTTAAGTGTGGGTGGTGTTAAGGGGGGATTATGTCATTATTTCCGGTCTAGTGCAGACAAATAGTGAACGTTAACCCTTTCACCACCACAACTACATGACGCACACTCTTGAAGTAGGGTGCGCTTGTGACAAATTGGTGGCAGAAGTGGGATAACTAAAAGTTTTTACATTTTTGTACCAGATTTTATAGTGTTGCTGGATTTGTTGGTTAATCCAGGCACTAAAATAAATTGTGTCTCAATATGCAAAGGCTGAACTCAGTGCATATATAATATATTTACACAACAGAAATGCAACTATGACCAGAGGAAGAATCAAGTAGAGCAGTGTCCCCCAACCCAGTCCAGGTTTTGTCAGAATCTCCATTGAAATAAAACGGGGAAATACATAAATCCTGGACTGTTGGTCCCTGGGGACTGGGTTGGGGAACACTGATGTAGAGGATCAAGAGGAGCATTAATATCACCCCCTATGATAAAGTTACACTCTGCGAAGTCCTTCAATTTAAGCAGAGTCTTCCTGATAAATTGTGCCCGTCTGTGGTTGGTTCTTTTTTTTTTTCACCCAATGTTTAAGCCTTCTGGTCCACGGATCCTTGATCTCTCTAGGCATGTGATCCTTTTAACTTTAATTTTATCTTAAATAAAACAATATTGTCTTTTCCTTTGATAATATTTTTTTTTTATCTTATTAATGCACTCAATATATCCACTGATGCACTTTGCTTTGATTTAGCCTTTTATATAAGAATTATTAATAAAAACATGGCAACATTTCATTCTTTGTGTGTTATTAGTTTAAGCAGACTGTGATTGTCTATTGTTGTGACTTAGATGATGATCATATCACATTTTATGACCAATTTGTGCAGAAATCCATATCATTCCAAAGGGTTCACATACTTTTTCTTGCAACTGTATATGATAACTGAGTAATTGTAATGAGAACTCTAATGAGGATCCCATATTAATGGAAGTACGAACATATCATATAAGCACCAATGTGAGAGGCAAACCTACTTTAGCCCATGATATCTGCAAAGCAAACAAATAGAAAGGGGGGGGCAGCGAAGCGGGGGTGGGAGGGGGAAATACTCGCCTCCTGTCATTATTAAAATTAAGATTATTAGTAGCCTAAAGCGAGCATAATCTTCAATTTTACCACATGACAGGAGGCTTCGTATTTTGCATTTTTAATGCTGAGAAAAGAGTATAGAACTAAATAAGAGTCCTACGGTGTGCTGAGAGACCCAGTATTCGGCGTTGTGGGGAGGTCTTCCCCGTTGAGCACCCACGTATACACCATCTAACAGGAAATTATACAAGACCAAGTCTGACCGTTTGTCAGCAGGATGTTTAGTCCCGTAGAGTGAAAGAAAAACTACCTCCACAACTCATAAGCTGGAGAGGTATGACATTGGGTAGTTGGTATCCTAGAGGATCCAAGTTCCTTGAGCGTTCTCAGGTAGTGATACGGGCTGCAGTTCCGTCTCCATCCTCACATAAGGGATCAAGATGCAGGACCGAACCAGACAGGCAGGGGTAGGGTCGTCGCATCCCTGGGTTCCCAGATTCCCAAGAGGTCCCCGGCAGCCTGCGATCGTCCGCTGACCTGCCAAGAAACCCCCAAAGCGGGTCCAGGTCCCAGGTAGCTGACCCTCCCGGGATAGAAGATGTGAGTACCCAACGGCTCCGTGAGGAATTGTCGGTCATGAATGTAGCAGGAGAAGATCCTCGCCTGCTCGAGAATTTCTGTAGACCTTGTAAGCATGAGAAGCATAAGTCCTTCGGGGAGGTGCGGTCGGACGGAGTGCAATCACCATCGTGCCTCGACTTATACTGTGACGAGTGGTAATATCCAAATCAGTTGGCCCCTATGCGAGGTGTCTCCCCAGGGAGACGGGTTGATCTTCTGTGAGGAGGACAGGGATCGAAGAAGCCTACATGTTGTCTGATAAACGTGAGTTTGTCCATCCCGGTGGATGTGAAACCTGACCGCCTAATCTGTGGTTACCTGCAGTAGGGTGCAGCCGATCTAGTACTTCTTTATCAATCCATGTCTTGTGAAGTATAGGACCAAGAAGTCTAGGTATACAATGTACAGGGTCGCGGTGGTGCCGCGGAGAGTCGTGCGAATAATAAGTTGTGGAATAGTCTACGAATCCTCTGAGCTAATAGTTTTCTACAAGTCTAGAGGTTCCAGATGGTTCAGACTGGAGTGATCTGAATGAGGTTCTCCCGGAAGAGAGTGTCTCATCTTCCCCGCCTGTATACATTACTTCTTATGGTAGTTTATAAGGGCCCACCAATATACCTTATGGTAGTTTATAAGGGCCCACCAATATATGTCAGGTCCCTCTAGTTTTAACCCTGCAGCTGAAAACATAGCAGTTTCAGAGAAACTGCTATGTTTCACTGAGGGTTACTCCAGCCTCTAGTGGCTGTGCGCGAGGGAGCTGAAGAGGAATCACTGAGTGCTCCCTCGCGCGCCCGCCTGCCTGCCTGACCGGCCACCTGCCCAGGAGTGTGTGTGTGACAGCAGGGCCAGCCTCGGGGGGCCCTGAGGTGGCCGGCTCCTGGGCCCCCCAGGGGAAGAGGCTGTCCCTGTGGGTACATACCGGGTCGCAGGGGCGGCAGGGCCCCCTGGTGGGCCGGGCCCGGTTGCAGCCGTGACCCCTGCGACCCTGGTATGTACGCCACTGACTGGGCCTCACCCAGGATCACAAAGGTGGCCACAGGGCGACTTCAAAAAAGCAGCACGGTAATAGGGGCAGCACCCCAGGCAGGCAAGGGTAATAAGCTCTTTAGTGCCTAATATGGCAGTAATGAGACAAAAGTGAATGACCTCTGAGGGGTAATAGGATATAGCACTAGCTCTAAGCTCCGTCGTCTGTCGTGTTCTGACAGGTAGTCTAAGTGATAGGGGGTCACCCCTTTGAGCATCCATTACCAGACAGAGTCTTGCTGTAGATTCCTGAACCCTGATCCAGGTGATATCCCTTCAAATCTCCCACTTATACAGTACCATCTTGATAGTCTGTGTCCAAAGGTGCTATCCCTTTAAGGAATTCAATGGTCCTATCTCTTTAAGGAATTCAAGGGTGATTTCCCTTTAAGGATTTGGTATCCCTTTTAAGTAGTTCCAGGGTGGTATCCCTTTAAGGAGTTCCCTCTAAGGGTCCAAGAATGGTATCTTTAAAGAATTTGAGGGTGCTTTCCCTTTAAAGGTTTTTTGGGGGTGATATTCCTTTAAGGTTCCAGCACCTCGAACCATTATACATGAGTAAGACTCAAATCTGTAAATAATAGGCCAGTTAGAATACTTACCTTCTTGCCTGGTAGCCCAGGTATATGTTACTCTCGAGCACCGAATTCGTGGTGTGCGAGAGTAGCAAAACGGCCCCCCATAATCTCGCGAGACGCGAGATTAAAGATGGCTGCCGAGGGTAAAGTAGGGGGAACATGGTCCCTGGAGTCTTGGTAGACACGGGATCAAAGATGGCCACTGCGTCATGCTTGGGCTACCTCGTGGTCGCCCCACAGACTGCCCGGCACCAAAGTAGTGGATGTTGGAAAGCATCCAGCACATTACCGGGTGTACGGTATAGGGCAGCCTGAGAGAGCGAGGGTAGTGAGTCCGGCCCTCCCCCTGAGGGTTGTAGGAGGAAGGGGTAATGCCCTGGAGCCGATGAGAGGGAAGGGGTTAAGCCCCAACCAGACCCAGAATCCACAGGAGACCTTGGGGAGAAGGAGGAAAACGGGGAAAGAGGGTCCCCAGATGCCCCAGGTATAGAAGGCCAGGAAAATCGCCAGAAAAGTCATGATATATATGGTATAAAGTACATCTACCATAACTATACATAAAACCTATTAAGTCAAAATAATAATAATATTTACACCTAACACCTATTAAATCCATGTCATAAAATACATATGACATCTATTAAATACATATAAAGTACCTATAATACTTATCAAAACAAAAGGATGAAATACCTATAAAAAAAACTGAAATTACAAGTGATATTAATCACAACTAAAGGTTATGAAATAAGGATAACGTTAAATCTACATAACATCTATGAAATAACATAGAAAAAACACAACTGCACATAGTACAGAAGCACAGCAAGAACATACAGCAAAGTATATAAAAAAATATAATACAGAAACAACCTCAAAGAGGCACTGTAAACATAAAGTAATGGAGAAGAGTAATACTCTGACCGGTCTTCTTGATGGAGCACTAAAGAAAGAGGAAATGATGAGGTCACATTGCCTTATGTACATCCTGCTCTTCTGTGATTGGTTATTTTTTCTGTGTTTCTTTAATGCTGTATGGAGTTAGTAAAGAGAGATATGCAAAATACGAAGCCTCCTGTCATGTGGTAAAATTACAGAATTTAGCCTAATCTTTACTATTATTCTGTTATTTTTTTTTTTGATTATCTTTTAATCATGGGTGTACAATATGTTGAATATGATTTACACGCATGTGTTTATGCACAATTTTTTTTATTGATTGCATATATGTTTTTCACTAATTGTGAAAGTCAAATAAAGTTTACACCCTTTAAATAGGGCATCAGGTTTGAAGGATGCAATCATAGTGATACATAAATAAACAAGCAAACTTAATCAAAATATTTTATTCAATAACTTTAATAATACACCTTGGAGAATGGCCGTGAACCTTTATTACAGATTTGATCATTCCAATTAAACAATAACCAAACTATAATAAACCATAACTTTAAACCAAACCATCATTAACCATAACCACTTTCCAAGGCTCTGTCCCCTCCAAAGCCAGGAGCCATAAATATACACTGCTCCAAAAAACAATAAAGGGAACACTTAAACAACACAATGTAACTCCAAGCCAATCACACTTCTGTGACATCAAACTGTCCACTTAGGAAGCAACACTGAGTGACGATTAATTTCACATGATGTTGTGCAAATTAGACAACAGGTGGAAATTATAGGCAATTAGCAAGACATCCTCAATAAAGGAGTTCCTATGCTTCCTGGCTGATGTTTTGGTCACTTTGGCTGGCGGTGCTTTCACTCTAGTGGTAGCATGAGACAGAGTCTACAACCCACACAAGTGGCTCAGGTAGTGCAGCTCATCCAGGATGGCACATCAATGCGAGCTGTGGGGCAAGAAGGTTTGCTGTGTCTGTCAGTGTAGTGGAGGCGCTACCAGGAGACAGGCAAGTACATCAGGAGACGTGGAGGAGGCCGTAGGAGGGCAACAACTCAGTAACAGGACCGCTACCTCCGCCTTTGTGCAAGGAGGAACAGGAGGAGCACTGCCAAAGCCCTGCAAAATGACCTCCAGCAGGCAACAAATGTGCATGTGTCTGCTCAAACGGTCAGAAACAGGCTCCATGAGGGCCCGACGTCCACAGGTGGGGGTTGTGCTTACAGCCCAACACCATGCAGGATGTTGGGCATTTGCCAGAGAACACCAAGATTGGCAAATTCACCACTGGTCCCCTGTGCTCTTCACAGATGAAAGCAGGTTCACACTGAGCACATGTGACAGACGTGACAGAGTCTGGAGATGCCGTGGAGAATGTTCTGCTGCCTGCAACATCCTCCAGCATGACTGGTTTGGCAGTGGGTCAGTAATGGCGTGGGGTGGCATTTCTTTGGGGGGCCGCACAGCCCTCCATGTGCTCACCAGAGGTAGCCTGATGAGATCCTCAGACCCCTTGTGAGACCATATGCTGGTGCGGTTGGCCTTGGGTTCCTCCTAATGCAAGACAATGCTAAAACTCATGTGGCAGCAGTCCCTGAAAGACTAAGGCATTGATGTTATGGACTGGTCCGCCCGTTCCCCAGACCTGAATGAAATTGAGCACATCAGGTCTCGCTCCATCCATCAACGTCACGTTGCACCACAGACTGTCCAGGAGTTGGCAGATGCTTTAGTCTAGGTCTGGGAGGAGATCCCTCGGGAGACCATCCGCCACCTCAGAAAGAGCATGCACAGGCGTTGTAGGGAGGTCATACAGGCACGTGGAGGCCACACACACTACTGAGCCTCATTTTGACTTGTTTTAAGGACATTCAAAGTTGGATCAGCCTGTAGTGTGTTTTTCCACTTTCATTTTGAGTGTGACACCAAATACAGACCTCCATGAGTAGAAAAATTTGATTTCCATTTTTAAATTTTTGTCGTCAGCACATTCAACTATGTAAAGAATAAAAGTATTTCAGAAGAATATTTAAATTCATTCAGATCTAGGATGTGGTATTTTTGTGTTCCCTTTATTTTCTTGAGCAGTGTATTTTAAACCAAATCCATGCTCCTGTGATGACCAGGACGACAACTTATATCCCAATGCCACCGAGGTTCTGTGCTACCAAACTCTGTGGCCCCCCCCCCACGCCATCTCCAACATAGATTGAATGTCCAAATTAAATATATCCAGTGGCGTACTAAGGGGGGGGGCGGTCTGCCCCGGGTGCCAGCAGGGTGGGGGGTGCCATGACCAGCCCCCCCCATGCTGCAGCCGCCCGAGCGCTCTGTAGAGAGCCTCGGGTGGCTGCAGCTTTGCCCGGGCGGTGCGTCCATGAGGGCGGACCGCACCGCTCGGGCGCAGCCTGAGGAGAGGCTGACAGGAGGGAAACGCTCAGCGCTCCCTCCTGTCACTCCCTCTGTAGTAGCGTGGCCGAGCCCTGTATAGTCGGCGGGTACAGGGAGCATCTGTCTCCTGTACCCGGCCGGACGAACAGGAAACAAAAGCTACCTGTACCCGCCGACTATATAGGGCTTGGCCACGCTACAGCAAAGGTAGGGGGGAGGGGAGGAGAAAGGGGGGGGTGATAAAGATGGGAGGGTGATTGAGAGAGGAGAAAGGGGGGGGTGAGAAAGAGGAGAAAGAGAAATGAGGGGGAGAGAAAGAGGGTGAGAAAGAGAAAGGGGGGTGAGAGAAATTAGGAGGGGGTGAGAGAAAGGAGGGGTGTATTAATAATGGGGGTTGTATCAATTATGGGGGGGATTAATTAGGGGTAGTGGATTAATTAAGGGGGGAGGATTAATTAGTGAGGATTAATTAAGGGTGTATTATCAATTAAGGGGGGTGGATGAATTAAGGGGTATGGATTAATTAAGGAGTGTGGATTAATTAAAGAAAACCTTTAACATTTTTTACAGGTTTTTTTTTTTGGGGTGGGGGGGTGTGCCAAGCACAGGATCCGCCCCAGGTGCCAAATGCTCTAGGTACGCCCCTGAATATATCTAACCCAATATGTGACAAATGAACTGCATCGCTCCTGTAAAAGCCATCGCAATTGCCCTTAATATTCCTATACAAAGTCCCTAATTTAAAAAAAAAAAAAAAAAAACCACACACCTCTTACTTTTAACCAGCAGTGGCTTGGAATAATTTCCAACCAGATATGGACATCTGGAAATATTTGTCTCGTATTTTGTTGAAACAATATCATTACCGCCAAAGTAAACTATTATCACCTCTGGATAAGGAAAGCTTAACATACATTGCTGTATTATCTTAAATAATTGAGACCACTTGGCAGCACGAAAAACTTTAATAGCATTGCTTTCCAATCCAAGATTTTCACCTTATGACCGATCTTTTGCCGTCTTCTGGGCCCAAAATATAAATGAGTGACCAATTACCCAGGCAATCGCCGGCTTCTTATTTCCTAACAAAAGAAAATTATTAATATATACACCAGTGTTCATAGTCATCAATAAACGTAAACCAAAATGTGTTGTTTTTTTTTTTAATCTGCTTAGTGTTAATCAAATGAGGCCTAACGTATAATTGAAATCTATTAGACTCCCATCTTATCAACATTTGAATTATTCCATCACTTAATCCATTCCTTGCTGCTTCAGTTTTAAATGAATGAGTTGAATAACGCTTATCGCCTATCTTTAACTTATCCATGCATATCTTGAAGACCTTTGTAAATTGAAACTTCGTCAAAGGAATGGAGTCACGATGCAAAAAATTTTCCTTGAATCTACAGCAATGTTAACCATCTTCCTTTGCCTTCCTGATCTGTTTTTGATTTGCTAATGAATAACATCACTTTATCACTAACTAGAATGTCCTCCCATTGTAATCTGGATTAACAAAAAAAATAAAAATAAAAAAAATTTACTCTTCCCACTAACTCACTAAATCTTAAAGCTGCAAAAAAAATATAAAACGAACATCTAAGTAAAACTAACTCATACACAGAATAGCATACCTCTTCCAAAACGGCAAATAACGGATAGAACTGTAAACAATATCGGTTTTCTATTATCCCTAACTCTACTAGCTCTTTTATAACCTCGAACTAACGGATTTACTATGAAATACTGTTTAATTGGCTTACACACAGCTTCCTAAAGAAATCCCCCTGGCTAAACTACAAGCTAACTTGGACTTAGAAAAACCCGTCTGCATTGAAACCAATGTAAATGGCATTGCACTCTCCAAACGGATCTTTATTTAACTTCTTAATATTGAACCACTCATTCCATGCCCTAACATATGCACTCCATGTAGAAGCTGCTACCAAGTTCATTAGCATAACACTTAACTGTCCCCAATCAAATCCCAGAGGTCTGATGGGAACTGGGTTTCTGCCACAGCTGCTCTTGGTGCCAGTTTTCAAAATTCCCGCAATTGTAATTGCGAAAGAGCATTAGCCAGACTATTCATGTTTCTTGGTATATGCCTAGCTTTCACCCAAAAATATTCAACTGAAAACACCAAGTGTCTAAATTGATAACCCTATTACACCTAGACTGTAAATAATTACCGTTAGTACACTTAGATTGTCGCATGTGACATTCAGCCACCTATTTTTCCCCATGGGTCTCTCCATAAATATATTGCAGCTACAATTTGAAATAATTCCAAAGTAAAATTTTTGTTTAAGCCTTCCTGTATCCAAAGATCTGGCCATTCTTGTGTACACCGTTGTCCATCCCAATATATGCCAAAACTGAGAGCACCCGATGAGTCAGTAAAACCGCTCCAGCCTATCAGAATCTATGAACTTTGCCACATTGATCTTCCATTAAAATCTGTTACAAAATGTTTCCATACTTTAAAGGTCTTGCTTTAATTCCTTTGTTACCCCTAATGTGGCTTTAGCCATTGCTAACTGGAGAAAGCTCCCCCAATTGGAATAACCTTTGAAGCGAATGTTAACAGACCTAATAGTGATTGTAGGACTTTTAATGTCACCTTCGCACAGCCCATTACCTGCTGGATCAGCATCTTAACCTCTTGCAACCTAAACTCCATTTTTGTTGAATCAATAATTATGCCTATGAAATTGCAAACAAAACGTGGGTAAAACCGTTTTATCCTCAGCTGATGGAATCCCTAGCTGACTGGCCACCCTTTTGAATGCTTCTATCAAGTTCTTACAATTGTCACTATCCTTAGGGCCCACAAATAAAAACATAATCCAAATGATGCATTCTTTGCCTCTGACGCAATCCACTCCATAAAAGTTGCAAAGTTCTTAAAGAACATGAGAGCACAACCCATAGGCAAGTATTTGTTGGAAAAAATAAAATAACCTGATCCCTTGAATTGAAAACCTAGCAAAATGAAAGATTTAGGATGAAATTGATGAAAGGCAGCTTCTATATCCCTTTTGCCATCAACGCACCCCTTCCACATTTGCTTACAAAGTTTAAAAACCTATCAAGAGTTGATCAGACACTGAACCTTCTTTAAAAGTCATGTAATTTAAAGATCCTCCCTTAGGGTATGATATTAACCTAGATGACCCAGGTTCTTTCTTTGGTTCCAAACCCAGCGGGGATAACCACAAACACATTTAAACAGGGGAAAGGACATTGAAAGGGCCCTTAATCTCCCTAACCAACAGATCTTAGCCCAGGCTAAACTTTTCAAAACCTTCTTTAATTAGCATGGCTTTTTCCCTGTTTGGATAGATTGCGAGATAAGGTAAGTAACCAACCTGGGGAATGAGCCTTTTGAAGATGTACTACTTTGCTGATCTCTTTTATAGCAACAAAAATTAGGGTGTGCACCTGAACAGGTAGTGCATTCGTGCGGGAAGCTGCAATTATTTAGCTACTTACATTGAGATTCAGTACAAACCCAGTAAACTCCTTTCTGTGTGGCGCTTGTAAGGACCAGATTAACAAAATGAGGCTGTCTGAAGTAACATCATGCTTACCTAAAGACCGATATCCTTTATACCCCATGTTAAGACCTGCAGTGGTTATGGTGCTGCGGTCTTCTATTCCTTTCCCTCTAGCTGAGCATGAGTGATTATAACTGCAGTTAGGGTTTAGAGGAATAGTGTAGATTAATGCAGCTCCCAAGATGATTCTCCCCAGCAAATATAATATTCCCCCAAGCATGAGCCTAGACTTCATGAAGGGAGTAACAGGAATGGTTTTTATTGAGGCCACACTGGCTTTTATGAGAATCCTCCTGCAAGAGGACCTCCCACAGTAAACAAAGATATTGAGAAAAGTTAAGGAATAACTAACTATCTCCAGGCAGAGGGCACACAACTTTCCCAAAAATTAGAACACCCCTTTCCACACAAGGTATCCCCTCGATCTGGGGGCTCAACATATCCAAATTTCACCCAGATCGGTTCAGGGGTTCTCAAAAAGTATGGAAGTCATAAGTTACCAAACACATACGGCTCCTGCCCAAAACAGTTCCACAAATTCAGCATGTGCGGTCGGTCAATTCAGTAAATGGCATAAAACGAATAAAAGTCCCGAATGGATCATCCTGGCTCATAGGAGCGATTGGTCCCCTTGTTCATATGAGCCAAACTACCGAATGGCACGCTCCTGGCTGTTCGGCAACTAAAGGAAGCAGGCGTTTGGTAGTTTCAGCGGTGGTTTGGGAGGTCGAGTGTCCGATTTTAGTTCCAGACACTCGACGACCAAGTCTCGCTGCCTCTTTTTGTGCAAAGAAGATGGCAGTCATTTTCTGTTCCACGTAGCATTTGGCGATACGAACAGCGGCTGCCCAGAGAGCGCATAGACCGTTCTTTTGAAGTTAACCCCCTTAAGACTGGAGGGCGTACTATTACGCCCTATTTTAGGTGGCTCTAAATGCTGCCGGGCGTAGTAGTACGCCCTCCAGTGATCACACGCTGGCGATCGCGGTTGGGGGGGGACTCCCAGGAAGCCCCCCCGGCCATGTGAGAGTGAGGTCCTTGCGAGGACCTCACAATCACATGGCCGGGATAGCTGGCTGCTGCATTGCCAGCAGGGGGGTTGCCTGTAATGACAGGTGGGCCCCCTGCTGGCTGGAAATAAAATTTAAAGTGAAAAAAAAAAAATTACACACTGTCTAGGTGTATTTTACTATTTATATAAAAATCAAATTACACGTAGACTGATAAATATATAATGTTATATATAATAAAAAAAATTGTAAACACGTTAATAAAATAAAAAATTAAATAGATGTGTGTTATTTCTTTCTAATTGTATTGTGATAATATTTATATCAAAATACTAGAACGAAATATATATCTATACACACCCACACACACACACACACACATTAATTCTACATATTTGTGTAATATTTTTACATAATTCGGTATCTTAATTACAATTAGCAGGACCTGCCTGACAACCCATGCCGAAAGTAAATGGAATTTAATTTGCTAGCACTATATTTAACCCTATAACTTTCCAAGACACCATAAAACGTGTACATGGGGTACTGTTCCACTCGGCACTTCGCTGAACACAAATTAGTGTATCAAAACAGTAAAATGTATTACAATGATGATAGCGCCAGTAAGTGTGACTTTTTGCATTTTTCACGCACAAACAGCACTTACACGGACGATATTATTGCTGCGATACTTTACTGTTTTGAAACACAAATATTTGTGTTCAACGAAGTCTCCCGAGTACCCCTCATGTACAGGTTTAATGGTGTTTTCAAAAGTTACAGCGTCAAATATAAAGCTTCCGTTTCATTTTTTTCCCCACATTAAAATTCACCAGATTTGTTACATTGCCTTTGAGACCCTATGGTAGACCAAGAATGAAAATTACCCCTATGATGGCATACCATTTGCAAAAGTAGACAACCCAAGGTATTGCAAACGGGGTATGTCCAGTCTTTTTTAGTAGCCACTTAGTCACAAACACTTGCCAAAATTGGCGTTGTTTGCATTTTTCACACACAAACAAATACTAACGCCAGTGTTTGTGGCCAAATGGCTACTAAAAAAGACTGGACATACCCCATTTGCAATACCTTGGGTTGTCTACTATTGCAAATGGTATGCCAGTATGGGTGTAAATTTCATTCCTGGGCTACTGTAAAGTCCCAAAGGCAACGTAACCAATCTGGTGAATTTCAAATGTAACGTGTTATATTTGACCCTGTAACTTCCCAAAACCTGTACATAGGGGGTACGGTCTTACACGTGAGACTTTGCTGAATACAAATGTGTATTTTATTGCAGTAAAAGCAAACAGTATGACATTGACCGTTAAAGGTCATGTAGAAAAAAAAAATTCTCACATTTTTCATAGCTAAATATTTGATATTAAATGAAAGCCCTGTTGCCCCTGAATAAAATATATAATAAGGGTGGGTGTATTTAATATGAAAGGTGAATTACAGTTGGACAGACATGTAGCTCAAATGCCAGGTTTTGTTTACATTTTGTAATGTTCACAACGTGTACATTTGGTTCCGTCCTTAAGGGGTTAATGAGCCAGGAGGGTGGTCAGTGTTTGGTAGTTTTAAACTACAAACTAATAAATCCAAAATACTGCAGAAAAGCCCGAACACAGAAGAAAATACCGAACTCAGTATTTTCTTCACACCCCATTTAAGGTTACCATAAACCGCTAGTTTGTCTGAATGGTTAGTCATAATAAACCCCCCCAACATTTTTTATATGCTTCCAGTATAGGTTGTGCATGTTGAAACAGGCCACAGCACAATGCCAGATATTTTTTCCTAACCTGCTAGAAGAGCGAAAAGCTTGTATCCAAATTATTGAATGACCTAGGAATAAACTTTTCTTTCATCATCCCCTTTCTCCCTATTCGGTTTAGTAAATTCTTAGCTGTGGGCAACAATGATAAAATATCAATATACTCTTTCTATATCCTTTTATTGATTTAAATATATGAAAATGCAAAGGTGAGCTTTCACAGCCTAACGCTTCTTTCATGCATTTTTTTACTCTAACTTCTTCCTTCACAGAATGTCACTTTCAGATTGACGGACCACTTCTGGTCCCATATGCCTGCCAATTTAGTAATTTTCTCAAGTGAAGACACCACTTTGCCTAAAATAGCATTCAGTTGTTTCAAACTCACCCAGCTCATGAGTGCAACCCATGATATCCTGAGCCACTTTGATTTCTTCAAATATCGTAGGTCTGTCCTCAGAACACACACACACACACACACACTAAAATTGACCAATACTATAAATAGGGATAGTGTGAGGCAGCAAACCTAAAGCTACGGTTTCCTCCAAACTCCATTACTGAGGATAGTACAAAATACATGAAGGTTGTGCCAAAGCTCACCGTAGTGCAGCTACTTATGAACAAAATCCAGAATATTGTAACAAAATAAATTTACACAAAGGAGATACCGAAACAAAGTTTTAAGTAAAGCCTGATGGGATGCCAACAGCCTATGTAGAGGAATATTCTCTATGAGGATCGAATGGAGGTAGTGTCACAGGATCCGTATGAAGAGAGGAGACGAGAGTAGTGTCTGGTGAGAAAAAAAAAAAACCTGGAAGAAAGGATCTATGGTAATCCTACTCACATGTAGTAGAGCTAAACTAGCTCTAGTGTGGATGGTATACAGTGGTACAATCCCCGCTTATAGGATACATAGGGAGTTGTTGGTATTTTGTTCCGTATGTGGAAGAGAAAAGACAGTGCAATATGTCTGATATTAAAGTAGTCCTACTCACATGCAGTAGAGCTTGAACCAGCTCAAGTGTGGATGGCGTACAGCGGTATAATCCCTGCCTATAGGATATATGTGTAGAGAGGCAAGTACCAAACCGGTGTATAGACTGTAGGAGAGAAGAGAATTGATGGTCTTAAAATAAAAAAAAAAGGAGTACAAGTAATAAATTGTGTACTCACATATGATTGAGCAGGTGGACTGTTCAATGACTCAGGAATATTACCTACGATTTCTGTGGAGTAATACTCAGCAGGAAGAAAAAATAAATAAACCAAGCAGCAATAAAAAAAATAAATCGAATAAAGAGTAAAATGGCACAAAGTTTAAAAAGTGATGGCTTTTTTTTAATTTTTTTTTAATTTTTTTTTTTTTTTTTTTAAGTGGAGACAAAAAGCATGCTTGGTAAGGTTTATATAGGGGAACCAATTTTAAACCGTAAGAAAATCTGGCGCCCAAATGACATCAAAACAATGTACATTTTTCAGATTGCAAATAAACGTATGTCTCCATATAGAGTGACAGACAGGGCATCTTCCCCTAAATTGTGGTGTGAAATCAAGCATTGTAAATAGGTTAAAAAAAAAAAAAAAAGTAAAAAACAATTTTTTTTTTTTTTTTTTAAGTTGGTCACGTGATTGGCATCAATTTTGGAAATCGGGCCGACTGCGTGACATGCTGCTGGGGGTATTGGGAAGTGTAGTATGAAGGATGAGTGGCTAGGCTGAAGGGAGGGAGTGTAGTGACATGGGTTGGGGGCGTGGACCCCCATACTCTCAGCAACTGGGTTCTGGGAAATTAGATTCCCAAAAGTTAAGAGTGAGAATAGACAGGAGGGCAACGATAGCCAAGCCAAGATTGCATGTGTGAAAACACAAGCACCATGCAAACACTCAGCATGCACTCTGTTGCAGGACCTGTAAAGAAGCCCACCCAGCGGAGGGAACCAGGAAAGGGGAAAGGGAAAATAGAAATAGAGGGCCCCTGATCATGTCCAACCCCAAAGCAGAACAAACTAGAGTCAACCAAGGAAGTAAAATAAATAAATAAATAAATAAATGAAAGGCCAAAGACAGCCATTCCAGATGGGACAAAGTAGGCTTGAATATCTAACCAAGTTAGAAAGAACTTGTGTCATAAGAGGCTTTGGAGAGTCATTCCGCTACCCAGACCTAGAAACAGCCTCCAACACCTACAGGTGTGATGAATGCAGTTAAGGCTCCACATGGCCACTTTACAGTAAGTACACTGCATGTCAATCAAAATAAATCACAAAACACCCCTGAATTGCTACAGAACAGTGAAAATAAAATAAATTTTTACAACCCAGCTGATCTAAACAGGATTTATGGTGTATCAATACATTTTACATTGCATTTCTCTCCCCATTTAGGTTTCCCTGAATTAATTATCTGAACTGTATACAGATCATAGAATGGCAAATCAATCCCCCTAAAAACACTTCAGAATCCACCAAGTTAACAGGGATTATCAGAGTGAAATCAGATATTCCTTACAACACAAAGAGAACTACTACGAGGTCAAGTCAGGAGATCACTATTACCATGTGCCGTTACCACTTCTTCCCCTCTGTCAATTGCATCTAATTCAGTCTTCCTCCTGCATGCTTTATCCCCCTACAACCCCAATTGAAAGGGAGCTACTGTCATTCCTCCTAATAGACTCTCCCAAAATTAAAAAAAATATAAATAAAGTTACCAAGTGCACACAGAGGGAGGAAGAAAAACAAAAAAACACAACGACAGCTTGCTCTATTATCAGGAGTGCCCATGCAGCCTCATAAGCGGTTGTCATTTTAGAAAATTTTGGGAGCCTGATGATGCAATGCCCACAATGGAGGATAATTAATTGAACACTGCAAAATAATAGACACCAAATAATGTATTTCTTATTTTATTTAAGCTTCTACTGAATGAATTATGTTGCTATGGTTTGTACGGCACCTCCAGAGACCAAGAACTGTCAGAGTTACAGCTAGGACTCCTCCTACAGCCACTGCTACTCTTAACCAGATCAGAGAAGAGGATTCAGGACTTCCAGAATCTACAGGTGTTAAAAAAAAAAAAAAATAATGTTGACAGAAACTGCATTTTATACATGTTAGAACACATTCTAGAGTGGATTAAGAAAACGGGTCTCAACCTGCAAGACTAGTAAGTGAGAGTCTAAGAAGACTATGTTCTGTTTACATGTTTACTCTTGTAAAAAGGCATCAGTATTCTCCAGGAGAGAGAATATATATAGCTTTAACATTGGTGCCTAGGAACACCAAGGAGTCACTCAGACTGCCACTAGAGGTGATTCAGTGTGCAATACTGGTGTTGAGTGTTGCCATGCTCTGCGTGGTGGCACTGAATGTTCTCTAGAAATGCAGTGAATGATGCACTGTGGTATGTTGTGCAATGCCTCCCCATTCTTTCCTATGGGAAAGAGTTAGATGGCTGAGATCACTCTTTTCTCCTGTGCTGCCTTCATGGTGGAGATCAGTGTGACATGAATATTCACGTTTTCAGGGTGAATTGAGCAGATCACCTAAATGGCCACATCAGCACTAGTGTCAGGAATACACATTTCAAAGCAGGGATGTATTCTTAGTGTACTGCTGACTTCTAAACAGTTTTTAGAAGTGTTCCAGTGGTTAGCTCTAGAAACAAATGTGACTTAACCATATTGCACATCCTATTCCTGGCACAGGCAACCTTTGGCAGTGCAGCCGTTTTGGACTATACCTCACATGCTTTGGCAGCATTTTGGGCGTGTAGTCCACAACATCTGGAGGGCTGATTGCTTTCCCCAATAAATGTGGGAGATTTTAAAACCATTAAATAAGCTTATGTAAATAGCTTGCATGCACACAAACATCCTACTTTGAGAACAGATTTAAAATGTTGTACAAGATACACGTTTGCTCTAGTGATAGCCAGTTGTAACTTCCATGCTTTTTGCTTAACTCTGTTAAGGAAATTACAGAGAATGCATATATGCTAAGGCACAATTGCCAAGTGCAATCTACAAATTGTGCTCTTAGAGTATCTAATGTGTGCAGATTTTAAGATATGCTGTATCTATATAGGTTCTAGCTAGAGTTTGGATCTAGAGAAGTGGTTTCACAATTAGAGACTTACCTTCCATCACAGGAACCAGATATTTAGGGGGCAATCTTTCCACACCAAGAAAGTCTCCTTGTGGAGTCCCCGATCCTTCCTCTTCAGTTGAGCCTTCGGTTACCTCATTAACTAGTACATTGATAACTGCATTAAGAAGGTCTCCTTGTCCTCTCTCGTCAAGACCTTCAACTGCCTTACCAGTGTTATACATGTTGGATATAGGAGAAAAGTAATCCAGCATAGTGTCAGATATGACAGTGTCAGCTTCCAAGAGGTCTTTTATTGCAATAGGTATATCACTTCCAGTGTCATTGAAGCTATGCTCTGGTAGGATCACATCTTTTTCAAGCGTAATGAAGTTAACAGGCCCAAGTGATGTTACAATGCTTTGATGTTCTTCATGGATCCACAAGGATTGCCTCTCTGTAAAAAAGTTAAAATGAAAGAAAAAAAAAAAAAAGAAATTTTTTTTTAAAAAAAAAGTGTTATTGATTTTCACTTACTATACTATTATAGGAACCAGTCACGGCATTTCAGCCCTTCTATTTAAAAGACCATGTTAGGATTTATTGTAAACACATGCACTAGAGGTACTTCTGTGCTCAGAGTAACACTCCCATATTGCATGAAAATGACGGGCAAATGAGGCTCAAAAAAAGCATTGGATTCCATGCTTACATAGGAGACGCACTTGATTGGGAAAGCATAGTGTCCACCACACTTTGTCCCCAGAAGCATTGGATGAAAAGAAACACTGATGATCTCACAGTAAGAGTATCAGACAGCTGCAGAATAGGTCTCAGACCAATCCTCATTTATCCAGTACAGTAGGTTACAATTGAGGACATCAATAGCTGAATTTGCATGTTTAGGTTGAGACTATTCTTGACTGCTGGAAATGTGGAATGTCAGCATAGTGTTAATGAATTATGTAGTTTATTTTTTTGGTTAGACAGACCGCACTCTAAGCATAACTCTGTCCCAATCAAGAGTGAAGCCCCATTCCCTGTAAGTTAAGTGAACTTAGACACCAGGATTACAAAATGCTGTAGAGTCCAAGTCTGGCAAGTCTTACTTTGTCTTTGTGCACAGGCAGTGCTGCATGGATTGCCAGCAGATGGAACACAAACTGAAGCACTGCAGTGAAAGTAGACCTTGAAAAGGAAAAATAAAACGTCAGAAAAGTGCATCTAGCCACACATTCTCTCATCTTTATTTTACAAGTCAGTTTAAATTAACTAGAAGCAGTAAGGCTTTGCAGTGTTGTCTGGACATGCCAAAGCCAAGTGTAAGAAAGTTCTCCCAACCTTTGCTACCACCATAAAGAATAAATGCAACCCTTTTATGCTGTAAGCAACATGCCAAACCTCCAGGTGTGTTTATTTTTATGTGCCACTTTGGTTTATAAAGTGGTTAATCATTTCAGATGAGTGGTTTTAGTTTCCTTTAAAGAATAAGAATCTATAATGGTTTGTCAAGACTTCCAAATCAAAAGTGTCAGACCTGGCTGGTTCAGAGATTTGCATGATAGATACAGAGACAGAATCAGGGCTTGCTGGAAAGCCTCTAGACTGCAGGTAGCAGGCCCTAGACATGAGCAATTTGTTTTGAATGTAAACGTGGACGAATTTTGGCAATTTGGAAGTCTGAAAAGTCACAAAACAAAGGGAGGGAAAATTATGGGAATAATGACAGGAACCTAACTTTACATATGTAAGTAGTTGTGGGTTAGGGAATTGCTAAAGTCCTGAACCAAATTTTTTGCCCATGCACATGCCCAGCAGGCTCCAACCAGGAATGGTAGAAGATAGAATTTCTATGCAGAGTAGATTCAGCAAGAACTCCATTTTGTTTACCCACAAACCGTTGCTCTAACAACCATCAGACTCCATAGAAAAGTAGTTTCTATTCCAACTAGCTCCAGTACTCCATGTCAGAATACACATCGGCTTCATTATGCAGAATGAGTATTAAGGAATTGCATCCAGAGCAGTTACATTCAACAGAAAGAATGGAGAGAAATTCTTGCATCTTCGTTTTACAAGTGGAGTAGTTTCACAATGCAGATAAGAAAAAAAAAAGCCACAGACTAAAGCTTATTGAATAAAACCAAATATTGCTACAGTAGCCATTTAAAATAGTTTCCATACAGATGCCAAACACCTACACTACAGTGAAGTGCTAGGGATCGTTCCACAGTAGTTAGTATTGGGCATACTGAATAAAATTCCGAACCTACTACTAGTCACTGTCTGAATAAAATGCAAGCTAACAGGGTTAAGCAGATACATGCAAGCAGGTCATACTTCTATAACATTGCAATAGGACATTTAGAGAGAATCAGGCACTCACCAGTCCTCCAAGTGCAAGCTGGGTTCTTCCATCCACAAATGTGAAGGTGCTGATTGAAAAGTGATTGTAATGGGTTGGGAATGGAATTGCCTGAGATGAAGCTCCAAGAGGAATAAGCTGTGTGAGGTAGTTGTCTCCAGGAAAGGGGCAGCTGGAAATGGATTTCAATTTTAGTCAATGCATGGATCAATAAAGCTATTGCCAATCAGGTAATACACAATGCTTACTTACTGAATTGTAATTTGTCTCAATACAAATTACAGCTGTTTCTATGAATACTAGGTAAGGGCATGTAAAAGATTGATTCAATCAAGATGAAATATACAGTGAGATAATTACCATATCTGTGAAGGTTTAGGCCAGTGGTAAGCAACCTTTGGTACTACATCTCTTCTGATGCTTTACAAGCCTTATGAGAGATGTAGTCCACAATATCTGTAGTACCAAAGGTTGCCTACCTCCCCCCGTCCCGTTTAGGGCAGCAGTTTCCCCAAAGCATGAAGAAAGCCATTTTGTGAACCCACCATGATTATACAGCAATACAACAGCATATGAGGATTTTTTAACACATCATACAAGATTCTGCAGGACTTTCTAATGTCACCTTTCTACCAAGATGGGCCACTGAGGCTGTTGTGTCTCATCAGGAGAGGGATTAGCCCAGCAGTCATTCAAGATCAGAACCAGATTAGGATCAGTCCTTTGAAGAATGCGAACTTCCAAGTAGACTGGATCTCGGAGCACTCTTGTTACAGGGTAGTCACCATCAACATAATATGAAGAATACTGTTGGTCTACAAGAATAGAGTGAAATAAATTCTGTGTAGTAGGTCCTATTTACAGTTTGTTTTAGTGGGGATATGCTGTGGCTCATCCTAGGATTTGGTTTTCTAGAGAGATTACCTTTAGCAATTCTCATTTCCAGGAACAGGGGACCAGTAGTTGATACAGGAGGAGGTGGGGGTAGTGTAAATACCTGCACCTTTAGTGGTAGAACTGCATTTCTTGAATAACCGCACTGTACAGTCACCCTGGAAAGAATAAACACGGAATCATTCAGCATGTTCAGGTTTAAGACAAAACTAATGTCATCCACTTTGGTCCTTTCAAGACGAACCTCATTGTACTGTCCCTTGTCAAGGAAGCTCCATTCCATGTCCTTATGTCTTGTTTTCCCTCAATTATGTTTTCATATATCATTGTACTCTCATCCACCTTTAGGAAGAGGTAAATTTGAGTGGAAGGCAAAGTGCATATATTCATGTGTAGTAGGTAAAAAGCAGTCAGTTTTTTTGAAGCAACTGTAGATGTTCTACTGCTTATTTAGAAAGCTAGCAAATTTAACAAATCAGTTATGTAAATTGTTAGTTTAAAACCCCTTTTAAGTTAGACCAGGCTCCCTTAAAGAGGAGTTTCATAGGGCTTTGCATGCAAATGTTCTAAATCCACTCCATGTGCAAATGCTGTAAAGTGACAGTTAATTATACAACATACAAAGTAATTGTTCATATTAAAGCCACTTTTTCTTTCCACTTAAAGAGGAACACTACAGTTAAGCAGTTTTGTTGTATAGATCATGTCTCTAAAGTTTTAGTTACTAGAGTTCCACTGCTCAATTCCCTACCGTTTAGGAGTTTTACATTTCTGCCCATACAGCCCTAACCTCACCTTCCCTGGTGGTGACTGGCACAGTCTGCCTAAAACCAAGTTTCATTTTTAATCAGAAAGTCTCCTGCTCTGTAAGTTGAACTTTAAATACAGTAGGGTCCATCAAGCTATTAAAAGATCAGAAAAAAAAAAAAACCACTAAACAGAATTCGCAATAAAGGAAGTGTGAACATTAGATGACTGTACAGGAAGGGATTAGGAAAGCTTTGTAAGTCACATGAAAGGAGGTTTGACTAAGGCTGCATTAACCAAGTGATTTAATTCCAAAAGGGCAGAGAATTTAGCAGTGATGCTGCAGGGGCATCATCAATACGCCGAAACAGTATCATTAAGCTCAAGTTATTTGTGACTAGAGCGCCTTTAACCCCTTAAGGACCAGACTTCCGGAATAAAAGGGAATCATGACATGTCACGTGTCCTTAAGGGGTTAAGGACAAGAGTAATTGGAAAACCAGAAATAAAATTATGTAGAAGCTAGATGTGCTCACCTGGTACTTTGCTCCACAAGATAGTGGAAACTGAAATACTACAAAGCTATTGCTTTTCAGAATACTCAGTTTAGGACATGAAGCAGAATCTACAGCAACTACATTGACAGATTCCAAGACCAGTGAAGGCGTTGTCAGATCTTTAGAAACCGCCACCACAATGTTGTCTGAGCACTGTGCAGTCACTAGAAGAAAAAGCCTTGTTACTTTAACAAACCTCTAACCAGATGACATGCAACAGATTTAATTGATAAGAATGCTCCA
Organism: Pelobates cultripes; assembly: GCA_933207985.1. Lineage (NCBI taxonomy): Eukaryota > Metazoa > Chordata > Amphibia > Anura > Pelobatidae > Pelobates > Pelobates cultripes. The sequence continues at coordinate 196,398,516 of OW240914.1, forward strand.
GTTAGGCATGGCTAGTATACATTCCTGAAGAAATCCTGCTCCAAGGACAAAGTTCACTGGCTGATATCTTATTGGACAATTATTTTGAAGATTGTTAATAGTTTCATTTTATTAGAGTGTCGAATTCCTTACTGATGTCAGCTGATCCTGCTTTTTCGTTCTTGTAAGTGCGATAAAATAGTCAGTTTTGTTTTTACTGCACCAATGTGGTCTGTTTCTACCAAGGAGTATTCCCTATAGAAGAGTTACATTCTAGTACCCTTGGAAGGGTGAGGAGCTTGAATGTCTTGCTTGTGACTTTTCTACTCACTACACATATGAGAGAGAAAATTACATATATACACACACACACACTTTTTTTATATCAGTATATACATACTGACAGACTATTCATCACCTACTTTTCCAAGTTGTTCCATTTCCTTTCTTCAATATTAGAGTTTGTTTTGTCTACATAACTGTTATAGGTCTGCAGTTTTAGCTCAGCTAGCAACAGTTGATTACAGATTTTAAAATACATTTCTTAACTGCAAAGACTGCCAAAATGTATACTTATTGAAGAATCCTTCTCATTGTGAAAATACATGCACTCCCCACTAACTCAGACTTTTTGGTACAATAAAACTAGTCTAGTAGTTGTAGATTTGAGGAGTGGGTGAAGGGGTAGAGTTTGGGAATGGATCACGAGTACAGTAGTATTGACAGCCTACTTTTACCCTAAAGTTAGTCATCCAATGCTGTAACTTTACTTACATTTTTTCCCATAGTAACATGGCATTGTAGTATCTCTGGGATTAAAGCAACAACCAATACGTTCACAAAGTTCTTGGCTTACAAAAGCATTGGCACATGGCAGCTTGTCTTTTTGTGCAATGGAAGCACATGTACTTGGGCTAGGAGCATCCATAGCTAGAGGAAAGCAAGAGGAATTAGTTTGAGTGGTCTTACATCTCACTACACATTTATGGATTTATGTTTATTAGAAGAACAGCATAAACTGTTGAATCAAGAAGCCAGACTAGATCAGAGCTAGTTGACCCTCACTTTTACAGGAAATGAAAGAAATTTGAACACAAAAGCCATGTTTCAGGTAATTGTCCACTGGTCACCCAGAAAGGTGACACGCACCAGTTAAGAGTGATGCCAAGAGATGTAAATGGTTAGCAACTTTAGTTCCAGGAACACTCCACTGGAAATAAAGCTTACAAATGGAGACTCCAGATCACCAAGATCCTTTAGCTTGCTCTAAAGCTTTGTGTGAAGAGTATTTTATCTTTTAATGGAGGGGGGGAACCACACTTATAAATTATACTTGTCACTCCCACTTAGCTGTCAAACAGAAATCAGACCCTGAATGTATAGCTCAGTGGAGCTGAAGTGAAGAGATAGCAGTTACTCAGAGCACCTGACATGCAAAGACTTCTTGTTGAGCAGTCACAGAAAGTCTGGGTGGGATTAGAAGGGGCTAGCAGAGGCAGATGGGTTTTGCAAGCTTTAGATTTAACTGCAGCAAAATGCATGCATGGTTTCATTTAGGGTATGTCTACTAAACAGTGATTTTGTTAGTGTATTTGAACAGAGGAGTGACCCTTTAATATAGTTATAACCACAATGCAAGAATGCATGTTTTTATTGGAGCCATGTCTTGTCAGCAGCCTTTGAAACCTGGAGCTTTTCACTGAAAAAATGATTTTGCACTGTTGCCATAGTAACTCAATCGCAATGTTTGGGAGAGCAGAAGGACCAACTGAAAGGGTGCTTCTGCTCTCCCCATCAGTATTTCTGGTAGAGAAAATACAGTTTAAATTGGTCCCACCTAGATAAAAGTGGATTTCTACATTTAGTTTCAGATTTTATCTTCAAAAAAATAAATAAAAAAAAATTAAAAAAAATTTACACACACACACCTTGTGTTGAGTTATAGAAATTATGCACCGACTGCCGTTTGACTGCCTGACCCTACCGAATTCAATTGGTAATTAGGTTTGTGGTTTAAAGGTCTGTCTCAGACCAGGGTTGGGTAAGAAGAGGTAGAAGCACTGATGTTTTAGAACTACAATGGCCTTAATTCTTCGCTACTGTAGAATGTAGAAGACATCATGGAAGTTTAAGTCGCAACACATCTCGTCATCTACCATTTGCCTATGCTTGTGTTAAAGCTTCCAGGCAAAGATTAAGCCAATTTGCCAAAGGCACACTAGTCACCAGAACTACAGCTTTTTGTATTTGTTTTGGAGAGTATAATCAGTCCCTTCCTGCAGTAAACACTTTTCATAGAAAAGGCAGTGTTTGCATCATAGCAAAATTATACCTCCAGTGGCCATTCTTCAGATCGATACTAGAAGTGCTTCCTTATGCAGTGCTGCATAGTGTGACAGACAATCAGTGGCTCCACCCTCTGCATGGAGACACTGAGCTTTCCTCATAGAGATCAGGACCGGACTGGGAGAAAAATTCGGCCCAGGCATTTTTTTTTTTTAACACAGCGGCCCACTAAGAAGGGGGCGGGGCAGAGGTGGTGTGTTTTGTCATAACCAATGACAAACATGCCCCCTCTCAAAGAGAGCATGTTGGTTCAATGCTCTTCCAGGGCAGACCATGCGCAGAGCTCTAGCATGAGAAAAAAAAAAAAAAAAGCCTTGTATATGTTCTGCACAGTGCAAGCAAATTTAATAACATGCTCGCACTGTGTTTCCTTGCAACTTGTTTCTGGTGGCTATAAATGGATACTAGGAGACAAAAAGCCAGGAAAGTATTGTGCATGTGTTTGGAGCCTGCTTGTGGTATTGCATGTGTGTAGAGTGAGCTGATTGAGGTGTGGTATTGTGTAATAAGGTTGGTTTTAGTCATGTTGTGTTTGTGGTGTAGTGTGATGCATATGTGGCTAGGGGATATAGCAAGTGTGTACAGATACAGGCTATAGTGTGTACAGATACAGATACATCTATATTTTGTGTGTGAGGGTGCGCTGTATAAATGTTAGAGTGGATGTGTGTGTATGGGGGGTAAATAAATAAAAAAGGCATTAAATCCCCCCTCCCTTCTTACCTTTAGCCTGGGGGGGGGTCCAGCACGCTGGTACCTGGGAGGCGGTGTTCCCTGGTGGTCCTCGTGGTGAGTGAACTCCAGCCCTGTGGGGCTAGAGTTCTCTTGCGAGATCTGGTTGTTGCCATGGCAACGCGCCAGATCTCGCAAGAGGAACCCGGTGGAGCTGCAAGTTAGAGCTCTGCTGGGTCCTCCTCTCCTGGCTGGCTGTCTCCCTCCCCGCCGGACGCATTTGACAGCATGTGGGCCGGTGAGGGAGATCTTTGATCTCCCCACCGGCCCTTCATGGAAAACAGCGGGGCCGGCGCTCTGTCTCAGCCCATGGACACTGTGGCCCACCCGGCATTTGCCTGGTGTGCCCAATGGCCAGTCCGGGCCTGATAGATGCATGGATTCAATGGATCTATTATTAGGAGATGCTGATTGGCTCAGGCTGTGTTTGGCTTGTGCTTGCTCTGCCTCCTTGCTAGTATTAGCCAACCCAATGCTTTCCTAGGGGAAAGCATAGTGATTGGCTTTGATCAACACTTCTGATGTTAACCAAGGAGACAGATTGGTGCAGAGCCAGCACACTGGATTAAAGGTAAGATTATACTATATTTATGGGCCTGGGGGAGCAAAGTGGTGTTTTTAATATTGTCAGGAATACATGTTTGTGTTCCCGACCCTATAGTGTTCCTTGAATGCTTTCTGGTAAAATATTTTTGTAAATAAACAGCAATACATCTTTTGTCTGCGGACTAGCAAGCTAATGCATGATTATTCTGTTTAGTGATTTATACTTCAGAAATCCATTAGGTAATCACCTGGTAAGATCGGGCACTTTAGGTCCTTTTTGTTATACTGAACAAGTCCATCAGATATTTCTTCCAGGGTTAGTGTCATCAAGTATTCTCCATCCTGAAAATGCATGAGGTTTTAGCATTCATCATTAAGTGAACTCAAAAAAAAAAAAAAAAAAAAAAGCCACCATGAAAGTACCATTGTGGAAATTAACAGTTAGGCAGCCATTGCTTTTGATTTACCTCTCAGTTCGTTATGTAAACTCTAGCATTGGCAATCTTAGAGTCAGACACCTGGTTACAGAGTGTGCCACAGCAGAAAGTGGTTAACTTACCAACTCCTTTTTGCAAGTGTCGAGTCATGCGTGTTTCTATGGCAGTGACTCAACCACTCCAGCTATAATCCAAACCCTTTTTGGACACTGACAAACACTTATAAAACATCAAATAACGTTAACTTCTATATGGCCAATCCAACCTCCCTAGCTTCAGTAGAACTGGTGTGGGCCCTCTTCCAGCACTGCTCCCCTCTTGCCGATTAGTGATGCCACATCAGCAGCGAGGAACTGGTAGCGCAATATCAGAGCTCCCTTGCTGATGCCTGCCTCGTCTCTCCCCACAGTATATTTTGTCAGAGTAGATACCTGATCAGTTACTTATGTGCTGTTGCCATTTTAAAGATACCAAATTAAGTAGCCATTTACTAATTACAATTCCATAGTTTGATACCTTTATGTGGTATTGCCTTGTTTAAAGGGGATACCTATAAAATGTAATATCCTAAATAGATCAGTCCAAAATAAGAATAGCTATTTTTTAACATTGCATATGATTAGTAGACAAGTCCCTAATTTGGTACCCTTACTTATGGAACCACACCACAAGCATAGCAAGTTAGGAAGCCATCTACTAAACAGATGTTAAAAAGTGAACATTTTAGTTGCTTAATAGAAATGTCACTAGTTCGGGGAGCTAATGAAAACCAGTTTATTCAGCATTCGTTTTAGATTCTGCAAAAGTTTTTTTTTTTTTTTAAAGATGCTCAAATTTCAGCAAGTTTTTGATGAAATCAAATTGCATGCACATGCAAGTCAAGTTGTAACTAGTATACATGTTTTTATATGACAGACCATTCACAAAAAATAAGGTTTCTAGTCAGTTAAAATCTTTAACGGTCTACTTGGAAGGAGTGAATCATCTTTACCTTCTTGCTAACAAAGCAACCATCATAAGCAGCACCAACGACCACAGAGCCATCTGGTTTCTCTCCTATCCAGGTCCCACAGGCAGAATTATTGTAGAGATAATGAGACTTTCCTTTGTTGTCTGGGGAAATATATAAATTTTAAGATGCATCGTTACCTAAAGATATTTATCCAACATATTAAACATGAGAGCAAATAATGCAATATTCAGGTTTCACCTTTTGTGTGCATTAGTTTATCTCCAGGAGTGAAAGATACTTATAAAGTTTCCATTTTAAGTGACTAAACATCTTATGCAATTGTATCACTAAGGTTATCCTTCGTTTTCCTTTCTTATTTTATTAAATTATAGCAAGTGAAAAAACAAAAACCCAATATAGTACTAGTGCAGCCAGGACATACTACATGTTGAGGTGAAACTGAATCATGGGAGATGTGTGGCAGGTTCAGAAAAAGTGTAGATTTATTAAAGGACCACTAAAGTCATCCAGGTCACTTCTCATTGAAGTGATCCTTTAGTTCTACCCTGAAATGTATGCACACTGATACAAAGAGGAGACAACCAGAAGAATGGAAGGGGGATATACAGGTGATACCCTAAAAGTTAAAATATCGTGCAAAACTTCATTTATTTCTGTAATGCAACATAAAAGGGGAAACTAATATGAGAGACACACTACATGCAAAGCATGATAGTTCAAGCTGTGAACTCAGTGCCAAAGCCACAGGCAGTACACAAACACACATGCTCAGAGAAACAGACAAACACTCTCAGTTAGACAATGCAACAATGTAAACAGAGAATAGCTCTATATCCAGTGCTGCAAGATCCCCTTCATTATATCTACAGCGTCATACACACACACACACCTATTTTTTTTATTTTTATTATTTAATTATATAGTGTTAGTGGGGGCCCTCGTATATGAGTTTCACCTAAGGCCTTGCCAAGTCTAGAGCCGCCACTGCCTGTATGTGTATGCAGGATTGTATTTTACTATGGGTCATGGTTCATGCATTGCTGTATGTTTGAGTGTTACTATGTTGTTATCTCCCCTGTTTCTTGCATGCCACCTCTCCTCATGTCTCTATCCCAGATCCCCCACAAAAAAATAAATAAATAAATCCACACACGTCTCTTGATCGCCCTTTGAGTCACATGTATCCACAGGTGATACTAAAAAATAAATAAAAAAAAAATTAGAATATCGTGCAAAAGTTCATTTATTTCAGTAATGCAACGTAAAAAGGGGAAGTAGTATAGGAGATAGACACATTACATGCAAAGCAAGATAGTTCAAGCCGTGATCTGTCATAAGTGCGATGATTATGGCTTACAGCTCATGAAAACCCCAAATCAACAATCTCAGTAAATTCGAATATTACATGCAATCAATAAAACAAGGAGTGTACATAGAACAATATTGGACCTCTGAAAAGTATAAGCATGCATAGGGACTCATTACAATGCATCCACAAATGTGTTACCCACTCAATCATGCATGTTTATTAACTTAATGGTAATTGTGGAAATCTGACATTTGGATCACATTGTAGACCAAATTGGAAAATATGCAACTATTTTCCCAGCTCTGCAATTTTGGTCTTAAAACAAAATGCTCAATTTCTTATCAATCCTCCAGTATTTATTCCCTAGAGAGGAAACTGAAAACAGAATAGCAAAATACCAGTTTATAATGGTATTTTTTTTTTTTCCCCCAATTCAATATGATGCACAGTTAAACTCATGTGTATTTGTATATGGACTTCGAGGGTTCACAGACTGCTCTCCTTTAATTTCTGCTCTGAATACTAAAGTTGAAGGGTCACTCAAGACCCCTAAAAACAACTTTAGCTTGGTGAAAATAACTTGCATCAGACAAGATAACTGCAGGCTTTAGATATAAACCCCAATGAAAAAATAAATAAAAACACACCCCACAAGTTTTGATTTGTGGTATATCTACTAAAGAGTGATTTTTATTCGTTTCAGCAGTAGAGCATCCTTTTAAGATGACAGGATGGGAAAAGTGGTCAGTGATGCGGTACACATACAGCTGGAGGTACACTAAGAGTAGGATAGCCTGGTACACAAGTGCAGCTTGCAAGCCAGCAGGATGTACACATCATCTAAATCACTAATAACCTCCACAAAAGTAGAGACAAGACTACCTAGATTCTCACAACTACTTTTTTTTTTTTTTTAAGCTGAATTGTTAAAGGACCCCTATAGGCACACATACCACTTCAGCTCAATGAAGTGGTCTGGGTGCCAGGTCCATCCAGGGTTAACCCTGTCTGCTGTAAACATAGCAGTTTCAGAGAAACAGCTATGTTTACATATGGGTTAATCCAGCCTCTAGTGGCGGTCTCATTGAAAGCCGCTTCTCACTGTGAGAAGACACCAGCATCCATAGGAAAGCATTGAGAATGTTTTCTTATGTACTGACTGAATGTGTGTGCAGCACATGCATGTTCAGCCAATGACAACCGAAGAAGGAGGAGGAGGGTACCCAGCGCCAAGGGAGCCAGTTTGTTTTCCTGGCACTATAGTGGTCCTTTAACAAGGTATATCACAGTATTTGATTTATACATCCTGCAGGGCAGCACCTCAATATGTAGAAGGGATATGCATCCAGGAAATCACAGTACACCAGTTAGCTAAAATCCAGTTACAGGTCACACTAGAGGTTGCAAAGGTAAAAGATATACAGTATTTTTGAAGACAAACAGACCTCACGCTAGTCAAGGACAGTGAGTTAAGCGTAAACTTGCTTTAGTTATAGAATGTGCTTATTATTGCTCAGGTAATCCATGTAGAAGGCAAGTTAAGACTTACCAAGTACAGCCAACACAAAAGCTGAATCTCTAACCAAGAAAGGAAGAGAAAACTGCATGTCTGCAAGGCCACATTGTAGATATGAGGGATCATTCCAAAACTGATCAGAGGCACCAGACAAAACATGCAGTCCGCAGCTCAAAAACAAACCTAAAACCACTCCAAACCCATTACACCAACCCATCTTAGCAGGAGCCCACACATCTAACACACCCAAGAAAGCTGGCTTTTAAATCATGTGGGGGTGGGGCATTAGGAATTGAAGTGCATTGCATGCAATTATGAATTTAATTGGATAATGATCGACTACACATACGCCATTTTTCTCTATAAAATATTTATGTCTTAAAGTTGCACTGTCACTTAATTTATAATACCATGTTTACTTACTGCCCTAGTTTGAACAAATATGTATTGATGAGTGAAAATGTAAATGTAGTAAAAACATCTTGTTATCTTGCAAACCTGGTTCTTCCATCTTTGCTCCCTGTCAGTCAGTGTTAAAAACCAAACTGAACTCCAATCACATGAAGATATGGGCACTAAACTGGACCAAGGACCAGCACCAGCCTCAGAGAGTAGATATCAGTAATAGAAAGAGGATCCAGGTATTCTAGGTATCTTCAAATGTGTTTATTGGGACAAGTGAGACACCGCAACGTTTCGACCCCTGAAACTTGACAAAGACCCTTTCAGGGGTCGAAACGTTGCGGTGTCTCACTTGTTCCAATAAACACATTTGAAGATACTTGGGGTGCCTGGATCCTCTTCTACTATTCTACTATTGTAATAAGCTCTGCCCTTTGCTGGGTTGTCTTTAATGCAGGGCAAACGGAGAAGCTGCCCTGGGCCTAGTTACTCCTGGGAAGCCCAAAGCAGCTGGCCCATGGGCCCATTGCCCACAACAATTTGGAGGGGCCCTTGCATTAAGGGCCACCCGATGGGTATCGCTGAACAGCTTACTTACTTCTTCCCTATTCTGTGCTCCCACTCACTGCTCCTGGCCTGTCCTGCCCTCCCCACTCACTGCTTCTCTACTCTGTGCCCCCACTCACTGATCCTGGCCTGCCCTACCCTACTCACTGCTTCTCTACTCTGTGCCCCCACTCACTGCCCCTGCCTTCCCCCACTCACTGCTTCTCTACTCTGTGCCCCCATTTACTGCTTTTCTACTATGTGTATCCACCCACTGCTTTTGTACTCTGTGCCCCCACTCATTGCTCCTGCCTTCCCCCACTGACTGCTTTTCTACTCTGTGCCCCCACTCATTGCTCCTGCCTTCCCCCACTGACTGCTTTTCTACTCTGTGCCCCCACTCGCTGCCTTTCTATGTGCCCCCATTCACTTACTTTTTCTCTGTGCCTCCACTCACTCCTTCTGCCCTACATTGCAAATCCCCCTCACTGCTTCTGTCCTACTTTGCAGAGGCCCCACTCACTCCTTCTGCCCTACACCCCTGATTTCATACTAGAAAAAGTATATATAAACACACCCCTTCACTTAAACACTAATACTACACACAAATGTTTAGAAGACAACACTACATCCAATCACAACCCTGAAGGCAAATATTACATACAAACAAAACCAGTATTAAAACTCCACAATGATATGCAAACACAAACTCTACTCACAATGGAACACCTGCATTTAAAAGCCAACAATACATACAAACACACGCCCCTGCATTCAAACGCAAACACTATACTCAAGTACACCTCGGCATTCCACAGCCAACTGCTGCGAGAATAGTCAAAATACTAGCCGAGGTCAGGAATACAGAACAAAACACAGTTGCAAGGAATAGCCAATAGTCAGGGAATTCAGAATTCAGGGAAGTCGGAATGAAGCCAAAGTAAATAACCAAAGAAACACAATCAGGTACACACTCTCGGATAACCAGCAAAGGGAAACCATGACAGGGCAATGAGTAGAAGAAATGAGTGAGTTTAAATATCCCTCTTGTGAATCCCATTGGCCGTACCTGACCTTTGACCCCAAAATGTGCACGCCTTCAGCCTTGTTTCTAGATGAGCCATATGGTCAGTGGTGTATTTTTACTTTGTGCTGTCCTAAGTATGACAAAACTTTGGCACCCCCAATCTAAATTTGCCCCACGCCTTCCTGTCAACCCCACACCTCTTCCTGTTTAAGACCAACACACAGTTTGACTGACAGACACCCTCTGACACACTCACTCACCAACAGGCACACACTCTCAGATACACATACAGTGAAATACATTCACTGACAGACACACACTGACATCCACCAATACTCATTGACAGACACACTCACTGATGCACACTCTCATACACTAACAGATACACACTCACAGACATACACTGACAGACACATACATTCACTGACAGGCACACACATGCACTCACAGACACACACACAGGCCTAAACACATTCACTCATAGACACATACTGACAGAAATACACACATTCACTGACATACACTCACTGACAGACACACATACACTGACAGACACACACATTCACTGACAGACACACATATATTCACTGACAGACACCCTGATACTGACACATTCACACCCTACCTTTGGGGGGACGGCATTTTTTGCCACCTCCCTGAAAGTGCAAAAAACAGAAAAGCATGATCAGGAACACACTCTAGGATAATCATCTAAGGGAAACCACGACGGGGCAATGAGCTTAAGGAATAAGTGGGTTTAAATAACCCTCTTGCAGATCCGATTGGCCGTACCTAGCCTTTGACACCAAAATGTGCGTGTACGTCGACATCGACATGGGGCTATATAACAACGTCGATCCGCAGCAGCCGGCGTCAACCGACATGTCACAAAAGCCAGACATCATGGCAGAGGACTGCCGAGCGGCACTCCTCTTAATCTTAGGAAGGTAATTATCTCCTTTTTTGTCACATGGAGACGAAGGATACGTGATATTACCCCCCACTTGAAGACCACCCACGGGGCGGGCAGGATCAGGTTTGAGAGGAAATTTGGCATGGAAAGAACAGATTTTGCAGCCAGCATGTATCTCAGAAGCAGGAATCCAAGAATGATCAGCAGGCCCATTACCCTTCCAATCAACCAAGCACTGCAAAGAACCATAACAAAATCTGGAATCAATTATGGAGGAGACCTCGTACTCCTCCCGTACATCAATAACCAAAAGAAGAGGAGGGACAAAAGGGACAGTATACCTATTGCAGACAAGAGGCTTAAGCAAAGATACATGAAAAGAATTAGGTGTTCGTAAGGAGGCAGGAAGTGCAAGAGAATATGAAACAGGATTGATTCTCCGAACAATTCGAAAGGGACCAATAAATCTGGGTGCAAACTTCATGCTAGATACCTTGAGTCTGATATTCCGCGAGGAAAGCCATAGCTGATCACGCCATCTGGTAAACAGGCTTGGCACCACCCCGCTTATCAGCATGAAATTTGAAACAAACAGCAGTAATTTCAAGAGCCATGTGGACCTTAGTCCAAGTCTCATGTATACATGCTGTTCATCTAGAGCAGGAGAACATTGCAGGAAAAACAGTAGGATGATGATCGTTGTTGACAAAAAATGGACTATGTCCAGATGAGTCATGGTTAGCATTATTCCTGGCAAATTCGGCCCAAGGTAGCAAGTCAGAGCAGTTTTCCTGAGTGCCATTTGTAAAACATTGTAAATACAGTTCCAACGATTGGTTAGCCCTCTCAGCCGCACCTTGAGTTTGAGGATGGTACAAAGACGAAAATGTCAGTTCTATACCCAACTGTTTATTAAATGCTCTCCAAATTCGTGACACATATTGGGAGCCCCTATCTGACACAATATTTTGTGGAATACCATGCAATCTGACAATTTCACATATAAATATATGAACCGGATCTTGGGAAAAAGGTAACTTTTTGAGCGGAACAAAGTGTGCCATTTTAAATAAGCAATCAACCACCATAAGGATGGTGGTATAGCCATTAGAAATCAGGAGTTCTACAATGAAGTCCATAGACAAATGAGGCCATGGGACACTGGGTATAGAAAGTGGTTGTAATAACCCACATGGTAGTTTATGGGGAACCTTAGAAACCGCACAAACAGTACGAGCCTCCACATACTCTCTGATGTCTTTTCTAAGAGAAGGCCACAAAAATTATCTGGAGACAGCAGATACAGTTTTATTAATAACCGGATGTCACATTATCGTGGAACACTCTTAGTATCTCCTCTCTTTCTAGCAATGGGATAAACAATCTATCTTGAGGTTTATCACTAGGTGCCTGAGATTGAGCAGCTTTGATGGCACAAAGAAGAGGAGATGACTAGGAAAGGACAGTATCGGCAATGATAAACTCAGGTGGAACGATAGGAGATGTCTCTTGTTCTTGTTCTGATTCTATGTCAAATTGCCTAGATAGGGCGTCAGCTTTAACGTTCTTAGGCGCAGGAAAAACAAAATATGTGTGTACACAAACCAAAAGTGCAATTAGTGCAAAATAAGATATTAGCAGACAGAAACTTCCCTGTACAAGGTGAAGCTTCCAAAGATACCCCAAAGACTTCCTCCTGTCTTCCACAAAATAAATACACAAGATAGGGGATAATCTGCTAAACCAATAAAAAAAAACAGAAAAACATAGCGTAAAACTGTGTATGTAATAAGCCACAAATGCTGTATTCCCAAATGGCCACTCACATATTCACTGAAGTTTTAATGCCTTTGATATAAATTCCCTCCAAGGGTTCAATATTCACTCTGTATTCAGATTTATTACTATTTATTTAGAATTGTTACTGAACACTACCAAAGTCCCTGAGGAAGTCCTATACACAGATGAAATGCGTAGGACCCCTGGTGGTGATACAGAGATACTACACCTACTGCTTTTAACTTTGATGTAAGTGAATAAATAGATTTTTTACTGGGGGCAGGGCCAGGGTATCATGGCGGCTGGCCGCACATCGCTTAAGCTCCTAACTTTACACGCATATACTGCCCGATATCGGACATACAGCCAGTTACCGACGCTCAACAAACCGCTATTTGCGACCCCGGGGGAGCTCTCTGCGACCTTGCAAACTTACCTGCTCGACTCTCCCGCGGAGACCACACTGCGGCCTACCACTGGTACCGGGCGGGTGAAACAGCCGATCACCTGTCCCACACAAAGCAGAACCAAGTGAGGTCTACTACTTGCCTCGTCACCCCTCTGGACAGGGGGGGATATCCCGGTCCCCACTAAAGGACTCTCGCTCTCCAGCACCATACAAGGGGCCAAATCGGGACCCACGCGGTGCACTCAACATGGCCGCCGTCCCAGTGACTCAGCAACTACTAACAGGCCTGACGACACAGGAGTGGCTCACCTCATTCAGTCGGAGATTTGAAGACATCTGCCAGAAATTCTGGAGCCGGATCCACGACTGAGCTCAGATGCAACCCTCTCATAAAGAACAACAGTCCCACAACAACACCGTGGAAGCATACCCCACACCCAAGCTGGAGACTACTAAGAGAAATAGCTTGCACTTCCCTACGCTATCGGTGGAGTGGGTGAGGGGTGCTGAGGTCCTCCATGCCTGCTCTTCTTCTGAGCCAGGGGCTCAATTGGAGGTAACCCCCCACCGACGTCCATATACCCAGATGGCCGTCCAAAACCCAGAAAACCTATGGGCCCACGATCCTAAAGAAAGGATCAATGGACACCAGGCACGGCTCCCACAAAGGCCTTTGGCCGAAGACATGGAAGATGGAGACCCCGCGGACCCATACCCGGCAGGCGGGAAACAGCACCTGACTCCCACAGACCCGATACGCAGACGGGTGAGGGGAACACAAGAGCGCCCTACCAGAAGTGGTGTGGACTACCAGAAAGCCTGAGGGGACTGCCATACACAGGGATCGGCTGACAGCCGGGCTTTTCCTTCAGGATGTCGACCCGATCAACTGAACTTAAGTGACATCATCAAACATCATCCGATATGCTTATTACTATGTTTTAGTTAGGCCTGTTGGCACTTTTGTTATTTTAAATACCCCAATGATATATTGCTTGTTTAACACATGCCAAGCACTCAGATGGAGCTACGCTGTCTCACTAGCTTCAGTGGTTCACTAACTCCCTCTCTCTGCTGCACTCCTAACCGTACATATCCATGCACACTAGCACCTAGAGAGGGTACAACACATATTGTTCATAAATCTCCCACCTTGTAATACATGCAGACATTTGGGTCTCAGACAGTCCTACAACACATGAATCTCTCGCAACTTAATCGCACCCCAAAGGTACACTACACTTCATAGCAGTTAATCGTCAGTCACAATCAGCCACTTCTACTAAGCCTGTTAATAACTTAATGCTAACCCTTTGCAAAGGTACATACCGATACTGCTGTGGCGATTGACAAACCACTGCTACCCGTGCAAGCATGTTGTTTCTAAGCAACTGGTGCAAATACTCCAATATCTAACCTGAAAAGTCTTGAACCCTCTGTAATCTCTTATTTAGACCTGCGACTGTCACCCTGACATAATCTCACAATGTTTCGCCTGACACTATAATATAAAATTGTGCCATTTCCTCACATGCCTTATCAATCTAATGTTCAGAATGAGCTTATAGATGCTGTTGGGGCACTGTAAGATAAAATGTTATCTGTTTTTCACATGCACAAGACAAATAAAGAATAAAAAAAAAAAATATGAATATAGAGTGAAGATTGAACCCTTGGAGGGAATTTATATCAAAGGCATTAAAATAGTGAATATGTGAGTAGCCATTTGGAAATACAACATTTGTGGTTTATTAAATACACAGTTATACGCTATGTTTTCCTGTCTTTTATTGGTTTAGCAGATTACCCCTATTAACGTTCTTAGGACCTGGTCTGTACATGATGATAAAGTTAAAGCGTGACAAGAACAAAGACCATCTAGCTTGTCTAGAACACAGGCTTTTAGCATTTCCAATATAAGTTTTTGTGATCAGTTATGATCAGAAGGGGGTCCTTGGAACCCTCCAAAAGATGTCGCCATTCTTTCAGAGCTAGTATAATGGCCAACAATTCTCTGTTACCAATACCATAGTTACGCTCCGCTGGAGACAACTTTCTAGAAAAGTACCCACAAGGGTGCAAAGGGGTATCCTGACTCTCCCTCTGAGAAAGAACAGCTCCTACCCCTGTCTCAGAGGCATCTACCTCCAGTATGAAGGATTTGCTAGTGTCCTAATGTACCAATATGTCAGCAGAGGCGAACAGTTTCTTAAGAAGCTCAAAAGCATCTATAGCTTCTTTAGACCATATAGTACAGTTAGCCCCCTTATGTGTCATATTGGTGAGGGGGCTATCACAGTAGAGAAACCTTTGATGAATCTCCTATAGTAATTAGCAAACCCAATAAACCTTTGAATGTCTTTTAACCCATTAGCTTCGGCCAGTGTAGAACGGCTTCTAGTTTACGAGGGTCCATCTGAAAACCAGAGGCCGAAATATTATATCCCAAGAACTGTATCTCCTTCTGGTCAAATATGCATTTCTCAAGTTTGCAATATAGCCCATTTTCAAGCAAAATGTGCAATACTTGCTTCACATGCCTATGATGAGTCTGAAGATCGGGGAAATAAATGAGAATATCAGCCAGATATAGTGATGTCCCGAACGGTTCGCCACGGTTCGCTGCGAACCCTCCCAGACCCTCCCACCTCCTGGACAGCTCACTAATAATGCAGCTTCAAAATGGATGCTGTCCAGGAGGTGGGAGGGTCTGGGAGGGAGGGTCTGCTGCTGATTGGCTGGAATGTGTCTGCTGACTGGAGTCCGTGGTGAACCGTTCGCAAACCGTTCGGGACATCACCAGCCAGATATACTAATACATGTATAAATGTAGTCTCTGAGAACATCATTAATGAAATTCTGAAATACGGCCGGAGCATTGCATAAGCCGAAGGGCATGACAAGATACTCATAGTGACCACTTCTAATGTTAAATGCAGTTTTCCATTCATTACCCTCCTTAATCCTTACCAAATTGTAAGCACTCCTAAGGTCAAGTTTGGTAAATAACTTAGTATCCTGGAGTCTGTCAAACAATTCTGGGATAAGCATTTTTTTTTTTATATAAATTTTTCTTCATTTTCAAAAGCGCAAAGGTTATGGGGTACAAAAGAGAAGAAGGATTGTTTAGATGTAACATAGTAGGGTATTGTAATACACATAGTTAAATACCATTCATAACTTGGCTGCATGAGCGACCTTCATTGTGAGGTTCCGGCGTACCGAATATGGTTCTAGAGTGCAAGGTGCCCACAGCTTAGCTCGTTTCCATTTAGAGGATGTATTACTATGGCGTGGATGTCCTTTAGGGGAGTAAACTTGGAGGGGTGGAAGGGTAGCAAGGGAAGGGTGGGAGGGGATATTTGTCCTGCCTGGTTGCGCTTAATTCAGTTCTTGTGGGTTCTCCTATGGTCCTATTTTTTGACAGTCCCAGGTGATCAGCCCCTTGGTGTGGGTGAGGCCATCTCTGGGGGGCTTCTCCAAAACTCAGTCCAGGGCTCCCATATTTTAAGGTATTTGTACCGACTCCCTAATACTGACAGGTGTATTTCCTCCATTTCTCTCGCACATTCAACCCGCCGTACCCATTGCTCCCTAGATGGCACACTGGGTCGTCGCCAGTGCGTCGGCACGAGAGCATTGGCTTCCCCAAGTAATATTTGTAGAAGTTGCTGTTTGGGATAAGCATTTTTGATGGTGATCTTGTTCAATGCCCTACAGTCAATACAGGGTCATAGCTCTACATCTTTCATGGATACCAAAAAGAACCCCGCACCTGCAGGTGAAGAAGACTCTTTAATGTATTCCTCCATAATCCTACTCTCCTGAGGTGATAAGGCATATACTGCCCCCTTAGGGGGCATAGTGCCGGGTAACAAATCTATGGAGCAATCATAAGATCTGTGGGGAGGTAGTGTATCGGTGTGACTTTTACTAAACACTTCTTTAACCTCCCAGTACTGCACAAGAATTTCAGTAAGCTGAGGCGTAGGAGTGGGTAGAGTAATGATGCCCACTCTTTTAATAATGGGTGATGTACATCTTTAACTACATTCTTTACCCCATTCCAGTATTTACCCCTTAGCCCAGTCAATATGAGGACTGTACTTAACAAGCCATGTGAATCCTAGAATAATGGGATAAGAATGTGAAGCAATTATCTGAAATGTAATGATTTATTTATGTAATTATAGTCACAGTTATAGGCATAGTTTCATGGGTAATTAGAGGTTGAGAGAGAGGCCTTCCATCAATGGACTCGACGGCCAAGGTGATGATCTCTCCTTGTTGGGTGGAAGGTGTTTACTGACAAGTTGCATGTCGATAAAGTTTCCTGCAGCACCTGAGTCCATCAAGGCTTTACATGAAAAACATTTCTCGTTACATAGAGCAGTAATATCAAGGAGAAATCTACTTTGGGTAGTACCATGGGACATATCCATCACACCTAAGACCTGTCCCCTTTTGGTTCTTAGGAGCAGAAGATTTCCGGACATATGGGACAAGCATTTCTCATATGTAATTTCTTGCCACAGTATAAGCAAAGGTCCTCTCTTCTCCTAAACTGTTTTTCTGCCTCTGACTGTATCATAACCCCTGACTGCATAGGTTCAGTTTCAGACTGCACAAGGGGGCAGAAACAACAGGACTGGAGAAGTGAGGCACCAGTGACATAGTCATACGTCTGGCTCTATTTCTAGTTATCCCTGTTCCTAAATCAATTACCTATATGCATCACGTAAGTGATGTATTCATTTAATTTCCTGGGTAGTTCTTTGGCTGCAATCTCATTAAGGATAGCTTCGGATAATCCCTCTGAGAATGCAGTGATTAATCTGTTGTTGGTCCAGTCTACCTCAGAAGCCAGGGTGCGGAATTCTATGGCATACTCTGAGACAGACCAGTTCCCTTGCTTAATACGCATTAGGGCAGTGGAGACGTTGCTTTCCCTTTCCAATGGTTCAAACGTTAATTTGAATTCCTCAATAAATTCCTGGTAATTATGGGAAACAGTCTTATTAATTTCCAATAATGGATTGGCCCATGCTAAGGCTTTACCTTGTAGTTGATTCATTAAGTACCCAATGAAGATAGGGTGATAGTAGGTGTCCTATATTCGATATGTGAGAGTTACAGAGTTAGGAGGGTTTAATGTGAGTGTGGCTGGGTGAAGGGTGAGACAGTGTGTGGGGGCTGAAAGTGTTTGGGAATTGTGATAGTGTATGTGTATAGGGTGGCAATGTGTGCATGTGGGGGTGACAGTGTGTGTGAAGGGAAGTTGTGACAGGGTGTGTGTGGGAGGGGTGAGAGGGTGTGTGGGTGGCTGTGGGATAACATGGTGGGGGGCAGTAACAGGGGGTCGGGGTGGAGGGGCAGTAACGGGGTGTGGGGTGGAGGAGCAGTAAAAGGGGTTGGGGATGGAAGAGCAGTAACAGGGGGTAGGGGAATGGTGAGGCAGTAACAGGGGGTAGGGGGACAGAGGGGCAGTAACACAGGGGGTAGGGGGTATGGAGGTGCAATAACGGGGAAGGGGGATAGAGGGGCAGTAACAGGAGATAGGGGGATGGAGGGGAAGTAACGGGGTGGGGGATGAAGGGGCAGTAGCAGGGGGTAGAGTGGATGGAGGAGCAGTAACAGGGGATAGGGGGATGGAGGGGCAGTAACAGGGGGGTAGGGGAGTGGAAGGGCCCTCTGGATTCCCCTGGTGGTCCGGTGGGCTCCGCCGGGAGTGAGCTGCTGACCACGTGGTAAGTCTCGCGATCCCCAGTCAGAGCGTTGCCATGATTACAACGCTCTGACAGGCTGGAAATCGCAAGACACCTCAGTCTGCAGCTCACTCCCGGCAGAGCTGCAGACTGGAGGCAGTGCTCGGCTTTCAGTCAGGGCAGATTGACAGGAGGGTCCTCACACCCTAAGGCGATTTAGGCAGCTGCGAGGCCCCCATTAGCACGAGGCCTTAGGTGGCCGCCTAAATCGCCTAATTAGAGAGTCACCTCTGATTAGTAGTATATTAAAAGCTTGGGCGAATTGATCCATACGGTGATCATTCTCCTCTAGCTTTTTCTCACAAGCTACTTGTGACAGACCCATCTGTATGGACTAAAAGCACTGTGTTCGTCTGTTTTGCCAATTGCATGAATTTCCCCATTCGTATGCTTTGTTTAAGGGAATGTCTGTTTTTTGTCGAACGGAACTACCGAACGGACGGCCACCCACAAGAGAAGTGTGCTGCTGGTTAACCTATTGATCCCAATTAGAACGTTGCGGTTAACCACAGACACTTCTCAATTAAAACCGAATACAGGGTGGTCGTTGTTCGTATGTCGAAAACGAGGCGGCGGCCATTTTAACCATGCGAAAAACCAGCGGTGTTCGACGGTTATTTCATGGAACTGAAAACGGACACTTTTTCAACCGAACACCGCTGAAGCCATCGACCTCCCCTTCTCAATCGACAAAAGCATAGATTTAACAACACGAATGGACTTAACCCAGATAGCCTTCCCATGGAGTCAATTGCATACCGAAGAACTGTAATAGACTTTGACTCCGTGGCGATTGAACTATGCGAATGGGATCTGAGCGCTATTCGCCAATAATATGCACTCAGATCCAGGCTATCTGGGGATGTGTTACACGAATGCAATATGTTCGGCAGTTATAAAGTTATGTATTTTTATGTGTTTTATGACTTGTACTTAAAATGGCGATTTGCCTCTGCTCTGGGAGATAATTGAATTACTTCCCAATTATCTCCCGAGCAGAGGGGAGGGAACTGTGATGCATGCTGGGAATATTGTGGGGATGTATGTCTTAAATGTCCCCATGTCCTTCTGTTATTCCAGTCTCCCATTTGGTCCCCTAGGGGAGTGTCCACCAAGTGGGAGACCTGCATAAATACCGGGCAGGTAGCCCGCAGTAAATCAGTTCGTGTTTTACCCTCAAGGCGGAGCTTGGTCTCGTTATTGGGGGGATTTTATTACCGGCGCTTAGAGACTGCTTATTGGAATTATTTGCCGCTTGGAGGGTATTGGCGTTCGGCTAATATTGGCAGTTCGTGGATTTGCAGCTCGTGAAGGGAAAGAGCCGTACAGGTACCGTTCGGGAGTTTGGAGTGTTCCCTAGCTGGCGGTTCGCATGGTTATACTGTACACGCTACCAGACCACATTATTGCAAATGGGGAGCATTTACTAAACGGCGGTTTGTACATTTATTACTGGAGGTACCGTAACACTACTATGCGCTGACACATATCTGCTGGATCTATGGCCATGCCGTAATGTCAGGATTACAGTTGATCCAGCATGCAGAATAGTATCACACCTAGGACTAACCGGATTTAACATACCAGAGAATAGTCAAAATACTAGCCAAAGTCAGGGACACAGAACGAGACACAGCGATAAGGAAAAGCCAATAGTCAAGGGTACCAGAAGTCAGAGAAGTCAAAATGAAGCCAAAGAAAAACACAATCAGGAACACACTCTGTGTTTGTCACATGGAGACGAAGGATACGTGACAGCCTGTAACTCATGAACAACCTGTTGGATAAAAGAATCCATCACTGGAGTTGGTGTAAGTACTGTTATCCATGTTATATCACTTATTGGAAAACGAGGCCAGAGATATCAGCGTGTCTGTGCCAGGTTAAGTGTATTATGGTTTCTTGGTTGAGCAGTTGGTTGTCACTCTGTTCTGTGTTAATAGCCAGTTGTTGGCAGATTATTGGGTAGATAACTCTATTTTAACTGCTGTGTCAGGCTGCTGCTCTGAGGAGCGAGTGCCTCACGCATCCATCACAGGGAGCAGTGAACCAAGCCCTCCTAAAAAATATTTTTTTTTAAAAGAAGTATATGTAAAGAAATAAGAAAAACTCATCCCTACTTTTAGCACATGACAGGATCCTTTAGCCATAAACATGCACTTTGTGTCCAAAAGTGTTTGAAAACAAATAGTTAGTGTCTATGGTCTTCTCGTTTTCTAATCATATTTGTCAACCAAAACTTTTCTCCAAAGGTGATCAGCTCACATCAAGTAGTGATATAGAAAGTTTGTAAATTTTCAGAGTAAATAACAGGTTGCTTCTTTCAAATTAATATCAATGCAATAATTGAGTCTGCACTATTTTGTTGAGGCAGCAGCATGAAACAGCCAAAAATCGTAGTGGGGTACTCACATAAGAGGCACCGATATCGTCATGCATGTAAAGCCAATCTGAAACCTCTAATATCAATTCCATAACCATCTACTACCCACCTAGTAGATTAATATAGTACACGTATAGAGGACTAGGGTGTGAACAGGGTGAGAAAAGGAAAAAGTTATAAGGGGGGAAAAACCTCAATTTTTTATAATTTTAACACTAAACACCCTATGTAATCTAACTCTGACATTAACCCCTCTCTAACCTTAAACCCCATTTACCCAACTACTTCTAACATTATTTTTAACCCTACATGCATTCACATAGCTGTATACACACACAATACTAATAGCACGATATATTACAAGCAGAAATAAACATAAGCAGTTGTCAAATTTGAATACATACTTTTTTTTTTTTTTAGAGATATTTTCTTATAGCTGCATTGTCCAGTAATAAACACACTAAATTTTACTTTCTCTGTCTTATTTTGGGGAGAAAGCAGAGGTCACCTAAGAATTCTGTGCCTAGAGGCTTCTAACATATAATACCAGCCCTGATGACTCCCCGGCATCTCAAATTGAAGGAGCAGGAGAACTATGCACTGGGCAGGACAGCTTTATCTTGTGTCCTGGCACCAATTACCTGTCTTAGTCACAGACACTTAGGAACTCTGTACATTGCATGCTGTATGTGCTGAGCAGCCAGTGACATTCAAACATTATAATATCTATAATATATTATAATATACGTTATTATATACAATGTCCTTTTATTTTGTATTCATGTATATTGATTTTTTTTTTTAATTTGATTGCATTTGTCACCCCTCCTTTCTGACAGCCATCTGTGAGCACTTTTGGTCGGATTGTCAGTTATCAGGCCAAATATTCCCCATTTTGCAGTTATCTGATACAAACAGCCAGGAAGGAACATACTTATTATTTTATTGAAAACGATAATTGAAAACAATAATGTCATAATTGAATAAATACAAAACCAATGGCAATAAAATAAAGTTGCAGATGTTTGTCCTATAATGGCTTAGCTTGATGGGAGCTGTCCACAATATTTTGAGATTTATTCTTCAGGTACCTCACCACAACTGAGTGTTTAGTTAGTACTTCCTTTACGGTGCCTGAGGTATGTCTGGCCCTGCCAGAACCAACAAAAATGAATGGGTGGGTTGGCCCTGCCTGCACTGATTCTCTCTTGTATCCCAACAGTCTGCAATCCCACCTCTTCATTCCAACATCCCCCTTTTTACATGTCACTTCACAGTACCTCCCCTCCACTCTGGCAGTAAGCTACTGTACAAACAGCGTATCACCTAACACTGCAACAGAGCTTCTTGGATTCTGTGTTATTCAGTAATGGATTATAAACTTCTTCTGATTCTACTTCCCAGTCTCCTACTGCTAGGTAAGACCTATCTTTCCTTTGGTATTGTTACACTCTACTCTTCAACATGGATAGCTGGCTTAATATGGTGCTGCTAAACTTGCCACAGCATGACAGACCAATCGATTGACCTCCTACTTGGATGCTCTAATCAACAATGTTAAGAGACTTTTTGGGAGACATTTCTCAGTTTAAGGTGGCATCCTGATGTGTCTGCTCCAAGGGGATGCAACGGTGAAATTTGTTTTAACCCCGGCAATTCTGAGTTTTCATCTCTCATTACAGAATATTTTGCTAGGATACATTCCTACGGAAACAAAGGGGGCATTGTGGGCAAGAAAAGAGTTCTTGTAAACATTAATGTTTCCCTGTGGCTGAATTTTGCATCTTTGTCCTTATTTCTTGATACAGTGGCCCAGTCTTAATTTAAATTCACTTAGATTTAAGAGATGTTTATAACTAATAAAACAATGAAAATAACAATTTGCCAGCAATTATTAAAAATAGTGCTGTTAAATTGTAGCGTTTGTGAAATGTTGAGCATAATTCATTACATGTGTGCTTGTTGTGGAATATACTGCCTTTCCCCAAAAATAAGACTGTGTCCAGAAAAATACACTAGGGGTTATTTTTGTGGGATATCTACATTTGGGGGAATTCCCCAGAACATAGACCAGTACACAAACGCATGGAATCCCGCAAATCTATGTTCAGGGAAACTTCTCCGAAAATAGATTAGCGAACTAGCTACTAGCGACTATGGCTTATTTACGGGGTAGGGCTTATATTACAAGCATCCCCGAACATAAGCTATGGTTTGTTTTCGGGGGATGTATTATTTTCGATGAAACAGGGCAGTAAAAAAAGAATTAAGATCCCACATGGCCCTGTGCCAGTTACATGGTTTGAGGTCCCGCTTCTTTTTTCACATAGAGGTAGTGAATAGGGCCAATCAAATTCATGGATCCAAGGGAACCTGTCTAAGCCCTGGGCTGTTGGCTGCCACCTAGGGTCAATTTATGGGTACTACAGCCCTAGCAGAGCCATTGATTTAGGGATACTGTGGGCACTTTTAACAACTTAATTTTATTGACGTTGTTATAGTGCCTGCAGACCTGTTTACCCTTTTTTACCATCAAAACACTTTAGTTCCCTAATTAGAGGTCTTGGAAGCTTGGATTCAAGCTACTCCTTCAAGGCCTCTGGGTATGAGAGCCATGAATCTTACTTCCTGACTCTCTGTATTCAATTATTTTCTATGGCAGAATTTGAGGCACATCACCTTAGGTACACCTCCAGGGTCAGACAATCAGAGGAGGTCACGGCAGTGCCGACGAAGACCCAGTACTGGAGAAAATGTTAGTAATTTGTTTTATTTTAATTCAAATTATTTAAAAAAAAATTTTTTTCAATTCTTTATTTTTCTTTGTGCAAGGAATGACAAAACATTTTCCTATGCCACAACGGCATAATTGAAAGATATAAACACAGTAGTTGTACATTCGTGGCATGAGAGTATTGGCACATTTTAAATGTTATGGTATAAACAGGCTATTCTGGTAGCGATGCCTATCGAGGTAGACTGTTATATGAGAAACATTGGACTATGCAGTAGTTTAGGCACACATTTAGTATTTAAGTTGTGAGGTCGTAGCAGTAGTATACATGCTAATAAACTGGGTTCATGCTAAAACAAAACTATTAATCTTATGCAGGTAACTAACTTGTTGGGTGTATTGAATCCTACATTTAAGATGGGCTAGCTGAGACTATGTAAGACTAACATCCTAAGCTATAACCAGGCTAAGCTACAGGTCATATTAAAACATGGGTATGAGTACTAGCTTAAATGCTTCATCTGGTTGGCTTACGAGAGTCTCATAGCATGGAGCTAACTGCCGCAAAGCTCAGTGTCGTGTAGTGCTCAGGTAGATGCAGCTTGATGGCCCCATTCAGCAGTCAGCCTATTCCTGTGGCTATTCTCTGCGCAGCTTGTTCTGGTCGATCTGCGATGGGGGCTTGACGGGTGAGCCAAGGGCAACGGCAGAGTTGGTGCCGCTGTAGAGTTCCGTCCCTCCTTCGTCTTGGTGGTGCTCTCCACGTTTGTCTTTCGCTGGCAGGAGGCTGGATCTTGTGGGTCTTCGTTAGTGGGGTTGCTTTTGAGTGGTTGGAGGTTTCCTGCGTCGCTGTGTGGAGAGTGGGCTTGGTGGTCTTGCTGTGGTGCATGTGATGCCGAGTGTCGGCGTCTGAGGGATCTGTTGCCCTTTCCCGCCACCTTGCCACCCGACTCTGTCTCTGACTGGAGGTCACCCAGGGAGCTTGTGGTGAGTATGTGGTGTCGCCGTGTAGTCGGCCGGATCCATGCCGCCACTGTTCTCATGGCGAGATGGAAGGACCGGCCCTTAGTGCGGATCTTTGTCCATAGGCTGTTACATAGCCGGGCAAAGAACTCCTGGGTGTGCTTGGGTGGCTGAACGAGAGTGCTTTTTGGCTTCGGACGCGCCTGTGCCGTCATCTTGATTGCGTTTCTATTGTCTCGTTTGATTGTAGGTTTGGTTGCTTGTTTAGTCTGCTTTGTGGGGGTAATCGTTCCCACCGAGGATCAGGATATCCCCCGCAGGTCCAGAGGGGGGGGGTAGCAGAGAAGTAGTCAACGCTCGCTTATAAAAAGGTCTCATGCCGGGCAGTTTAGTCAGGATGCGCGTTTGTTTGCCCGCTGGTGGGTCTTCGTTAGTGGGGTTGCTTTTGAGTGGTTGGCGCGCAGCTTCATGAGACCGGTGCCAGAATTCCGGCACCGTTCTCATTAAGCTGCGCGCGAGGGCAGGGGAGCAGAGACAGAACAGCTCCCCTAGCGGCCGCCATCAGAGCTCCCCCAGCGGCCACCAGCAGACCTCCCCCAGCGGCCGCCAGCAGACCTCCCTATGCAGCCATCAGAGCTCCCCCTGCGGCCACTAGCACACCCAGCCGGTCACCCACAGGTAATATGTGTCATTCTGTCAGTGTGAGTGTATGTGTGTGTCTGTGTCATGGTGTGTGTGTCATGGTGTGTGTGTCATGGTGTGTGTCTGTGTCATGGTGTGTGTGTCTGTGTCATGGTGTGTGTCTGTGTCATGGTGTGTGTCTGTGTCATGGTGTGTGTGTGTCTGTGTCATGGTGTGTGTGTGTGTGTGTCTGTGTCATGGTGTGTGTCTGTGTCATGGTGAGTCTGTGTCTGTGTCATGGTGTGTGTTTGTGTCATGGTGTGTGTCAGTGTCATGGTGTGTCTGTGTCATGGTGTGTGTGTGTGTGTGTGTCTGTCATGGTGTATGTGTGTGTCTGTGTGTATTTAAAAAGTGTTTTTACTCTCCTTTTTGTTTTTCTCCCTATGCCGTGGTCTCCCCTCGACTGGCCCTGCTTGATGATCTCAGCCAATCCTATGCTCTGCCATATGATTGGCTGCAAAGGCCCTGAATGTAGGTACTGCACACTGTGCAATCACACTGTGCAGCACTGACACAGGAAGCACCTCTAGTGACTGTCTGAGTGACTGTCAATAGAGGTCTTACTTGGAAGCAATGTAAACACTGTCATTTCTCAGAAAAGTCAGTGTTTACATTGAAAAGCCTGCAGGGACAGGCTATAGACACCAGAACCACATTAAGCTGTGTGTGTGTGTGTGTGTGTGTGCCTGCTAGTGAGTGAGCTTGCGTGTGTGTATGTGTGTGTGTGTGCCTGCTAGTGAGTGAGTGAGCTTGTGTTTTTTCATGCCAATGAGCTTATGCATATCAGTGACATTGTTTGTCAATGAGGCTGTGTATCAATAAGCTTGTGTGTGTCAGTGAGATTGTCTGTGTCTGCATGTGAGTATGCTTACTGTATAATTAAACTTTTTACTCTGAAAGGACAAATATTATATATGAGAAAAAGCAATATATATTCGAGATATATATATATATATATATATATATATAATTACTCAACCATCTGGGGTGGCAAGACATTGCCTTACATATTACATACGGCAATATATGGCGCAATGACTTTTAGGACTGGCATAGATTTTTTTTTCCAGGGTTGCTTTGTATCCCCAGTTCGGCCCTGACTGTATGTGCCAGTGTTTATCTGTGTGCCACTGTTCGTATCTCTGTATATGTGTCGGTGTGCTTATGTGTGAATGTCTTTTCATCGGTATGTGTATCAGTGTGTATGTGTGTATCTGTGTGTGGCAGTGTAAACACTGAACACACATGCAAACCTGCATTCAAAAGCCAACATTCAGGGGGGCGGGGCTGGGTCGCCGGGCCGAC
The DNA here is from genome assembly GCA_933207985.1 of Pelobates cultripes. Taxonomy (NCBI): domain Eukaryota; kingdom Metazoa; phylum Chordata; class Amphibia; order Anura; family Pelobatidae; genus Pelobates; species Pelobates cultripes. Next base: position 196,425,261 of record OW240914.1, read on the forward strand.
TGGCCGCCATCTACATGGGCTCCGGCATTAAACCTCCAGAAACAGCCCTTCACACGGCCCCAGACTGATTAAAAATCGAAATCCGCATCGTCCCAGACGAAGGAGAGGCTCCGGTACATGCCTGTCACCTGCACGTACCTTACTGCTTGAGAGCAGGCGGAGAGAACCGAGCCCGGCCTACATGCGGCTCCTGAACATCGGCGTCCGTTACCAGCAGAATGGCACCGCGGAAAGGCGCATCATTGGGGCACCCCTCCACAAGACAAGCACTTCAGGTGCGGGGGGGCCCCACTGAAACTGGGGAGAGGAAACCTACATATGACAGGGACGGAGACGTTTTTGAAAGGTCAGAACAAGGGGCCCTTTGAAGATTACTCACCATGGGGAGCCGACCTAGAAGGCCCGAGCGGAACCTGGTGTTGCAGGGTGCCCAATGGACCCCCCACGATGAATACCGGCCAGCAGGAAAAGTGAGTGCCCTGGCCTCTGTGGGGTCCCCAGAGAGTTATGTCCCTGCTGCCGCGAGCCCGGTGGGGCGGGACAGCACGGTCTTTCCGGCAGACTGGTGGCCGGGAGCGGCATGCACCGGCCCTAAGTATGTGGCCGGCACCAGGAGAGACACGCGGACACGAGCTTTACTGGGTCTGAGGTGGCGATGGGGAGGTGCAGGGTGTGGATGGCCCACAGACTCTAGGTGTGGGGGTCGAGTGGTCTGCTTCAACTCCCGAGTGCCCACAGCACTGCGGAGGACTCAGGTGCTGGGCTGGGACCAGCCCGGGGGGGCGGACGGAGACTTGGCAACTTGGGAACCAAGGGAGACCCTCATCGGACAGCTATTGAGAAATGCCCTGCACCTGTCATGGAGTGCATGGGACATGAAACAAGTGAGAGAAATTACCTTCCCCAAGTCCAACAAACCAATTGAAAGCCGTACATTTGCCTGTGATGGCCACCATCTATGTGCAGCCAACAGTGAAGGGACTGTAAATACCTGGTGCCGAAAAGACCATCAACGCTTAAATTTTTCAATATTCTACTCATCCCTCAGCAACTACGCAGCAGGCTACAAAAAGAAAAATCTATATGCCACACATTATTTCCTATATTATTTAATTATTACATGATATATTTAAAGTCCGCTTACTTAAATACAAGCCAAAATGACAGTTTAATATCTAAAAGCGAAAGATTAACTTTTTCTCTGATATTTGCTATAAAAAAAAAACCTTTCAGATGCGTATTAAGGTTTACTTTTATTTAAGTTCTTTTCTACTTTATTTTTATTTTATGTGTTTGATGAGGCTTAACCAGGGCAGAGCCAAACATGTGATATGTTACAGACCTACATGCCAGGGCCTTATTAGGCGCTGTTATAATGCCAATAGCTCAGATTTATCGCTGACTTACACAGCCTGATTACTATATTCCATTCTTGCCGCATGCGCTTAACAGTACGCCATATAGTTAGGACTTTGCTTTATTGACAGCAATCACTAGGGGTTAAACTGCTGTAAACCCCGACCATACATTTAATAGGAGCCATACTGAGCTGAAATCTACTTCTTTAGCTAGCCTCAGTTATCAAATACTGCACTGTGGTATGCCCTTCTGTTCAGTCATAGTTTAATGGTGTGCCCTTTTGTTATGCCATAGTTTAGCTCCCCCCTGCCAACAGATGTGGACTTACTATTGGGTTGCGACGCATTGCTTAGTCAAACAAAGTCAAGAACAGACATAAAACGTTAATTAACTTGCTTTAGCTTGACCTGTTATAATTCAGCTTAGACAATAGTGCATATACTTCGGTTCAGATTCAGCTGAAAATTTTACTGCTAACATATGCCGACTGCAAAATAGGATACGGAGAATTGCTTATTATTGCTAATGTTGGACCGGATGTGTAAAATGACATTTGCCTAATCTTTGTTATGTTACTCCTGTTCACAAACTATAACCTTTCTGCCACACTAGGCTTTGACTGTTCTAATTTGATATATAATGCACTTTGTGGCATATGCTTATGACGTATGTTTATTACGGCTCGGTTACCTCCCCTGCGTGGGATGACTGCTTTCCCTATGAACCAATAAAATTATTTAAAACAAAAGCCAACATTCACACACACATACTCCTTATAAAAGCATGCCTACATTCAAACACACAAATACTGCTCTGTGCTAACTAAAACCCTGCAAGGGTGGGCAAACTGTAGATGGGTAGACAGTATCCATTTCAGATCATCTGGTACTTGGGTTTAGGGATCTCTCCATGTTGGTTATGGATGCACCTGCAGTCATGTTGTGGACTGTAACATTGCCTGGTGTTAAACGGTGGGAACTACTGTTCACAAGGATTAGTAGGTACACTGATGTACCCCATGTACTCTAAGAATGTGGTGTTACAGCACTAGGTACAAATAAATAGCACTGCAATGGCACTGCACGCTTATAATGAAATACTTTACAAAAAGTTAAATTGACAAAAACAACACTTTCATTTTATGGGTGTGAGTGGGAGTGTGGCCCAGGGCAGGGTTGTTAATTTTGAGAATGTAGGTGAATTACTAATAAATTATGTAATTTAGAGCAAGAACAATTTATCTTATTTACACAAAGAGTGAATTTCAAAACCATTTATTGTACATATTATTGTGTACAATGCTGGCATATTATTGCTGTGGAGCTCATTTATACATACAGACACACCAACAATATGAACGCTTAGAAAATAGGAGCATTAGGATAGAAAAGAGGGACACGGGGACTTGGGCCCAAATAGGGATTGTCTTCTTAAATCAGGACACTTGGGAGGTATATAAATACAGAGTTATTACAGCATTACTATAATGGCACCAGATATCTTATACTCACCTTTTTGTCTGTGACATTTTGATAGTGTTTTATTTTTATTGATATATTTTTACCAGTAACTTGACAAAATGTAAATATGATCAAATATGAAGAAATAACCAACATACAGGAAAGCATCCTATACTACAAAAAGTAGTGTTACAGCTTACTGTTTTCATACCATAGTAGGATCAATTTAAGAAAATTTTAAACTAAGTGGTATTTTCTCAAAACTTTCTTCACTGTACACTGTAACCAATACTGATACATTCTTACATAGATGTGAGAGAGACAGAAATATTTGAACAATCCGTCAGTGTGCTGACAAATCGTCTTCTTTGTTTAGAATCAAGCCTTACGATCTCATATTGTAAGGGCTGCAATTGAATACAATTGGCAATACATTTTATTTTGTGTATAATTCTGTGCATTTTAAAGTTGTGATTCTTGACAAAATTAATTTTTTTTATTACCGAAAATAAAAAAATTTAATGTGCACAGCAGGGATACTGGGAGGGAGGGGGTAATACGGTGGGGGTGGGGATGCTGGGAGGGAGGGAGGGGGGTAATACTGTCGGGGGGATACTGGGAGGGAGGGGTTAATACTGGGAGTGGGATACTGGGACAGAAGGGGGTAAAACTGTGAAGGAAGGACTACTGTGGGAGGGATACTGGGAAGGAGGGGGTAATACTGTGAGGGGAGATACTGGGAGGGGTATACTGGGAGGAAAGGGGTAATAATGTGAGGGGGGATACTGGGATGGAGGAGGGTAATACTGTGAGGGGGGATACTGGGAGGTAGGGGGTAATACTGTAAGGGGAAGAATACCGTGGAGGGATACTGGGAGGGAGGAGGGTAATAATGTGAGGGGGGATACTGGGAGGGAGGAGGTAATACTGTGGGGTGGGGGGATACTGGGAGTGAGTGGGATAATACTGTGAGGGGGGATACTGGGAGGTAGGGGGTAATATTGTAAGGGGAAGAATACTGTGGAGGGATACTGGGAGGGAGGAGGAGGTAATACTGGGGAGGAGGGTAATACTGTGGGGATTCTGTGAGGGGATACTGGGAGGGAGGAGATAATACTGTGATGGGGAAGAATACCGTGGAGGGATACTGGGAGGGAGGAGGATAATACTGGGAGGGGGATACTGGGAGGGAGGGGGATAATACTGTAAGGGGGAAGAATACCGTGGGTGGATACTGTTAGGGAGGAGGGTAGTACTGTGGGATTGATACTGGGAGGGAGGGGTAATACTGTGAGGGGGATACTTGGAGGGAAGGGGTAATACTGTGAGGGGATATGGGGAGGGAGGGGGTAATTTGGGGAGAAATACCTGTGGAGGGATACTGGGAGGGAGGGGTAATACTGTGGGGATACTGGAAGGGAGGGATAATACTGTGGGGGTAATACTGAAAGGGAGTGGGGGATACTGGGATGGAGGGGGTAATACCGTGAGGGGAGGAATACTGTGGAGGGATACTGGAAGGGAGGGGCTAATACTAAAAGGGAGTTGGTAATACTGTGGGGGGATACTGGGAGGGGAAGAATACTGTGGAGTGATACTAGGAGGGTGGGGTTAATACTGTGGGGGGATACTGGGAGAGAGGGGGTATACTGTGAGGGGGATACTGGGAGGGAGGGGGTAATACTGTGATAGGGGATACTGTTAGGGATGAGGGTAGTCCTGTGGGATTGATACTGGGAGTGAGGGGGGTAATACTGGGAGGGAGGGGATAATACTGTGAGGGGGATATAGGGAGGGGGTACTGGAGGGAAAGGGTAATACGGTGAGGGGGGTATACTGGGAGGGAGGGGTGATAGTGTGAGGTGGATACTGGAAGAGAGGGGGTGATAGTGTAAGGGAGGAGAATACTGGGAGGGAGGGTGTGATAGTGTGAAAGAGGGGGTATACTGGGAGGGGGAGATACTGGGAGGGAGGGGTGATAATGTGAAATGGGGGTGATACTGGGAGGGAGGGGTGATAGTGTAAAAGAGGAGGGGCACTGGGAGGTAGGGGGGTGATGGTGTGAGGGAGGGGGGACTAAATACAGAGCTGCAAACCATGTATCTTGAGAGACCCGGTCAGAGCATTTCTGTGGTAACCCGAGGCAACGCTCTGATTAGTCAGATCTCACGAGACACATGGTCTGCAACTCTGCACACTGCGGAGCTACAGACCGGCAGTCACTGGCGCTCTCCTACTGTGCAGACGGCATGGAGGGGCCTTGCACGGTTTATCGAGCAAGCCGCGGGGCCCCCTCCTGGTGTTGGGTCCTCAGTCACTGACCGATGACCTGACAAAGTCTGCCCTAAGGCGATTTAGGCGGCCGTGATTAAAATAGACTTAATTAGAGAGCTGCCTCTGAGTCTGGGGCTGCTAAATATGGCCCAAGTTGACAGATGGGAGCATCTGGTATTGAAAGCCCCAGACCGACAAAGCCCAGGCTGACAAAGCCCAGGCTTTGTTTGGCCTAATGGCACAGCCTAACTGGATTAAGGGTTTAATCAAGGGGAATGGTACAGCTCAAGCCCCAGCTAAATTCTTTGTCATTTAGAAATTAAAACATTTTGGTAATTGCAGACCTAGCCACACCTCCCCTGGCTTAGTCTCACACAGCCTTCCTACACATTTTCTGAAAAAGAGTCAAAATCTTTAGCTTATTTTTTGCACAATGCGTTTAATTTAGAATGTATTACCTCCTGCTCTTTGAATAGAATACTAGAGCCTGCAACAGCTTCACGTGTGTGATTAAATTTCAGTTAAAAGACCAGCAAATAAAACATTCTAAAGTAGACACTGTGTTGTAACAACTGATTGAAGATGAAACCATTTTTTCCATGTAGGCTGTGTGAGTCACAGCCAGGGGAGGTGTGATTAGGGCTGCATAAACAGAAACAAACGTTGTTTAACTCCTAAATGGCAGATAATTTAACAGTGAGACTGCAGGGGCATGATATAAATTATATTTGTGGGAATTAGAGAAACTTCTGCTGAAGTTCTCTCTCTACTAGCGGGGTAGTGCTGGAATGAAAAGCTGCCTATGCTATATTTTCCTTTAGGAGAAGGGACAGACACTGGGTGGAATAGTTCTGGGTCTCAAGCCTGGGACCAGTCATCCTGCTTCTACCTCACTTAAGGAATCCTTTTAATTGCACCTGCAAACTAAGGAACTATTAGATCAGCAAGGATTAAATTCAGGAATAAAAACCAGCCCTGGAAATAATTGCATACCAGCACAACAGCATACAATTTAATACACTGTCTCCCTCCCTCCAATTTAATACACTACACCCTCCTCCCTATTCAATACACTGTCCCCCTTGCCCCAATTGAAAAGATTGCCCTCCCCTCCCTCCTCCCAATTTAATACACTGCTGCACCTCCTACCAATTTAATACTCTCACCCCTCACAATTTAATACACTGCCCCTCCCCACAATTTAATACATTGCCCCCCCCTCCTCCCAATTGAATACACTGCCCTCCCCTTCCCTCCCCCATGTAATACACTGCCCCTTCCTCCCAATTTAATACGCTGCCCCCTTCTCACAATTTAATACACTGCCCTCCTCCACCTAATTTAACAAAACTGCCCTCCCCCAATTCAATACACTGCCCCTCCTCCTTTTTCAATGCAGTGTCCACCTCCCCACTATTTAATACACTGCCCCCCTCCTCACAGCCTCCCCACGATTTAATACACTGCCCCGTCCCCACAATTTAATACACTGCCCCCTCCTCACAATTTAATACTGTCCTACCCACAATTTAATATACTGTTCTACAGCTCATTTTCCCTTACCTCAAGATGAGCTGTCCATCAGTTTCAGCCTGGCCTGCACAATCTCTTCTCTGCTCAAGCAGGCACTGCGAGCAGTAGGGAAGGAGGAGTGAGTGGCTGGCCTGGTCTGCAGTAAAGCTTCGCCCATGCACTGTTCATATCCGGCAGGTGGCGTGGGCAAATACTTTATGCTCTTGTGGCCATGGCTGGTCACAAAAGCACGCGATTGGCCACGGCCCGTGGGAGCGCAGACTGTCTTGAGGCTGATTGCAGCGCACAACGGGACCCTGGGCAGGCGGCCTACTCGAAAATCTCCCAGTATCCTGGTAGGCCAGTTCAGCCCCGATTAAATTATACCCATGCTTACCTGGGAACTCTCCAGGTTTGCACTAGTTGCTGTGGTATCATAATTAATATTGGTCTTCAGAATAGTATCCTAAACTTTGGGTACAGTGCAGCAATACTGAACTCTGTCCATGCAGTGGTTCCATTTTAAACCTGAGAACAACATGTAAACAACCAAGGACAGACACTTCTGCTAGTTCTTTTTGCAATCTGCACGCTTTGGTTAGGATAACTAGGCACAACATAACAGAAGTTGCATAAGGTTAAAAGTGAGGGTAGCGCATAGCTAATATCACAGAGGGTGTAGTATATGTGCAGGCAGAAGAATGCAGCAAAATATAGTGTAGTACATCTTGCGAAAAAGCTGACATAATCAAAATCGGCAAGGAGGCAGGACAGGGATGGGGCCAAACGCTGACTTGGCCAATCAGCACCTCCTCATAGAGATGCATTGAATCAATGCATCTCTATGAGGAAAGTTCAGTGTCTCCATGCAAAGTGTGGAGACGCTAAAAGGCAGTACTGCACACTAGTAGCCATCTGAGGAGTGGCCACTGGAGGTGTACCTAAGGGGCAATGTAAACACTGCCTTTTCAGAGAAAAAATGTTTGCATGGAAATGCCTGCAGGGAATGATTATGCTCACCAGAACAACTACATTAAGCTGTAGTTGTTCTGGTGACTATAGTGTCCCTTTAGGTACACATAGCTGTCTTTGAAGAAATGTAGACTTCTGCAAATGTTAGAACATGTTTGTACAATAGACAGTTAAATATATTCTTCTAGATTATTAATCTGTTTTTCAGTATGGCAATGCACATATCTGTTTAGCTATGTGGTCCAAAAACATGTATAAGTAACCTTAAAGCAAACAATATATTTGATTTCAGCTGAATGCGATGACAACCAAATGTCAAAGAAGGCAAAAGACAAGAAAGTGACAAACGTGGTGTCAGCAAGGACTGCCAACAAACCAGCAACAAAGAAACCCAAACCAGATATGGTAAAACAAAAGGCTAAGTCTGTCATTTCTCCTGTTCAAAGAAACGGTGCTGGATCCATTCTTTCTCAAGTTGTTCAAAGAGGGAAGTTTCAACAGTTAGGTGATACAGTAACAGTGAAGGCTGGTCAGACGTTGGACCTGCGCTGTAAAGGAATGTCCGTGCGCTGGAATTACCCACATTACTTGCAAGAGGATGATGAAGGAAGACTAAGGTAATGGAAAAAAGCTTTGTGGACACTGTAAGCACATCTAGATATTATAAAACATAAATCAAAATTAATATTAGTAAAACATTATATAACATTATTAAATAATCAAGTAATGGATATTTTACCAAAGTATTGGAATAAAATACACATATAGGACTCAAGACCTCTTAGCCCTCCTCCCCCTACTAGGGATAACCCAGACTTCCTAGGAGGAATTAGCAGCTATTTGTTAATTTACTTTTGTACCATCTAATAAACTCTAGAAAGTCCTTCCTGAATGTTAGCCTCGAGCTATGCCTGCCGTAACAATCCTACTGATGTGGGGGGATTTGTGTATATACCAAATTACTTCTAAAACCATTTACATTATATAGAAACCATGGTAATATTTTTTCTGCTGTTTGTGATAATAATGATGATTATTTCTCTAAACATATTGATTACTTTCAAACTAGAAGCTATGAAAATCTAGAAAATGTAAATTTTCACTGAAATAAATAAGGAGTCATTTTTTTTATCCCAATTTGGTTCACAAACCATTAGTTAGTTAGTTAGTTAATTACATAGGCTGAATATAGACACGGGTCCATCAAGTTCAGCCTTTCTCACATTTGTTTTTTGCTGTTGATCCAAAAGAAGGCAAAAAAAAACAATTTGAAGCACATCAAATTTTGCAACAAACTAGGAAGAAAACATTCCCTCTTGACCCCAGAATGGCAGTCAGATTGATCCTATAGTTGAAAAATTATATAAATGAATATTCTGTTTTTGCAAGTATGCATCTAGTTGCTGTTTAAACATATGTATGGACTCTGATGAAACCACTTCTTCAGGCAGAGAATTCCACATCCTTATTGTTCTTTCCGTTTCCAGTCTAAACGCATGACCTCATGTCCTATGTAGATTCCGGTTTGTGAATAGATTTCCACACAATGGTTTGTATTGGCCCCAGATATATTTGTATAATGTTATCATATCCCCTCTGAGACAATATTTTTCTAAACTAAAGGGTTAAATTTGTTAACCTTTCTTCATAGCTAAAATGTTCCATTCCTTTTATTAATTTTGTAGCCCGTCTCTGCACTTTTTCTGGTGCCGTAATATCCTTCTTTAGAACAAGTGCCCAAAATTGCACAGCATATTCAAAATGTGGTCTTACCAGTGAATTATAAAGAGGCAAAATGATATTTTCATCCTGAGAATTAATGCCATTTTTCATGCACGACAATACCTTACTGGCCTTAGCCACTGCTGATTGACATTGCACATTGTTGCATAGTTTGTTGTCTATAACAATTCCTAAATCCTTATCGTGTGTTGTTATCCCTAATTCGCTTCCGTTAAGGGTATACGTTGCTTGTGCATTCTTTACACCGAAGTGCATAACTTTGCATTTTTCTACATTAGATTTCATCTGCCATTTGAGTGCCCAGACCCCCAGCCTATCTAAATCCCTTTGCAGCAAAGTAATATTTTGGTCACATTGTGTTAATTTACAGAGTTTTGTGTCATCTACAGACACTGAAACATGACTTTCAATGCTTTTTTCAAGATCATTTATAAACATGTTAAATAGAAGGGGTCGCAGAACAGAAACCTGAGGGATACCACTTGCCACCTCTGTCCAGCATGAAAATTTACCATTAATGACAACTCTTTGTACTTTATTTGTAAGCCAATGTTCTACCCAAGAACAAGATTTTTCATTTAGACAGATTTCTTTGAGTTTGAACACTAATCTATTGTGTGGAACACAAGATGCATTTAGAAACATCCAATAGGCTAACACCAGCACTTTATATTTCAGGATTAAACATTTCAGCCGATATAGCCAGCTCCTGGTAGCAAATACAACAGGTGCAGACACTGGTGAATACAGTTGTGGGGGTTACCAGTGTGAAGGTAATAATTGCCAAGATGGAGTTGAGAAAACAGGCAAGACATTTGTATTTGTTACAGGTGAGTTACTGTCAGAATGAAAATATATTTATTAGAACTACACTGGCTAAAATGACTAGAGCTAGCATTGAATACAACCATGATTGATAAGTAAAGTGCATGATCAGGGCTGGACTGGGACAGAAATTCACTCCGGGCAAGACAGAGCAGTCCAAAAAGAGGGAGCAGGGTACTTGTTGTGTTGGTAGCAAAGCACAAGTGAATTTCATTAAATGCTTGTTCTGTGTTTGCTTGTGATTTGTCTCTAGTGTCTCCATATGGGGAATAACAAGTCAAAAGAGGGATGGAGTCAAGAGCAGGTGCTTTTTGTGGATAAGTATGTTTAGTTTTTTTTCTAATTCTTTATTTTTAGTATGCAGGTAGTTACAACAGTGCCTGTGTCGCCACAACAGCATTAGCAGGCTCGATTTTTATAGACATATGATAGCAGTATTGTGGCAAGTTGGGTATGCATACATTTTTTTTTTAAAGTGAAAAGGGTAACGATACAGCAAACGAGCTATCAACAATATGGTTTAAGCTAAATTAGTGCGACTAGCTTGAATCATCATGTGAGATCGACAGGCTTGTATACTTAGAGAAAACAGTAATGTACAATTCGCTTGCTGTGTTTTAAAAACGCACAAATTTTGGTTAACAAAACTGGCTAGGTACATGTTGGTTGGAAAAAAATAAACAACAAGAGAAGTAATTGCTAGACCTTTCATTTGTTGCAGGTTAATTGCTGGTTTTAACAGGTTTACTTTGTGTTGGCTAGTCTGCGTTCTATATGTCACATGTGTGTGATTACCGCTGGGCATTTAAGTAAACTAATTAAAGTGTTGGCGTAATTGGGGGGACATCTCATTGTGGTTACGGGTCTAGAGATGGGGCATTAGGTCTCATAATCCTCTTGGGTGTGACAGTTTTGGTATCCCTGACTTGGTATGAGGAATGATTTGTCTCTCCCGAAACCAAAAGGGGGATGTGAGCTGGGTTCCCCGTTAGTTATCACATGCACAGTTATGGTGGAGGTAAGATTCGAGCTATGGTATCACTGCATGACTCTGAAAACTCCTGGCTCATTACTAGTCTGCACCTGCTGTGGGAGTCGCATAGTGGGTTTGAGTCAGGTAATTAGTAGAGCGCTTGTTAAGGGAGAGTTAACATAAACCAAACAACAACATATTATATTGTAGAATCATCTGGTAAGCGTGTTAATAAAAATAAGACGTCTCCTAACTGTACATTTCCACTTTAGCAGATACGCTAGGAGCCTGGCTGTAGTCAGATTAAATCAACAGAGAAAACAAGTAAAATGGCATATGATTAGCCGGCCAAAATGTATCTATACAGGGGAGTACAAGAACAAAACAAAAAAACCCTCAAGGTTATAGTGCGCAGGGAGCACTGTTAGGCTATGCTTGTTATTTAGAATTAGGTTGCAGTAATATCTAGACTGTTAATATAATGACAGCAGGCTTCCCTGGTGTAACCGTCTGCAGAGCAGTTAGGTATGTGGCACCTTCATCTTTTTCCTTTATGGTAAGCATGTAAGGTTATTGTCTGAATCAGTGTTAGTTCTCATCATGTGTATCTCTTAATCGAGGTACACCCTGTACTGGTAACTGGGGTGGGAAACAAAAACAAGTTATTTTGCCATAGAGTGGGGACCAGGCTACGTATAACATAAGAAACCGATGCCACTGGGTTTGACAGTGATAATCATAAACATAAAAATTAACATTATATTATCTGAATTGGTGTCCATGTGAGTCCCGGTCGTCAGCTGCTCCTGTTCAGGTGGTTGCAGCTACATAAGAGTCCGAGGCGATCCGTCGTGAGACAAAGGGGGGAATCTTCGTGGGGTCCCAGGAGCTAGAGGGCGCTAGTTCAGGTTGCGTGTCTCGGGTAAGGGCTTCTGGGGGTAGCCCCAGGGCTGATAGAAGTCCGGCATCCTCTTGGAGGTTGTGGATGGCGTGTGGAGTGGCTCCGTGGTGCACCAGCAATGTGCGGGAGAGCTTCCACTGGTAGGGGACATTTTTCTGTTGTAGGAGCGCGGTCAGCGGCCGGAGCGTTTTCCTCCATGCCAGGGTGCTCCCCAAGAGGTCGGCGTAGACTGTGAGGGGCATGTTCTCGAAATTATAAGGTGAGTGTCCTCTTAGTGCCGTTAGGACAGCGGTTTTGTCTGACCCGCTTTGAAACTGGACCACCAGGTCCCTGGGGGCATTGTTTGGGGCCCTGATGGGTTTGGGTACTCGGAATTGGCCCTCTTCGTATAGCTGGTTTTGGTGTTGTAATTCCTGAACTGTTTGCTGGAGCGACAATAATTGTTGGGAGTGCTCCTTGGTGGTGAGTTCGAGTTTCCCGATGCGGCCTGTGATGCCCCTCAGGTCCCCTCGGATTGTGGCTATGTCCGCTGAGATATTTCTCTGGAGCTCGGCCAGCATCTCTTTTAGGTCGGATTTAGTCACTGCTGGGTCCTGTGATCTCCGCATGAGACTCTCTGATGCCGGCGGGTATTCCATTTCATCTCCTAGTGAGTCGTCCTCAGAAAACTCGGAGCAACCTCCAGTGAGGGTGGCCATCTTGGGCCCAGTGGTACCATGCGCCTGCCGCCATAGGTCTCCAATTGTTAGCCCTGGACTGGGCTTGTTTGGTCTGAGCTTTTTGTTCCTGCGTCCCATCTGGGTCTTGTTGGCGAGGGTGATCCCCTTAAACACTGTGGGTGCAATTAAGTTGAATATTTCACCCGATATTGGCTTTCTTGGTGAGGAGCTCTAGAAACGTGCGACCAGTCTCTGCAGCAGTCGGCTCCGCCCCCAAGTATGTGTTTTGATGGGAAATAGGTTCTGACATGTGTGGGGTAGAACCATCTATAGACTGTAGGAGACTGTAGGAGAAACTGCAGTTATATTGGTGCAAAAAATGTAGTTAAAAAAAAAGTTTGTGTTCCACTCCCTCTTTCTTATCTTAGGCCTGGAAGAGGGGAATTCGTGCCCTGGTGGTCTAATGTTGTGCCACCACTGTGGAAGGTATCAGAGCACTTCCATGGTAACTAGTGACAACACACTGATATGCTGGCCACAGCAATTTATACGCTCTGCACACACTTGGGACTGCAGATACCAGGCACACAATGACCGCCCCTTCATAACACTGGGCTGGCCTCCATGGGCAGGCACTCAGGTAGTGTCGATCCAACAGGGGCTGGCTGGGAAGATTCTTTGATCATCCCTGTTGGCTTCAGGCATTTTGCCTGGTTTGATCGATGGCCAGACTGACAGGGTTTTTCACTAAAGTGAGAATTCAAAGTGAATTTCAGATTTAAAGTCAAAATAGCCAAACCGGAGAAAAAGCTATAGTTTAGCCATACTTCCAGTTCAGCTACTTTGACCTTAAATTTTAATATCAGTTTGAATTCATTTTGAATTCTCACTTTAGTAAATAACCCTCTTGGACTGTGTATGATGTTAGAACCTGTCATGGCAGAAATGCATATAAATATGTGTAATAAAATATGTATTAGCAAGGTGTACTAAAATATTGTGGCGTGCATACATAAATATAAATATTACACTATAACACTATTAACCCGTGTAATGCTATGAAATAGCTTATTATTTATTTCAGCTTAACTATTACATTTATTTTAGCATGCCTCCTTATGTCCATTACTAATCTTCTCAATATCCATTTAGACCCCCAGGAACTCTTTGTCCCTACCGAAGACTATTATGTGGTTGTTCAGATGCGGACACGACAGCCAACTCTTCTTCCATGCCAGGTGACAAACCCTCTTGCCAAAGTAACCCTGCATCGAGAATTTCCTCCTGAGCAGATCCGTGTTGATGGGGTAAAGATTGCCTTTGATCTCCAAAAGGGATTTGTCATTTACCAGCCTCAACTGTCTCTCGCAGGGTCCCTGTACTGCATTGCAGAGCTAGGAAACCTTCGTCAAATGTCCACAAAGTATATGTTGATCTACGTTCATTGTAAGAGCACCTTTCTTTCATTATCACCAGATCTGTCTTACAGGAGAATATAGTTTGTTTTTATTATTGTACATTAAAAATATAAACAAATGGGATGCTATCACTCAACAAAGGGTAACTTTTTCCTGGTCTAATGTCCTAAAGATAATCTATTTTATATAAATAGAAAATATATATTTGCATAGTCTTATGCAAGAAAGCTAATGGTTTAATTTGTACTTCCAGTTGTTGGTCAGGTATAGAGATTAACTAAGCACGGGTACGTGGAGATATGCGTCATCCTATTAATGTTAATGATGCATGTTGTACTTGGGATAGAAATCACAGTAGATGGTTTGCCCAGAGGTTAGCTATTTCTGATTAGATAATTTTCCAGTAAATGAGGACCTAGTGATTTTGTTATAAACTGTACATCCTTCTCTGCAATATTTGGGTTTGCTCTTTGGAATATATAGGCTCTTTTTAGCTGGTTATCAATGAACAGTACCAAAGGTTATTTTGGGAAAAGTACTTTTAGCACTTTGGATGGCTGGATGAGCACCTAGACCTAGCACCTAGCACATAAGAGAGAGATTTACATATAAGGGGCTGATAGATGTATGCATAATGAAGGCATGGACAAACAGTCATGAAAAAAGGAGCTGAATGCAGACTATAAATACAGTGTATAAATTATGTCTGTTTGAGCTAATAAAGCAGATGTACACCTAACATTCAGTCTCGGTTAATGTATGGGGGGAAAGCTATACCAGCTATAATCACTTAATCGGTTGGATAGCGCTATTTCACATTAGGGAAAGGGAATCCGTGGCTGCGATACTCGGGTGGTCCGCCACATTTGATATAACTTTGTTTTTGCCATCTGTGTACGCACATCATTTACAGAATCCAGCAACACGTTGCTTGACAGTATAGTGTAACTATGAAACAAGTGTCCTTGTGGAAGAAATACATAGTACAGTTTATTATTGAGTAATTTTTTTTAACTAACCCTTAAAGTGGGAGGGTTTAAAATTATTCTGTAAACGTGTTTGCTTGATTGAACTGTTTAACATGTGTTTATATGAAATATGCATTGCAATAAAGAATTTGTCTGCTTAGCTTTGAATCTGAACATAACATAAAAGACATGGCACACTTATAACCAATTTATAAGAATTAACTTTATTCTTGCTACACTTATTCCAGATCCGTCTGCCCCACCTAATCCTTCCGTAGAAGCGTCAGTAAACTCAGTGAAAGCAGGAGAAAATTTTGTTGTCACCTGCACAGTTTTGGGAGATGTAGAGGTCGGTGTGGAATTTACATGGGAGTATCCTGGGCAGCAGGTAAGGGTATTATTGTTATAATTATATTGTATTTATAAAGTCCCAACACATTCCGTAGCGCTATACATGGGTACAATTGGTACAAGTAAAAAGACAAAAAGTACAATACACTGATCAGCCACAACATTAAAATCACACTATAGATGAAGTGAATAACACTGATTATATTATTACAATGGCACCTGTCAAGGTGTGGGATATATTAGGCAGCAAATGAACATTCAGTTCTTGAATTTCATGTGTTGGAAGCAGAAAAAATGGACACTCAGAAAGATGATAAGGACCAAATAGTGATAGATAGAGCATCTCCAAAATGGCAAATCTTGTGTGGCGTTCCAGGTTTGCAGTGGTTAGTACCTACCAAAATTGGTGCAATGAAGGACAACCGATCTCAGTGTCATGACTCCCAAGCTCCTTGATGCACATGGAGAGCGAAAGCAAACCCATCTTATCCAATCATGCGAACAGCTACTGAAGCTCAAATTGCTGCAAAACTTAATGCTGGCAATGATAGAAAGGTGTTGGAACACACAGTGTTTACCATGTATGGGGCTGCCTAGTTGCAGAGCAGTCAGAGTGCACTTGCTGACTCCTGTCCACCAGTGAAAGCACCTTTAAAGGGGTTATGAGTATCAGTACTGGCAAAAACTCAATACTTCTTGAGATCTTTTTCAGTCTTAGCATCTGAGAAGCTGAGTCCAGGTTGCTTGAATACATGCTTACTTTGAAAAGTACTAGATGTGATAACTGTTGTATTTTAATTCAATTCATTAATTTGTGATAGATTGGATAGACACCTGAGATCATCACCATCCAAACCGAAAGTTTGATTCACTACTATAGAAACAGAAAATGTTTTAAAGCTTTTTTTTTTTAAATCATAAAATCAGTGTAGAATATTGAGAGGTCGATCCTATCTCCACACTGAGACTGAAGAACAAGAAAAAACAGGTACAGGGTCACATTTTGTGAATTAATTCAACATAGAAACATTAGAAGAAGTTAAATTTTTTTAGTGATTTGTATTTTTAAAATGTATTTGTCCTAACTCTTCACTGCTTTATCATAGATCGGAAGGCCTCCTTATGTAAGAGAGTATACAGAACAAATTCGCAGAGGTGGCCAACTGATGCAGGAATCAAAGAGTATTTTGTCTGTAGATGGGGCTAGAGCGGTGGATGAAGGAACATACACTTGCACTGCTCAAAATTTGCAGGGGACAACATCTGTAACCACCAGAGTCACTGTATTCGCACCTGCTACAACCACCAGAGGATGAAGCCAGGGGTAACAAGCTGAGGCTCGATAAATTCCTTGATAAAAAGATCATCTTTCACTCAACAGTTATGAAATCCATTAAATGGACATAAATCAACATTAGTATCTTCCTAGGGTTAACCATCCGTGCAGCTAGTTCCCAGAGAAATTTGTTAGGCATCATTCTTCTGAAATGATAGCGTAACAATACTAATAAGACCAACCTGCAAACATCCCAAAGCCTCCAAGGTCCTATCTGTTGGTAATTAATCATGAAAAAAAATACTAGCATACCTGTTTAACATTATTTTCCGAACCTAGAACAATGTGATATACAGCAAATACACATTCTCTTGTAGCCATCAGTGGCATTGCATGTTTGTGAATTACATTTCATTCAGTAAAACTAACAAGAGCATCATGAGGAATATAATTCACAAATATCTACATGCTCAGACTTAGCCACCACTGCTCTAAGGTTTCACTTTTGTGACATGAAATCCCTTCATAGACATAACTGCTTGAGGACAAGCAAAGTCTATAAATATTATGGTATGACATATCAGCAGATGCAATTTTCACCCAACATTGGTAACTCCCTGCAGTCCATTATTTTACTAATTTTAAATGGGAACTATCACTTTTATGGAATTAACACTGCTGAATAAAACATTAAAAATCATCCATAACGTATGTAAACCATGTTTCTCAATTTAATATTAAGCAAATAACATCACATACCAGATGGGACAAAGCAAAGCCAGGGCAAACTTAAATGAAGAGGAGAAATAGAAACATTGTTTAATTTCTTCTCTTGCCTGTATGATTAGGTTGTGCTGACTAACAGGTGCAATGGACAGAGTTTTAACAATGATGGGGGTGCCTAGTGGTACAATATAAAGGTGTAGATAAGCTACATTTAATTTGGTTTATCATGCCTCACAATGCATATTTGTAAAGTATAGGGATAACCAAACATACTATTAAAAATCCTTTAAAGGAACAGAATTTCATGACTGTTCTTTTAGATGACTGAATTTAATAAAGGGAAACTGTCATGCAAAAAGTCCCATTTAAATGTCATACTTTTCGTTATTCACAATACAGATTAAGGAACAGCGCACTCATAAAAAACATTTCTAAATTCTTTAAGCCTACTTAAAATCGCCCATCTCATCAAACAAATGTGGGGATTCAGTTCCACCATATGGCCATATTGTGTTAAAGGAGCACTATAGGGTCAGTGTATTCCTGACCCTATAGGGATAAAACCACCATGGTCCCCTCATGCCTCCCTAAATATAGTAAAATCTTACTTGTATTCAAGTCTGCAGCTGCTTATTTTGTGCCTGTTTCCTTTAGACCTGCCTGCTGACATCAGCAGAAGTGGTAGCCTGATCCAATCACAATGCTTCCCCATAGGATTGGCTGAGACTGACAAGGAGGCAGATCAGGGGCAGAGCCAGCATGATTCAAACCCAGCCCTGGCCAATCAGCATCTCCTCATAGAGATGAATTGAATCAATGCATCTCTATGAGGAAAGTTTAGTGTCTGCATGCAGAGGGAGGAGATACTGAATGTTTGGATGCATTTTAGGCAGTCATGACCCAGGAAGGATCTCTAACAGCCATCTGAGGAGTGGCCAATGAAGTTATCACTAGGCTGTAATGTAAACACTGCATTTTCTCTGAAAACACACTGTTTACAGCGAAAAGCCTGAAGGTAATGATTCTACTCACCAGAAAAATTCAATAAGCTGTAGTTGTTCTGGTGACTATAGTGTCCCTTTAAGCCCACTACCGCTTTACAGTAACCCAATATTCAAGATGTATGTCCCATGTGTGCCCCCACACGTGCTATGTTTTCAACTGCAGGGTTAAAACTAGAGGGACCTGGCACCCAGACTACTTAATTGAGCTGAAGTGGTCTGGTTGCCTATAGTGGTCCTTTAAACACCAAATGATATGCTAAAATAAGCAAGCTGCGACTATAGCAAAATAGGACAGTTTTTTTAAAATCATGACTTCTTAAATATAGTGAAGCTACTGTATTTGTGTATATTCACTTAGCCAACATTGATGTTGGCTAGAATTTTAGCCAACATCAATGTAAAGCAGAGCTATTCTACGAACTATAGACATTCTGCAAACATGACTGTGGTCTGTAGGTGGCAATATTGTGCAAGACGTTGTTTGCAGTCATTGTTCTATGAAGACACAGGGGATGGAGGAGAGGGACCTTTTGAAGTTTATACAATTTATTGTAACATTGCTTTAATATATCTTTTTCTCAAAAAAGTGTGAACATGTGTTGTGGTTCTTTAGTTTGTATGTGATTAAACAAGCCACTTATTGAAATGATGCCTGCAACCATCTCACCCTTTATAATATAGACCACCTCCATATACAACAGAACCCTTTATTAATAACTGTTACATACCTACAATAGTTTCAAGTACTCCACTTTATGATTCTATTTTGATTATGAGACATGTTTTGAGTATAGCAGACATAGAAAAAGGGTAAAGGCAGGGTAACATTGCTTACAGGCAGCTAGAAAACACATTTAACAATGTGGATGCCCTATTCATAGAATTATGGTCACACTAATCATTGTTAGTCAAAAGGTTTGTTGTATTTTTAAGTTCCTGAGCTCAAATTCAAAATGTCTACCCTGGCTAAGTGCCGCCTGGAACCATGGTCACATGGTCCCATTCGAGCCTATGGACGGCACAGCCCTGTTATGTGTATTTTATCTGGGCTGACAAAGCTTTTAATAACGACTGTCAGGGAATAACGATGCAAGCACCCAGTTTCAGGATAAATATTCTACATTTAATTTTTATTTTTAAAGCCTCACAAATGCATATTTGTTAAGTATAGCGAAATAGAAATATACAACCTTATAATAAAGCAGCGTGGTGGGCAGTATCTATAAAAAAAATATATAAATCGTACACAGTGTGATAAAAGGAGAGAGAGAGAGACAGAGAGAGACAGACAGACACAGACACACGCAAGATGTTTGGTTTAACTCACAAAATGTAAGTGAATATCAGGCCTATCATCCTAAATCAGAAATTATCTTCAGAATATTATGGAGTTGATCTTCTTTAGCACTTGTAAATAGAAAGAAACCAGAAGATAGTGCAGATGAGACTTAAAACAGCAAATATTTATTACAAATGCACTTACAAAAAATCCAGATAAAAACAGCATATATCCACTGCAAGGAGGAGCAACGGATACAGCACTGCAAGTCCCCAACGTAAAAATCCAATGCGTTTCCTCCACTGCACTTCCTCAGGGATGTAGACTAACTCTTTCAGAAACCTTCGTATAAATATGCTGCCAGAATAATAAAATGTAATCAACCTGTGGTGTAGATGCGTTGCGTGCGTGTCACGCTGGAACGCACGTCAGAGTCTGGCATCACTTCCGGTTCGGCAATGAATGTGCTATGCGTTCCAAGCTGGAACGCAGGAAAAAACTGCCGGTGGGATCATGAAACATACAGCATACTAAGAAGTGTCCCATCATGAAGGGGCATAAATCTAGGATGTACATATACTAAAAAAAGCCCTTATGGGGCAAAAGAAAAACTTGACACCTATATAAAAAGGAATCATGACATATCACACATGTCATGTGTCCTTAAGGGGTTAAACAAATTCTTATAAAAGGAGGATCCAGAGAAGAGACCCTCAGTCTTTTTCCTGTCCTTACAGCCCTTAGGAAGGGAGCTTTTTTTTTTTTTTTTTAAGCTCCCTCTATAATTTTAAATACTCTACTACTTTCACCATTTCTTTTGCAGTGTGCTGTAAAGTGCACAGTGTATGATTTAATTAATCCCTACAATCCTCTTTCTAGGTGATTCCCCTTTTTACCCGGTTTTATTCTTACCAGGTCAGTCCTGAGACCTTTAGGAGTCTTCCTAACTGCAATTAGGGTCCCTGGCATTCCGTCCTCGGTTTTCCCAGGTTGGGAGCTCGGATAGGACGCCTGCACATGCGCAATGCGCTCGGTTCGTTTTGGCGCCAGAATGCAGTCTGGGTAAGGTCGCGGTGGCCTTCTTTACTATGTGCAAAATCCAAAAATTACAGGTAATTTGCAGAAAACGCCAGAAACAGGTTAGTAAATGGCTGGTACTATTTAAAAGAAGCTGGAACTCGAAGAGGTTGTTGTGGATTCAGTTATTTTACAATTTGAATTGGATTATCTAAAAGAGAAGCTAGAACTCTGGAATCATTTCTATTCTTTGCCACAGGTTTGTGTATTTCTGATATACATGTATCCCTTTATTTTGATAATTTGTTTTGTGTATTCTAAAAGAATTATTTTAAATTCTTTATTGTAATAAGCACATTATGAGCTCTACTAGTAGGAACCCTTTACCCTGTTCAGCAGAATCTAGGTGAGTAGGACTCCATACATATTTTATATATAACGTTAATGATGTTTTTACTCTCCATATACTAACAGTTACTTATACTACTTTTAGTAATGGAGAACAGTGTATATCATCTCCCCCACGAAAGAGGAGACAGAAGTCAGACCCCTGTGCAGGATGTGATGGGAAGGCATTGGAAGGCAAACAGCTGTGCTTAAACTGTTTGCAGAAGGTGGCCACTCCAGCAGCCGTAACACCCACTCAGGCACCAGATATCCTGACTTGGATCCGACAGGAGGTGGCTCAGGGCATCTCAGAGGCCATGGAGGCAAGTAATCGGTCCGTGAAAAGACCAAGACAGAGACTGGTATCCTCAGAATCATCTGTCTCAGAATACCAGGGTTCAGCTGAAGAATTTCAGGTTCTCGATCAAATTTATTCTAGTGAGAACGAAGAAGAGGTCTTGTCGGAATATCTAGGCGCCAAGACGGTGGATAAACTCATCCTGAAGGTAAGAAAGACCCTAGAATTACCAGAAGATCTTCCTAAACCTGAAGTTTCTGAAAAACATTTTGCGGATCTTAGGAAGCAGAAGCCTTCCTTCCCTCTTCACAGAGCCATTAAGGAGGTGGTTACCGCAGAATGGGAAAAACCTGATAAAAAGGTTCCATTTCAGGGCAGGCTATCCAGGCTTTACCCTTTGGAGGAGAAAACTTCAAAAAAATGGACGACACCTCCAAACGTTGATGCTACCATCTCTAGGTTTGCTAGGAGAACTAGTCTACCACTGGATAGTACAGCCTCCTTGCGGGAACCAATGGATAAGAGATTGGATTCTGATCTTTCCAAGATATATTCAGCGGGAGGTACTGGATGCCATCCAGCTGTTTGTCTTATGGCGGTGTCCAGAGCCATGAAAAGTTGGATAAAAGACCTGGATACAGATGTGGAAAGAGGAATTAAGAGAACAAACCTCAGGGATTCTATTTACGACCTTCGGATAGCTACGGAATTTGTCGCTCAAGCTGCCCTGGATATCACCAGGATCTTCTCCTGCACCATGGCCCTCTCGGTAGCAGCTAGGAGAGCTTTATGGTTGCATTATTGGGGTGCGGATTCCTTTTCCAAGGCCAATTTATGTTCCATACCTTTTGAGGGTGAGCTTCTATTTGGAAAGACCCTAGAGGAATCAATTAAAAAAGCTGCTGAGGGGCATAAGGTCTTTCTACCCCAGGAGAAAAGAACCAGAAGACCAGGCTCCTCTTGGTCAGATAAGCGACCTCCGAGGGATCAACCAGGTAGAGAGTTTAACAGGAGTAATAATTGGCGTGGGGGCCAATCATATGCTTCACGTTCTTCCTGAGGTAGAAACCCTTCCTTTCGTGGAGGCAAGAACTTCTGACTATCCGTCAGAGGTCGGTGCTCGACTTTCCCTCTTCTGGAAGGTTTGGGCACAGGACATACAAGATGCCTGGGTCAAAGCTATAATTCAAAGAGGGTACAGATTGGAATTCCTCAGAAGACCCAGAAGCAACTTCTTCATTCCCACAGGTCTGCCCACGGACAAGGGCAGAAGCAGGGCTCTGGGAGATTATGTTCAGAACCTCAGGTCCCAAAGGGTTATCGTTTCGTGCCAGAAGAGGAACGATTCAAGGGGCACTATTCACCTCTGTTCTTAGTCCAGAAAGACAAGGACAAGTGGAGACCTATCCTGGACCTGCGGAGGATCAACAGGAGACTTCTAATCAGATCCTTCAAGATGGAGTCTATAAGATCCATCTCCCCAGCTATCCGGAAGGCAGATTGGCTCCTATCCATCGACCTACGGGACGCCTATTATCACATCCCGATAGCCAAGGAACATCATCGTTTTCTCCGATTTGCTATAGGAGAAGACCACTTCCAATTCAGAGCACTTCCATTTGGTCTGAGCACAGCACCCAGAACCTTTTCAAAGGTATTGGTTGTTCTTATAGAACGGCTGAGGATTCAGGGAATCTCTTTGTTCCATTATCTGGACAACCTTCTGCTGGTAGCACCAAACGTCCAGACGGCGGTGCTTCACAGAGAATTTGTGCTATCAGAACTTCATCGATTCGGCTGGTTAGTGAATCTACAAAAAAGCAGCCTCATTCCATCCCAGAAGATTACGTTTCCGGGGGCGAACTTCGACACACTCCGGAACTCTATCTCCCTTTCACAGGAAAGGATACAGAGGATTTTACGCTTCATCTACAAGATTCTGCACCTTCGTGTGATAACAGCAAGAACATACTCACAACTGCTGGGCAATCTGACCTCTTCTATAGGACTAGTCAGGTGGGCCCAGTGGCATCTCAGAGTTCCTCAGAGGTTGTTCCTGAACCAGTTCAACCGGTGGGTTATGGATTGGAATCAACCCTTGAGGATCTCTCATGTAGTCAATATGGACCTGGTCTGGTGGCTAAGAAGGGTGAATTTGGAAAGAGGTTTTCCTTTGATAAAACCCGAGTGGGTCCTATTAACAACAGATTCTAGCGCTCATGGTTGGGGTGCCCACTGTCAGGACCGGACGACTCAAGGTTGATGGAACAAACAGGAGTCGGTTCTTCCGGGGAATGTTTTGGAATTACGGGCCATCCACGCAGCTCTCATACACTTCAGGAGGATCCTGAAGAACAGATGGATACGAGTCCAGTCCGACAACCAGGCGGCTGTGGCCTATGTTTCTCATCAAGGCGGTACTCGCAGCCAACTGTTGATGAAGGAACTGTGGCCCATCATGAGTTGGTGCCAGAAAAATGTTCAGGGTATCTCTGCAGTATACCTTCCGGGAATTCAGAATACCATGGCGGACTACGTGAGCCGCGTGACCATAGACAGGAGCGAGTGGCATCTAAGCCCCGAAGTATTTCAGGAGCGGTCTTTTATTTGGGGAACCCCAGATATAGACCTCATGGCAACGGCCGAGAATACCCAGGTCGAAGCCTTCTTCTCCAGACTGGTCGATCACAGAGCCAGGGGACAGGATGCTCTATCCCAACCTTGGAAGTTCACTCTGGCCTATGTGTTCCCTCCTATACCTCTCATATTCCCAACAGAAGACATCAACATCATATTCCCAACATCAAGAAGATTCAGAAGGAGAAGGTAGAGGTCATCGCCATCCTCCCGTTCTGGCCCCGGCGACCCTGGTTCCCTATGGTGAGACGGATGAGTCGGGAACCTCCGAGGGTACTCCCGTTCCAGGCAGATTTACTATCACAGGGACCACTGCTACACCCAAACCCGCTAAGCCTCAAGTTGAGGGCTTGGAGATTGAGCGGGAAGCTCTGATGAACGCTGGCATTCCTGACACAGTCATTAGAACTCTCCTGAGGCCTCGTAAGATATCCACTTCCTCCACATATTATAGGATTTGGCATACCTTTGTTTGCTGGGCACAAGAACACCAGTTGGTGATTAAACCTCTGGCATTATCTTCAGTGCTCTGTTTCCTTCAGGCTGGCCTGGACAAAGGCCTTAGCTACAACACTCTGAAACTCAAGGTATCAGCTCTATCTGCTTTGTCAGGTACCCGATGGGCACTGGAACCATTGGTCATCTGTTTTCTTAAAGCGGCAATAAAGATCTGGCCTCCTCTGAAGGTATTTCTGCCGGCATGGGACCTACCTCTGGTCTTAAAGGCCATGACTAGTTCTCCCTTTGAACCACTTGACCAAGCTCCTTTGCTGGTACTCACTCAAAAGGTACTCCTATTGGTGGCAGTTACTTCCGCACGACGGATATGTGAGCTCCAGGCATTATCCTGCGAAGCACCTTATATGAGGATACTTCAGGACCGTTTAGTCCTCAGACCAGTCCCGGAATTTTTACCTAAAGTAATATCTAAGTTCCACTTGAACCAGGAAATTGTTCTACCATCCTTCTATCCAAATCCCTCTTCTCCTGAAGAAGAAGTTCGGCACACTCTGGCTGTGGTGCGAGCATTTTCTATCTATCTGGAGAAAACCAGCCCCTTCCGCAGATCACCCAGACTATTTGTATTGCCTTTTGGCCACAGGCGGGGTGAAGCGGCCTCTACCTCTACATTGAGACAATGGGTGGTTTCGGCCATCTCATGTTCTTACAAATACTTATCACTGCCGGTTCCTACTGGAGTTAGAACTCACTCTACTCGGGCTATCGCTGCATCTTGGGCTTCTGTGGCAAATGCTTCTCCTGATGAGATTTGTAAGGCTGGCACTTGGTCTTCAGTGAACACTTTCATCCGCCATTATAAGCTGGATGTTAGAGCTACAGTGGACTCTCATTTTGGTCACCAAGTCCTTAATTCAGTCCGCTCCTCTCGACGCTCGTAATACGTATATGTAGATTTATCTGCATTAATAAAATAATTTTTGCATTCATTGTGTCTCTTGTTTCCCTCCCTATGAGGTATTACCTCCCTTGGGTAATCCCATGTGTATATGCTGCCATGATTAGCCAGGAAAGTGGAAAATGTATTCATACTTACCGTAATTTTCTTTTCCTGGCTATTATTCATGGCAGCATATACAACCTGCCCTTATGGATCTAATTCTTCTGTAAGTGCTTGTTACTGACTGAGGGTCTCTTCTCTGGATCCTCCTTTTATAAGAATTTGTTTAAACCTGTCCTATTGGCTGTAAGGGGAGGAGCAAACCCATGTGTATATGCTGCCATGAATAATAGCCAGGAAAAGAAAATTACGGTAAGTATGAATAAATTTTACACTATATCTATATATATGTGTGCAGTTCAGCCTGCAGACTCTCCTCCAGCGAGTACCATGGTAACGCGCGGCAACGCTCCGATCTGCCTGCTCATGGGAGGAGCGTTCTGCCTTCCAGTATCTATAAAAAAAATAAATATATAAATCGCAAATAGTGTGATAAAAGTATATATATCTCGAGATCAGGAAGGAGGTTCAGCGCTGATAGGAAAACAGAGAATATGACAGCAAGGCAGCACACCTATGGAAAAGGGGAATCCCCTCTAAGCCCCTTGGAATACAAGGTATCGCTGCTCGGACTCTCTGATATATATTTTTATACATTCATTCTACTTGTCTTAGGCGCACCCTTATTTGTTCTTTTCTCTCTCTCTCTCTCTATATATATATATATATATATATATATACACACATATACATACACACACACACACATACTTTTATCACACTATGTGCGATTTATATATAATTTTTTTTGTATAGATACTGCCCACCACGCTGCTTTATTATAAGGTTGTATATTTTTTATTTACACCTTAGAAGTGTTTTCTGCATCCTTCTGCATTCCTACTTATTTATTTTGGCTTCTCAGCAGAAGACAGTTGACTTGTGCAATCAGAGGTTAGTAACCTGTGCAAAAGAAACAGTGCTACCTGTGACATGCCTTTTTGGTCCACCAACGCTCAATTTTCGCTTGATCAACTAAATATGTCAGTGCTACCATTCAGATTAAAGTATGTACAATATGGCTGCATAATCAAACATTGTCCAGAATAGCACCACAATACATCATATGTTAACAACATTCTGTTTAAACTTCTCCATAAGTTTATTTGATGTTGGATTGTATAAAACAGTTCTTTAACAGGTATGAATCTCATGTGCAAAATTAAAACTTTGTCTTTAAAACATGTTAAAATTTTAATGTGTGCAGTTAGACGGTTACCTCTAAAACTGTATTAATTGGTGTCCAACTCTTTTCTTGTTCAGAAATATAAAATAAAATAAAAAATCCACACAATATCTCGCTCTAACCTCATTACAGTTTGATTTAAAAAGAATTTATCATATAAAAAGTTTGGAGCAAGCTGATAAACCATTAAAAAATACATTCTGCAAAACAGAATTACAAACAAATGTAAATATCAAGAGGAAATGTTTGGACCAATCTACCATTTTATATAATTGTGAATACAGTAATAAAATTATTAATGGACATAATAGTGAGTGGGGAAGGAAGCGTAATGATGTCAAAAAGTAGATGGACCTATTGCATTTTACAGCAGATATGTTTTAACCAGCGCGATTTAATAGAACAAAATATAGTCCGTTTTTTATTTAAAAAAAATAAAAGCTCACGCATTAGTCCAAACACTATAACCACTACAGCTCGTTGTAGTGATTATGGTTCATGGAGGCTGTTGGTGAAGTCCCTCCATTATTTTCTAAACAATTTTTACATGGTTTTACAAATAATTCCTAGCACTCAAAGCCCACACATTATTATTCATACGTTACTCACTTATAATTTGATAAAAATAATTGTATGTAATGAGCATTACTCACATATAAATGTAATAGAGAAATAAGGAAATTTATTATGCTATGCTGAGTGGTGGTTTATGTGTGCTTTGAATCTTCTGTTTGCTTGTTTTTCCAAAACAATTTATGCCCGGATTTGAAATAAACATTTCTGATATTTTGTTTTTTTAGCAAAACCTTTGTTTTCCTCTTCATCTTTTGTTTGTAATGCTGCCTGCACAATGCAGCGATTGTCTAATGCACTGCGTTGGAAAATAGTGTTTAGGTGACAAATTACATTTTTTAAAAAGTGCTATTGTGCAGATATGTCATCCCATATCCTACCATCTTTGGTTATAAAGTTACTTTCGAATGGTGGAACAAAGCAAAATATCCCTTCAGTCCACTCTGTAAGAAGTCCTTGAGAAGATGTGTTAGAAGAGAAGAGAGAACACTGGCCAGTTAATTAAAATAATGTCAGTTTATCAAAACTGAAATGTATACAATTGTATAAAATAATTACTAATGTTATTGTCTCTTTACACAAATGCCAAGAAATTCCTCAGTGCTGAATCAGAAAATGCTAAACTATGTCCGTCAGTATCATTTCTAGTTAAAGAGACAACTGCTGTGTTCATTCCCAGGCTTCATTTCAAGAAACCTCATTACAGATATTTACTAATGTCCTCGTAGTCAGAAATAAAAACCTCTAGTGATTCAACTATAAAGGGATATGTCAAAAATATTACAAAGTGTCTGTGTAGGGCATTATTTGAGTGTATAGTACTGAAGTGATGCTATAAGAAAAAGTTTGTGCCATTGATGGACAAAGCAAATATCTGATGGCTGGAATGGACAGCAGTAGCAGTAAAATCAATATACTGGCATTAAAAGAAAATTAAAAACAAAACAACAACAACAGAATAAATAATTGAGAAATAAGGGATGCTGTTGGAGGTCACGATTTGTCAGCGATGGAATAAAACTTTTTAAAAATATATATATATAGTGGTTTTGCAGTATAGTCCATTATTTTTCTGCAGTATCGTGATCTAGATGACCATCATGGAAACTTCCTGAGTGTTGGTTGGCAATGAAAATGGTGGGTGGCTATCTCCATACACTGCCCTGTGTAAGAGCTGCTCCTTGTCACGCTGAAGTTCCTCCCGAAGATGCATTTCTTTTTCTAAGGTGGTTTGGGTATTGAGTAACTCCTCAGTCAAACGTCTGAAGGCAAATAGAAAAGACCATGGAGTCAGGTAAGAATGACTAAAACAACCCGCTTTCTCATTATCATGATGACAAAATCACAAGATTCTTTTAATCAAGTTAAATAATGCTCTATGAAGGGATATGACGAGTCCCATTTGCTTGGCAGATGTTAAAGTGGATCTGTCAATTTTAGGGGTCTTTGCATATTGCAAAGACCCCCAAAACGGACGGTTCCGGTGGGGATCCACCGGCTTTCAGAGGTGGGGAGTATTACTTACCTCTCCTTATCCATTGCAGCCAATGCCATGTTAATGATGAAGGTACTCTTCAGCTCCTCGAGCTTCAGCTCACATCCGTGAGAATAAAACACTGGAATCTGCGAGACTGCAGGATCATACATAGATAAAAGCATAGAATCCACAGCCATACTTTTTGACGGCTGCTGGCATTGGACAAAAGTTAAAACAATAAAAAGCACAACCTAAAAAGTACAAAGGGAGACCAATAGTGCAGACTGTAGAATAAAAAACATACCATAAAAGAAAACTTTTCTTTATTCAGCATGCATACACACATTAACCTGTTCTGGTTAACCTTTGGTTAACCCATTTTCATTCATACTGCTGTCTTTAACATTCCACACTCATATACATTTAAGACCATGTAATCAAACTTTATTTCTTCCTCCTCCATACATGCTTTTAATTTTACTCCGTTTGTTTTCTCTTTTAAAACAACTTTGCCGTTTCTAGGCAACACTTGGTGGCTGTGCTTTATGTCACTTTTCGGCAGTATGCTTGACAGTCCTCGGTTTGCGGCTCTATTCACAGAGCAGACCGGACAAACAGGGTGCACTTGGTGATTGGGTAAGTTTAACACATTAGATTGTATATATTTGAGATTTTCACATGTCATAGCATCTTGATAAAGACCGCTAGACGGTCGAAACGTTGATTTATATGCGTTTGATTTAATATATTTTTTTTGTTTACTAAATCCAATGAGTGCTCTCAATTTGTTCCATTTATATATAGATATATATATATATATATACACACACATATACATACATACACACACACACTTTTATTCTCTATATATGTGTATAATATATTATAATGAAAGCATTTTATAATATAGTATACATAATGCATATATATATGATTATAAGTGTATTTTGAGATATATAGTACACTGGTAATGAAATCATATATATGCATTATATATTATAAAATGCTTTCATTACTTTACTTTACTTTTTAGCAGCCTGGGGGACAGTTTGACAGCTCAGACAGTCCCCGTGCTGGCAGCTCCTAGACTCCTATTGCTGCGATGTGATCATGGTGAACACCTGGCCCTGGAGGGCTGGGGTAGCCAGAACTGCTGCACATCTATTACATAGGTCTCATGCATTAAGAAATGATGGATGCACAAAATATTCCCTTAAGGATGAAAAAGTAGTAAGTGTGATACTCACATGGTGATTGCTGCTTGATTTTGAGTCTGCGCTCGAAGAGCTTCATTTTCCTGTTCCATGTTCCTCACTTTTTTTTCAAGTGCCAGGTTCCGATCCATCTTTCATGACAAGACACAAGAACAAAAGAAAGATGTACACTTCAAAATGTTTTTAACTTTAACTTTTCCTTCTTTTTTCACTATTCAGTAGCACGTAAAACTACTGATGACAATTTGTCATCAGTTTTGAATATATAAGTAATAAAATTTATACACTTGGCACAAAACACAGTCATTTCCAGTTATTGGAAATATTTTTATTACCATGTTTAGTCCCTACTCCAGTGCCAGATGTGGAAAGAGATGCCATTAGAGGAATACTAGAGCCTAATGCAGTCATTTACACCCACATTAAGCCATTATTATGCAACAGGCATCCCTGTTATCTTTAGTTAAAACTCAATGTGGGGATGTTTTATGTGTTCTCAAAAGTGATGGCTATATTCCGTTATTATTTTGATCACATTTATTAAAGGGTTCAAAAATGGTTCTAAAAAGTGATGGTTTTCTTTATAGTAAATTATGCCAGACCTAGAGCAGCAGGGAAAAGGGAAGTGAAACACAACACTTGTCTGTCTGATAAATTGATTGTAAATTCATAAATCTGTTGTGTTGCTGAAAAATGGCATTTATAAAAAGATGTCTGTTAGAGTACAAAACAGAGACAGATGAAAAAAAATCCAATAGATCTGATAAATTTCATCCAAAAATCTTCGAAGATTAAATGTAAAAGCATTAACACTGATAAATATCCACTAATGCATTTGACAATATTCTAGAAAGTGGCCCTGTTTTCACTTTCATGAATTCCCTAAGAACATGAAGGTAATTTTAGACCTTAGCATAAATTAGAGTGGATAGCCCATTGAGTGTTGACAGAGCAGGAACTGCAAGCCAAGCTTCCATTAGATAGCAAATACTACGATCATGAGCATGTTAGAAATGACAACATTCTAAGCATATTGTTTTGATTCCTGGTTATCCTTATCCCAAATGTAGTTCCAATCCATGTGCTTTAAACACCCCAAATAATAATTGTATGATTGTAAATACTAATTTCTTGCCAACAGCAATGGAATATCACTGAACTTTATGCTAAACATTTTCACTTTGCAGCAATCTAGACCATTTTTTTTTTGTGGGGGCGGAGGGGGATGTGGGGGGATTTAGCCACTAGTACACTAGTATGGAACTCACTGTTGTTTCATGGCTCATTTGCTTCTTTTCCAGCTCATGGATCAACTCACGCTTCATTTCAATTACAAAATGTAAGCTTTGCAATTCTTGCTCCCAGAAAGGACCTGGACTCCCATGATCCTACCAAGAAACCACAAAAGGAAATTAGAGTTCCACGTATGAATCCGGATGGAAAAAAAAAAGATGTTTAATTGATGAATATTAAAGATTTAAAAATTATGCAAGTATAATATTTATAGATTGTAAACAGGTTTAAGCAGGTTCTTCTGCACCTCTGGTCTCTGTTAATATTTTGTATGTCAATTACTTGTTGTCAGTTACCCCAATTCTATGAATGTACAACGCTGTGGAATATATTGGGGCTATATAAATAATAAACACTAATAATATAATCATGTTTGTAGTGGAGCTGTAGTGGAGCTGCGAATATCGCCGCTGAAGTCCTCTGGAGCTGGAAGAAAGCGCTTTTCAATAATTATAGTAGATTCTTCCAGTAACTGGACGACACACAGTTCTGGGAGTCACTGACGTTTGAGACACAACTGGCTTTTTATGCACAGGGTCTCCATTGGAAATAGTACAAACCCCTCCCTGGTATCCCTGTTTCTGGGAGATACTTGAGTCAAAAGAAGGCTCACTGAATTATTTCTTAGTTACAGGAACCAATACCAAAACATACAAAATACCTCAAAAAACATATCAAATTATTACAGGAACCCCACAAATCTTACATCCCCAAATAACCTGGACGTGAGCTCCCAAATTGTCCAAATAGCTCTCAGATCCGTTTGGTAGAACGAAATCGCCATTTGGGAAATGATTTGACCAGCCGGCCACAAACTGATAGCCCAGAATAGTTCCACAAGAAAAGGGTGGGTAGCCGTTCTATTTTCCAGGGTTCCTGTACGAATACAGAAGAACGCTTCCCCTGGCTTTTAGGGAGCAAATGCTCCCCATTTTCAGTAGTTTCTATCTCCATAACGCCGTTCTCCTAACACATCTGGGAGAGGAACGAACAGCTGTACAGGTTTCTCCATCGTTCGCGGGCTCTCGCAGCCTTCCCAGAGATCCAGACACTCGATGACCATGTACCGCAGCCATTCCGTTTTGGAGACAAAATCAGAGACAACATGGGTTTACTTCAGGGAGATCATGCCAAACTAATCTTATTGATTTTTTTGATTGGGTAACAATTAATAGATCAGGGTGGTGCAGTAGACATTGCTTACCTAGATTTCAGTAAGGCTTTTGACACTGTCGCAAATCGAAGGCTTATCAATAAACTGCAATCTTTAAGTTTGGATTCCAATATTGTTGAATGGGTTAGGCAGTGGCTGAGTCACAGGCAACAGACGGTTGTAGTCAATGGAGGATAATTGAAGCAAGGTCTTGTTATCAGTGGGGTACCTCAAGGATCTGTACTTGGACCCATTCTCTTTAATATTTGTATTAGTAATATTGTCTGGATTTTGCAATTTAAGCCCTGAACAAGCCTGAATTTCGTATGGAATTCACGTGGACTGAATTTTGCCAAATAGCTAACATCAAGACCGAATGCTGCAAGTCCAGGTCAATATTTTTTATTTTTTTTAAAAGTCTGACCTATTTTCCCACTGGCAGGCAAGGTTTAATTATGTGGCGGCTGGCCAGTGCATTCTGGCTAGTTATAAATAAACTATAAATAGTTACATATAAATAAAAAGCCTATGGAGGTCAATAACACCCTCCTATTACTGTAAGGAAAGTTTTAATCTGGTCTCTGAATGCATCTGGGCAACTGCTGCAGATTCGCTTAGGCAAGTATAAGAATTCAGCTATTTTCACTGGATTTTGTCCAACCTGTTCATTTGAAACTCTGGATCATACTGTATGAAATATTTTGAAAAGATGTATCCAGACTGGGAAAGAAATTCAACAGGGCATTTAAAAAAAAAAAATTTAAACCACAGCAGCCCAGTGGCAGGATCAGAGGGGGGTTTATGTCATCACCAATGACAAGCATACCCCACCCTCAAAGTGAGCATGTTGGTTCAATACTCTTCAGGGGTAGCCCATATGCAGAGCCCTGCTGAAGAACTCTTGCATGAGAAAAAGTTGCAGTGCATGCAAATGTAATTACATGCTTGCCCTGCGTTTGCTTGTGACTCACCTCTTGTGTCTCCATAAGTGGGATTCCAGAGAAAGGGCCAGTAAAGAGTATTGTGCATGTGTCTGAAGGCTGTTTGTGGGATTATGTGTGTATAAGTGATGTAGAGTGTGTTGGAGCTGTAGAAAGTGTGTTCTTAGGGAATGAGTGTGTGCGTATATGTGCATTGTGCGTGTGTGTGAGGCGTGCAGTGCGTGTGCGAGGGGTGAAGGTGCGTGCGTGAATGTGAGGTGTGCAGTGCGCACATGAAGGATGCAGTGCGCATGTGAAGGGTGCAGGGGGTGCACTGTGTGTGTGTATGGGTGCACTGTGTGTATGGGAACACAGTGGGTGTGAGGGGAGCATTGGGTCTATATCAAGGGTGCACACAAGGTAGATTCACAGATGTTTTAAAATTACAGCTTACATGATGCTTTGTCATTCTAAATGCATGCAAAAGCATGTAATACATCATGGTTGTAGATTTAAAACATCTGCGTATCTATATTTTGGTGGGGGGGGTGGTGTTTGTGTTGTTCTTAAATTTGGCCAGGGAGGGAGGACATTCCAACCACTGGTGGTGGCGATGAAAATTTAGCCAGCAGTTCCTCTGGATGTAGGTTGAGTTTTCTTTATTTCCTCACGAGAGCAGAGTGCTGTGTCGGAGCATTGCCATGGTAAGCCGCGACATCCCTCCGGACTGCCTGCTTGTGGGAGGAGCACACAATCTCCCAGGTCCTCCTTCCATCCCTCTCCTAACACAACTCCCCCTTGTCTGCAGGCAAAGAATGAATATATGTAGGGGAGGACAGGAGCAGCACAGAGAAGGCCAGTGCTTGGCGCCAGCATGCTTTGTATGCTGGTGTACGTTGCTGCCAGGACTGGAGTTACACCTCCAGCAGTGTAACATTCACATATAGACTCCAGGCAAATCAGTGAAGTGGTCATGGTGCTTGAAGAAACCCTTTAATTATACAATCAGACATATGACCCAAAGTTCTAAAAGGGGAGTAATTACAATGGAGACCAATGAATGTTACGGTTTATTCTATTGTTTTGATAGAAATTAGTTGATTTTAAGAATTTCTGTTTTGTTTTTTTTCTATGATATTTTTATAAATCTTCCCCAGTATACCAAACAGCAATAAGGATGAGATTAAGGAGGTTCTTCCCTAGAAAACCAAACAGCAATAAGCATGAGATTAAGGAGGTTCGTCCCCAGTATACCAAACAGCAATAAGCATGAGATTAAGGAGGTTCTTCCCCAGTATACCAAACAGCAATAAGCATGAGATTAAGGAGGTTCTTCCCTAGAAAACCAAACAGCAATAAGGATGAGATTGAGGGGGTTCTCTGTGCCAAGTGAACACATCGTAAGTGTCAAATAACTCCTGTCTGGGAGAGAATAGAACAATTGAAAGAGATGAAAACATGGTCACAGATGACAGAATTGTGAGAAGGAAAAATGGAAACGTGATGATTGATAACATACGCGAGAGATAAAAATAGAGAAAACAAGTGGGAATTGTGGAAAGGACACCTAGCCCAACTGTTTGATCTTACACAGACCATAGCAACAC
This sequence comes from Pelobates cultripes, assembly GCA_933207985.1. Taxonomy (NCBI): domain Eukaryota; kingdom Metazoa; phylum Chordata; class Amphibia; order Anura; family Pelobatidae; genus Pelobates; species Pelobates cultripes. The sequence goes on from OW240914.1 coordinate 196,460,242, forward strand.
AGCCAAAATAGACACTAGGGCATAACAGAGAAACATAACTTCACGTCCAAATCAAACAGCAGGCAACAGAAATGTATTTTAAAAACTACTAGGAAATATAAAAGTAATATAATATATATATATAGACCATAAACCCACTGCAATACATTTGCTGAACTTCAAACTATAGAAAACTTAAAAACTGAGAGGAATATGTAGGCTAAAATAGCTGACCTGTAAATATTCTCTTTTGTCACGCACAACCCCTTTCACTGTAATTCATCATTTCATGAAAACTACCCAAAGGCAACAGAAATGTGGAGGTGACACTACGAAAACCAAATGAATGTTTATGTTCATTCTACTTGTATCTATGGTTACTACTCCTCTTTTAAAACAGTTTGCCCAAGTTCTGTGAGCATAGGTTTAGACTATTAAAAATGTAATAATTACTGACAGAAATGGTAAAGTAATTTTTGCACCTCAAACAAAACAAATTCTGTATTAACAGGAGGACATGACTGTAGTGGAGCTCCTTGTACTCCGGCAGGGTACCTCCACTAATGACCCCTTCCTAGCTGGAACCAGGGAAAACCTCAGCGCTTCTGCCCCAGTCGCCATGGCTTGACTGGGGTCCTCCTGGAGCCTCTCCATCCTGGAACAGAATAGGGGACTAGCTCTATTCCCTCCCAGGGACTGGACGACATACAGACCTGGGAGCTGTAGACCTTACAAGACTTTCCACGCCGAATCCTCCACAAGCTGGAACAAAGTGCTGAGCAGTGATTAGCCCTTTCCCCTGCCAGTAACTAGACGACACATAGTTCTGGGAGTACAACTGATTTTAATGAGTCAAACTCGTCCATTTATGCACAGACCCCAGCACGGAGTCTCCATTGTATTCAACACAAGCCACTCCCAGGAATCTCTTGGACTGGGAGATAATTGAGTTAAAGACTGGTAAGCTAATTATCCCCCAGGAACAGAGAGCCCAACACAAAATATAAAAACATACAATAACCCCACGAATAATACATCCCATAATAGCCATGATCTGAGCACCCAAGTAATCCAAATAGCGCGCAGACCCATGCAGTGTAGGGGAAACGCCACCGTGTTAAAGTTCTAACCAGCCATTCATGTGGTCCTATGCCCAAAATAGTTCCAGGGCGTTTGGTGCTTTTGCCAGTCAACATTCAGGAGCTCTTGCAGCCGCAATACAGGGTGCTCTGCCTGGCTCTCCGGAAGCGTTTATTCCCCTTAATCTCCGGCACCTTCCCTCCAAAAAGCGCTCTCCTGGCAGTTTGCAAAGTGGTTAATAACTCCGGACCAAGTCGTCCAGGAACCACATGGCGAAAACAGTTCCATAACATTCATGACTAAGTACTGCTGGGGTGACCGGGGACCGACAAATTCCTCATACCGAAATTAGTTCTATAGTGGTTGCGGCTAAGTACTGCTGAAGACCATTCGTGGGTTTGCTTCATTCTAACGGCTGCCAGAGAACTAGCATTCAGTTCCATTCCTGAGAAGGGAAAGTGACGAACCATGGGCACCCAGGGAAGGCTGCTAATGGTGGCTGGGCAGGGCAACTCCCAAACAGTGTTTTAGACTTGGACCATATTCGGTGGGCAGGAGGCCAGCCTCCACACTCATCCAGGAGTCCATGGCAAACGTTCGTAGGAAGGAGCGTTTGTCACAATGTCATAAAATAGATTTAATTCAATTTGGTTTTGTTTCTGCTTTTGTATTATTTGAACCTCATCACTACCCATGAAGAAATTAAAAAAACTCAGGACAAATTTTTTTTTTCTCATCTTTAGTAGATGAAAGATAATTAATTATAATTATCTTTCATCTACTAAAGATGAGAAAAAAAAAATTATGAAGGGAGGGCAGTTATACCCATATAGAGTTGTGTGCAGCCAATGAGATATGTTTGTTCAGCTAGGGATCCATTAGATGCATACAGTAGTTTATTTGGATTTAGAATGCTGACTGGTAGATGCTAATTTTACAGTGTAAGTAGACACTAATCAAATTAATGTTTTTTTTTTTAAATGGTATTGGCGCATTTAGGGTCAGATTTGCATTTAGGCAGAGAAGGCACCTGTCCTCTAAGGAAGGGGTGCCCAAAAAAGATAACTTTGTTGTTTTTCTGCCTATATACTAGAGTCCCCAAGGGAATTCCAACAAATAAATAACATAGGTGATCTTAGACATTTGCACATCTTTTTATCTTGTATAATTTGTTGTCCTTGGAACTTCTAAATTCCTTGATTTTCCTTTCAGTTTTAATACTTTCTCAACAAGCTGCACATTCTTTGCATTTATAGAAGCCATCCATATTTTAGTATTGGTTGGACCCGTGTTTTTTTTTTTGTAATGTGGCTCTTGATGCTCCATGTTCCCCTAACACAATGCTTGGCTTTTCCAGTAGAATATCCTATTAGAGTTAGTCTTTATTCCACAGGTTCCCATGCTTTATGATCTTCAATTTTACATTCTCACAGTTGAAATCCAATATGATAGATATTTTAATCTTGTGTGTTACAACTCAGACCTTTATTTAATTTTATTCTCCAGTAAAGTGGATTTATCAATTGCCTCTATCCGTGCAATCTGTTTGTCCAGTTCTTTTTCATCTTAGCCCTTTTCTATGAATCTTTGTTTGATGGTGTCTATCTGTATTCTGTATTGTTCCACTTCTGTGCAATTTTTCCTTAGGCTCCTTAATTCATTATAAGGCATTTTTCTCAGTTAAGTTAAGTAGTGGTGGTTCCCTTTTAAAATAAAATTATTTTAACATTTACTTTTTAAAATTGGTTTTCGTTTTGATCGTTCCATCTTCCAGGTATATTTCAAGACCAAAGAAATTAAATGCTGCATTGTTATAGGTGGTGTTCAGGTGTTTTCCCTAGTTATTTGAATTCAGATGTCCTAGAACTCCTCAAGGAATGATTCTCCTCCTTGCCAAGTCAACAATATATAATCTATGTATTTTTTATACATAATGATATTCCTGGTCCATCTGCGGTCATTCCATACAAACAGGTCTTCCCAATACTGTCTCGAACGGTTCGCGAACGGTTCGCCACAGACTCATCATTGAGTAAATTTTGACCCTGTACCTCACAGTCAGCAGACACATTCCAGCCAATCAGCAGCAGACCCTCCCTCCTCCTGGACAGCATCCATTTTACATTCATTGTGAAGCTGCATTCTTAGTGAGCTGTCCAGGAGGTGGGAGGATCTGGGAGGGAGGGTCTGCTGCTGATTGGCTGGAATGTGTCTGCTGACTGTGAGGTACAGGGTCGAAGTTTACTCAATGATGAGTCCACGGCGAACCGTTCGCGGCGAACCGTTCGGGACATCACTACCCATGAACAAATTAAAAAAAACTCAGGACAAATTAAGCCTCTCTTCCGAAGGTAAAAAGAGCCACTGTGCCAGAAGTAATTGTGGGTAAGAATGAATATTATAGTTTTAATAATAAAACAGATTTGCTCTTTTTCCAGCAGTGCTCATTCCTTAATGCATATTGTACAGCCTTACACCCTTAATTATGGTCAATGATCATGTATAGTGATGCGATGTCCATCACCAAAAGGTTATATTTCTGCCACGTAATGTCCAATAAATTCTTAATAGTACTCTTGGTATCCTTCAGATGTGATTCTACCTGGGAGACATAAGGCTGGAGGAAGAAATCAAAATACTGCAAAAAAAAAAAAATCAAACACTGGTGTTGTGGGATGTGTGATGTACAAGAATTTTAATTCTGTGATAATTTCCTCTTCTTTGGCTGTGGTGATGAGAGATGTTAAGGAGGTTTGCATAATTCCAAGTGGATCTTAGTTTAGGATTTCATAAGTAGTTTTATCCCCTAGAAGCCGATTCTTCCTAGTGTAGTGAGGACATAATGCCAATGTTCCCTTTGTCTCTTTGTTATCAATTAGTTCTTTAATGGCTTTTCTTTCGGCTGTATTCCCCCCTTGTCTTGTACCGTCCTTAACACACATCCTAAACTGCTCTCTTTCATCTGGTGTTGTCCCTGCTCCCCTTAAGAATGCTACTGTTGTGCCCATCCTAAAAAAGCCATCCACAGACCCGTCTTCCCCTTCCAACTATCATCCCATATCCCTGCTTCCTTTTTCTTCAAAACTTTTAGAAAGACTTGTCTTTACTCGTATGACTTACTTCCTAAATTCCAACTTCCTCCTCGATACTCTTCAATCTGGCTTTCGCCCCCTCCACTCTACTGAGACTGCTCTTATTAAAGTTACAAATGACCTAATCACAGCTAAATCCAAAGGCCAATACTCCATACTAATTCTTCTTGACCTCTCTGCTGCCTTTGACACTGTTGATCATGTCCTTCTCCAAACTCTTCAATCCCTCGGTCTCTGTGTCACTGTCATCTCGTGGTTCTCCTCCTATGTCTGCCAACGTTAATTCAGTGTCTCTTTTTGCAAAGACACTTCTTCCTCTCACCCCGTCTCAGTTGGAGTCCCCCCAAAGATCTGTTCTTGTCCCCTTCTGTTCTTTTTTTATACTGTCTCTCTTGGTAAACTCATTAACTCCTTTGGATTCCGCTACCATCTGTATGCCGACGACACATACATATATATCTCCTCCCCCGATCTTTTCCCCACGCTCCTGCAATATGTCATTGCTTGCCTTTCTTCAATCTCTGATCGGATGTCCTCCCCCTTTCTGAAACTCAATCTCTCTAAAACCGAGCTTCTTATTTTTTCCCCTCATAATGCTCATCCTCCTCCTTTGCTCTCCCTGCAAATCGATGGTACTTCCATCAGTCCGTCCTTGCAAGCTTATTGTCTTGGTGTTATCTTTGATCCTGGCCTTTGCGCCACATATCCAGTATGTTGCTAAAACCGGTTTATTCCACCTTAAAAATATTGCCCGCATCCGCCCCTTTCTCATGCAAGATGCTGCCAAAGAGCTTGTTCATGCTCTGGTAATCTCTAGCATGGACTACTGTAACGCTCTCCTAGTTGGTCTCCCCAAAAGCCGAACTGACAATTGGTAATGAATGCTGCCACCAGGCTGATCTTTCTCACCAGTCGCTCCTCCCATATCTTGCCCCTTTGTCGATCCTTACACTGCTCCTAGCCTCTCTTACATTTCTTCCCTAATTCATAGACTTGCCCCTTCTCGGTCTCTCCGCTCTGCTGGTGACCTTCTCCTGTCCTCTGCTCGCACCTTTCCTGCTAACTTGCGCGACATAGCACAGGCGGCACCCTTCTTTTGGAAGAGCCTGCCTACCCCCACCAGACTTTCCCCTAGTCTTCAATTATTTAAGAAGTCCCTCAAAACACATCTGTTCAGAAATGCTTATGGACACCCAGAGTAACTTATCTTTACCTATCCAAATCTGTCTCCTGCTCTCCTAAAGAGCCATACTCCACTCTTACCTCCAGCTCTGCTACTTTTCCACCTTGTTTGGTGGCTGTCACCCTTGCTGCCCTGTTGTTTATTTGTACCCCACCTCCTCTAGACTGTAAACTGGTTTGAGCAGGGCCCTTATCTACCTGTTGTTCATGTGTAATTGTCTCATTTATTGTAAATCACCACCCCTTTCATAATATTGTAAAGTGCTGCGGAATTAGTTGGCGCTACATAAATACCAATAATAATAATAATAATATTCGGTTGCTGTCTTGGTTTTCCCATTAATTGTATTCTATCCACTTCAGGTGTCACCATATTTGAACATTTCTATACCTGAGAATATCTGATTTACTGAAGAAAAAAAAAAAAAGGTTGATTTTGGATATAAATCAGTGTGTGCATATTTGGGCAACATCTGATGTTTTGGTGTAAGAAGTATTATATTGCCCAATGATCATATTGATTACTTCCAACTAGAAATCACCATAATAACCTTATAGTTAAGGCTGATACTAATGTATATTCATACATTTAAAATGCCTTTAGAAATCTAATTTCAAGTTCACTTAATCAAGGCAGAGGATACCCTGAAAACAATAGTATTAGCCTCACCTATTCAGTTTCCACCAGCGATTTTCACATATTTCTAATCGGAAATAATCAATAAATTTTTTGTGCTGAGAATAACTTTGGGATGTAGGGACTGTGACTAGCAATAGTTAAATTTATACTAGGCATTTATGGTATGTTGACCTGCCTATTGAAAAGTATACACAATGTTGCACTTTACACTATTTTACTTTGATGTTTCAATAAAGTCTATATTGGTATTAGGGGTCCCTATTAATGCTCTTTAAAGGGGTACTATAGTGCCAGGAATACAAAACTGTATTCCTTGCACCAACGCGCCCCTTGACAGCCCCCTCCCTCGCGTCCCCCACCCAGATGAATAAAAGGTTACAGATGTCCCCCAGCGCTGAGTCGCCGCTCTGCCCTCTCCTTCGTCCCGCAAATTTCCTGCGCGCGTTAGACCTCCTCATAGGAAACCACTGAACCAATGCTTTCATATGGGGAAAAAATGCAGAGCATAAAGACGTCCAGCCTCAGATACCGGACCAAAGGTCCGTTTCGATCCAGGAAGCCCTGTAGTGGCTGTTTTGTAGACAGCAGTACCTATTTTCTTAATGCATATTGTACAGTCTTACAACTTTTGTTATGAACAATGATCATGTAGGTGCAAAAGGGATACTGCACCCAGACCACTTCAATGAGCTGAAGCGGTCTGGGTGCCTACAGTGTCCCTTTAAGTGGAGATTCTTGTATTGGGTGTTGGACCTCACTAATGTCATCATGGCAGGGGAGCAGAGGCCAAGGTAAGTGGCTACAGACTCACTTTAAACCCTTTGCCATAACCACTTCTAACATCGGTCTCAATTTAAATGTTTTTGGATAAGTTTTTTTTTTTTTAATTATTTATTATGAATATAATATAAATTATATATATATATATATATATATATATATATATAAATAAATAAAATAAATCATTTTAATATTTAAAATCATATTAAAATCATTTGAACAGATTTTACAAAAATATTACAATGAGGTTATTATCCTTAACCCTGCATGCATTTACACAGCTACATAAATTCACAGATCCAAATAATACATTACAAGCAGAAATACGCAAGCATGTACATATATACAAATGCAATCGACAAATTTGAATATACATATCTAAGAATTTTATTTTTGAATGCCAGAAACATTGTGCTAATAAATTCATTAAACTCACTTGTCAGCAGGGTGCACATTAGAAATATGTGTCTAAAAGGCACAAGACAAATACACCAGCCAAGGTGTTTTTTGTGTATTTATCACATATAGTTAAAGGAGTATATGACATTTATAAAAATGGAAAAATAAATAAATACGAATGGTCTGTCTTCTTTGACTGGAATTTAAACATAGACTATGGAGTGCGGAAAAGATAGGAGGATGAGTGAGTCTGTACCTCAATGTGTTTCTTGTAACCTTGATTGAAGACCAATTCCTCCACTTGTTTCATTTTTTCTTGGAAGGAGGCCAGCTGAGAATTTAACCCCTCCACTGTTTCCTACAGGATGAATCCGAGAAGGTTTACAGTTAGTTCAGCTGCTTTATTTATGGTCTATTTCTTATGGTCTATTTCATAGCTTGGTTGATTGCAAAGCGTACCTAGAGTATTTGGCACTAGTGGTGAATTCTTCCTTAGGCCCCCTAACCAACCCCCACCTATATATATTTATAGAAAGAGACATAGCTTGGTTGATTGCAAAGCGTACCTAGAGTATTTGGCACTAGTGGTGAATTCTTCCTTAGGCCCCCTAACCAACCCCCACCTCCCACCTACACTGGAAAGGAGAGAAAATACACAATATTAACAACAGTTCAGAGAAGAGGTAATATCTTCATATGTATCGTCCAGGATTGCACCTATAGAATACATATAATACATTTTTTTTTTTTAAAAGGCACTGACTGTTTTCATATACTAATCTTTATAAAAATAAATCAGAAGTGTTAAATAGAGGTTTATGGCAAATTGGCACAAACACATTGCAAAAACCCTTCAATGGCACTAGTCTAAACTAAAATATTTTTTTTTAATTTCAATTTACCATAAATTCACATTCACTCTCTAGTCTAGTAAATAAGCCCCTAATTCTTTGAGGGGTAGTAAAGACTGATAACACACTGAATTGGTCACATACATACATACTTAAAACATACTATATGGGGGAGATGTATGAAAATGTGTTACAGACAGTTTTGCACCTTTTTTGGCACAATTTATTAATTCAGTAGAGTTTTCCTCAACTGTAGCCTTTTTTTATTTTTATTTCAAAGTTTTTTATTTTTTGATACATAAATCAACAATAAACAATTGTTACATTTGTTGACAAAAGTGACAAGTTTGGGATTAAAATAATAATGCATAGAAATAAAGTAAAGTACATGTTATCTGTATTGGTACTTAACATTGATTCGGTTAGGCGGTGGTACTGGAGTATTGGATAGTTGGGTCACGTCTCTACCCTGAGCCTTGTCGTTGACACAAGAGATTGTTACAGCGTATTGTAAACCGTTCGTTAAGACTAGATAAAGGAAGCATTAAAGGAATCTAGGTGTGCGTGAGCAGTATTTAGATAGTTACCTCTTTAGCCAAGTGGGTATGTTTGAACCCTAGTTTGGGTGAATCGGTGTGGGGGATGGGGTCATATTTGTAGTTGCTTTGTTCAGGTGTGTGTGGGTGGGCTCTCGATTATGTAGGATATTTAGGTTTTGAGGGATGGTCAGTGTAACGGCACCCCCAGGCATAAAAGGGTTAAACTGCCGTTTAGTAGATCTTCCCTTCCAGAGACACAGGCACAGCTACTGCAGAACACCAAACTCCCGAACTGCATACAAGGGAATTCTCCAAATTCCCGAACTGCATACAGTAGCACTCCAAACTCCCGAACTGGAACCTCACAAATAGCTGCTAGAAGACGAACAGGAAAAGCACCCATGCAGCTTACACTCCTGGCAATCAGTCTATCCGCATACAGTAAATCCCCCACCATTAAAACGAGACAGAGCTCTGTGTTGTGGGTCAAGCAGTGGTCTGGTTTATTGAGGGCTACCTGCCCAGTATTTATGCAGATCTCCCAGCTGGTGGACACTCCCCTAGGGGACCAAATGAGAGACTGTGACAAAGGACAGACATGAACCAATGACAGACACACAGAGGTAAAACATCCCCACAATGCATCCTAATTCCCCTCCCTCTGTCCTGGAGATAATTGGGAAGTAATCCAATTATCTCCCAGGACAGAGGCAAAACTCCATTAACCACATGGCAGTAAAAAGACAGTAAAAGACATAAAAATGTATAAAGTTACAACTGTTGCACAAAACATATACATTCTACCTATCCCCAGATAGCTTAGATCTAAACGCACATTATTACCGGATGGCGCTCAGATCACATACATACAGTTCAATCACCATGGAGCCAAAGTCTTTCACATAGTCTTTCGTTACACGAATAGGCTCCATGGCATGGCTATCTGGGGTAATGCTGTTCATACGGTTAAACTACCAAATGAACAGGAATCCGGTTAAATGACCGAATGCAGAAGCAAGGAGGCTGACGGCTCAGCTGTGTTCGCACAAATAAGTGTCCGTTTCCAGTTCCATAGTTTGGGCGCTGAACACCACTGACTTTAAAATGGCCACCGCCACGTGTTCAGCAACCGAACAAAGGCCACCCAGCATTCGTCAATTAAGCTGCCGACACACTTAAATTGCCGACACACTCCCAATACAGGTGGTCCAGTCATTCAGTTGTTTGTTCGGTAGATTGAACCTACCGAACGCTGGGCAGAAAGGCACGAACAAGCCTTTTCTGCAGGGGAAAAGAAGGCTTTTTAACATGGGGCCATAGTCCAAGGGCAACATGCGAGCAACCAGGCTTCCCCAATGCTTCGTTGCGAGGTTGGTTTCGCCAGTCAGGAGTGCATTTTCTCTTTCCTTTGTCAGGAATTCAGTCCAAGGAGACCATATTTTGGAGAATGTTTGGTAGTTTTTTGTTTTAGCGTGTGTTAGTTCCTCCATATGTTTAATTTCTTCGACTCTCGCAAACCATTCCTTAAAAGTTGGGGTGGGGGTTTGTTTCCAGTATTTGGGGATAAGTTGTGCAGCAGCCATAACTAGAAAGTTGAGAAGGGTGGATTGTTCCCTTCGGTGGTGTTTCAAGGGAAGTAGGAATATGTATTGTTTAGGGTCCATGGTGAATCCGCTCTTAAAGATTATTTGGTTAAGTTTGTGTATCCTGGTCCAATACCTTGATATTAGTGGGCACTGCCACCAAATGTGAGAGTGATGGGCATTAATTTCCTGACACCTCCAGCATGTGTCTGAAGGTGTATGGTATAGTTTTTGGATTGTCGCTGGAGTGTAGTGTCATCTGGTGATTTGTTTGTAGTTGCTTTCTTGGGCTTGATTGGAGGATGAGGATTTGTGGGCGAGTTTGAATATGGTTTTCCATTCTTGTGGTGAGAGATTCAGGTTAAATTCATCTTCCCACTGTGTGGTAAGTTTTGGGTCTTGTAGGTCCCTGAGTAGGGGATATCTCTGTTGTTCGTAGTAGTTTATACCAGACTTGTAAGGTGGCTGTAATTGTTGGGTGATTGCTGTAGTGCTGTGGGTGTTGGTTTTGGTCTGTACCCAGCCATGGGCACATCCCAATAGGGACCCTGGAGTTTGCGTTTTCCATTTTCACCCAATGAGGAGTGTTCACTGAGTATGACCAGTCATGTATTCTGGTAAGGTGGACTGCTTGGTAATATGTGACAATGTCCGGTAGGTTTATTCCACCTGTTTCTCTGTTCTTTATTAAGGTTTTATAGGCCATCCTGGGTTGTTTGTGAGACCAGACGAATTTCGTGATAATGGATTTGACAGCATTGAAAAATTTGTTAGGGATTATTATCGGGAGCGTTTGTAGGAGGTATAGTAGTCGTGGGAGAATGTTCATCTTGATGATGTTGGATCTGCAGAGCTACCCGAAGCAGGGTTTATGCCAAGATTGAAGATCTTTGGTTATTTTCGTTAGGAGTGGAGGGAAGTTTTGTTCGTATAGGTGGCATAGTTTATTCGGAATTTGGACACCTAGGTATTTTATTGATTTAGGTTCCCAAGAGGAATGAAAATTCTCACGCATTTTTGTATCTAGGAATTTTGTAGTGTGCATAGGCAGTAGTTCGGTGAGGTTTGCTCGGAAATTGGATACCTTGCAGTAGATTTCCATTTCTTTGAGAATGTTGGGTAAGCTGGAGAGGGGGTTGGAGATGGTAAAGAGAAGGTCATCTGCAATGGCGTAGACCTTATATTGTTCTCCTACGATTGATAGGCCGTGAATATGCGTGTTATCTCTGATCCCTTGTAGGAAGGGCTCCAGGATTAGGATAAACTGGAGGGGTGAGAGGGGACAGCCCTGTCTAGTGCCATTGGTTATGACGACTGGCTGGGAAATGCGAAGTCTGGCTGCGGGTTGTGAGTAGATAGCCGCCAACCATTCCTGCCATCTCGACCCAAATCCCAGAAAACTAATCATGTTGGTGAGAAGGGCCCAGCTCACAATGTCAAATGCTTTTTCGGCATCAATCGCGAGTAGGGCGCTGTGTGTTTTATGTGTCTGAGCCCAGTGAACCGCATTTATTATTTTTGTTGTGTCGAGTTTAGCTTCCCGTCCAGGCACAAAGCCTGCTTGGTCTTGGTGGATTAAATTCGGGAGGAATGGTTTTAGTCTGTTTGCCATGATTTTGGTTAAGATCTTTAGGTCAATATTGATAAGTGAGATTGGCCTATAGCTGACACACGTTGAGGGGTCCTTGCCAGGCTTAGGTATGAGGGCAATAGTTGCTTCTAGTGCAGATTGGGGTAGTGAGGAGGTGAGTTTTTGTGCATTGAATGCTTCGGTGAATGGTCGTGCTAGTGTTCGTGAGAGAGTTTTGTAGTATTTGCCCGTGAAGCCATCAGGGCCTGGGCTTTTGCCATTGGGGAGAGATTTCACTGTTTTTTCAAATTCTTCGGGTGTGATTGGTTCATCTAGGAATCGTGATTCGTTGGGCGGGAGTGTGTTTTTAATCCTTGGTCTGAGAAAGTTCAGGATATCTTCCACGGATGGTTGGATTTGTGTGAGGTTATATAGGTCTGTATAGAATTCGTGGAACGCTTTATAATATCTGGCATTCGGTTCGTGACAGTCCTGTCTTCTCGTTTAATTTCGGCTATAAATGTGGATTATTTGTTTTGTTGGAGGGATTGAGCGAGAAGTTTTCCTGCTTTTCCCCCTTTTGTAAAGTAGTAATGTTTTGTAAGTGTCAATTGACATCTTGCTTGGAGTTGGAGTATCGTTGTTAATTCTGTTCTTTTAGTTAGTATCGATCTATATGTGTCCATTGATTCTTTATTTAGGTGTTGTTTGCATTCCAGGGTTTTTAGTTCTTGAGTTAGTTGTTTGATTTGTTGTTCTCTTTTGCGTTTTTGTGAAGAAGCGATGTGGAGAAGCTCCCCTCTCAGGACTGCTATCTGCTTCCCATACCAGAGCTGGTGGGGTATCTGGTTGTGCGTTTAGGGTGAAATAGGTGTTGGCTGAGTCTCTGAGTTTATCTATGGTTTCTGTATTATTGAGGAGTAGGTCGTTAAGTCGCCATTGTGAGGATGGATTTGGTATGGTGGGGATTGTGATTTGTAAGGACATGGGTGCGTGGTCTGACCATGATATTGGGCCATATGACGCTGATGTGGCCATAGGCAGATGTCTGTGTTGCAGAAAGATGGTGGAGATTCGGAAGTAAGTTCCCGCATTGGATGAGAAGAATGAATAGTCTTTTCGGGTTGGGTGTATGGCCCTCCAGCAGTCATATAATTGAGCTTTATGCAGGGTGTTGTTCATCTGTTTTCTAATTAATTCTGAGTTTGGATGTGGCTTGGAGGTTGAGTCTAGTTTTCCGTCTAGAGATACACTGATGTCTCCTCCGAGCACCAGCATACCCTTGTGGAAGTTGGAGAGATTAGACAATATTTGCTGTAGTGCTGCATTCTGCTTTTTGTTGGGGAGGTATATATTGGCCAGTGTGACTTGGGTGTTTCCCAATTTACCCTTTACAAAGATAAATCTGCCGTGTGTTGGTCTTGGTATGTAAAGTCGTTTTTATTGCCAATTAGTATCGCCACTCCTCTTGATTTAGAGTTGGAGTAGTTTCCGAAGTAGCTTTTAGGGTAATTCTTGTTTTGTAATCTGGGCGCTACATCATTACGAAAATGGGTTCCTTGGATAAATACTATATCTGCCCTGTTTCTATGGAAATCTGTTAAAGCTATCAAGCATTTTTCTGGTGTATTTAAGCCTCTGGCATTTTGGGTGAGTATGGTTATTGAAGTCATATTTTTTTTTTTTGGGTTATGGTAGGAGGGTTGGATTTCCTGGAGGCTCTCTGACAGTTAGGCTTGGGATGTGTATCTAGGGTGTGTGTGTGACTTGGTTGGGTTAATTATAGAGGTATAGCTAAGGGGTAGTGACCTTATGCTCCACTAAGGGATTGTGTCTTTCGGTATGAATTAAGTAGTGATTTTAGTGACTGTTTTTAAGCTTCGAGCTGGTTTCAGTTGTCTATTTTCTAGCGCTGTCTCTATTTGGCTATGAGGTTTAGGGCTCGCTTATCGCGAGTGGTTTTCTTGATACCTAAACGGTAGTTTGTGTACTCGTAGTCAACCAGTGGAAACGTAGGGGTTACAGTACAATATCGAACCTAACAATAGAAGAATAGTTGTAATGTGTACAGTAATAAAAGGAGTTGTCGCTCAGATACCAGGTTCAGTTTTTTTTTGTTTGTTCTTTTATATACGTACGGTTCTACTCCTCCGATGTGGTAAGGTCAATCTCTTTTTGAAGTTAGGAGATTTTAGGTGAGGGGTGGGAGAGAAAAGAGACGTGAAGGGAGAGAGAGTGGTGAGAGGGGATGTTCAACGCTCCGGGACGTATGGGGATATTCACTAGGAGGACTAAGGTAGTTGTGAAGGGTAATTATGTGGTGTAGCCAGATTGCAAAGTGACATCTTTTGAGTATGGTTTCCACCGTTGGCTACTGTGCAGTTCGTGGACTGGTAATGATGAAGGGTATGGGTTCAGTGCTTCTGCCATGGGTGATCTGTCCATTTATCAGGTAGTGTGGGGTAGTGTGGGAAAGTGAGGGGTCTTGGACAAATTGGGGGGCGGACGGTTCTGTTGTGGGCGGTATATCCTTAAGTTAGGCAGTATTAGTTGATTTATCAAGATGTCTGGCTATGGGCAAATGCATTGGGCATGGAGAGTCGCCGTGTAATTTTCTGGTCCCAGTGAATTATCCTCACATAGCAGTCAGTTATGGGTTGCGAATTTAAGTTGGTGTGTCAGTGCTTAAGCAGTGATAACAGAGATTGGTTTGCCACTATTTATGGAGTGTCCTCTAAAGAAGGCATGTCATTATTTATGTGGTGATATTTGAGAGTGGTATAACCTCATGCATGCAGCGCTAAGTGAAAGTGGCATATTATTAATTGTGCGGTGCTGATTGAAAGTAGTCATGCATTATTCCTACAGTGCCAACTGGAAAAAGGCATATCGTTTTACATGCAGTGGTAGCTGAAGTGGCATATCATTGTTCATGCATTGCTACCTGAGAGTGGCATAACAACATTCATGCTTCGCCAACTAGAAAGGCATATCATCGTTTTCACAGTGCCAATTGAAATCGGTTTATTCTCATTCATGCAGTGCTAATTGAAACTGATACATCATAGTTCGATCGGAGTTAATACAAGGTGATATGTCATTATTTGTTATACGACCTGTACTATGAGACCTTCAGATCGATGCTTATCTCCATTTTTTAGCCTTCCAACTTTGTTTCGTGGTTTGAAGGAGGTATGTTCTAATCCATAACTTGCGTGTCTGGGAGGTCTAGGGCCTGTAGGAAAGGCGGGATATCTAGTGGAGTGGAGATTATTAGATTGTTGCCTTTGTTAGATTCAATTAGGATGAATGGGTAGCCCCACCGGTATCTGATGTTCCTCTGTCTCAGGAGGTCGGTAATCGGCTTGAGGGCTCTGCGTGCCTGGAGAGTGTACCAGGACAGGTCTGGATAGATTTAGATAGGATTGTTGTGAAACAGGAGGGCTTGGGTAGTATCTCTGAGCGCTTTGAGTATGCTTTCTTTAATGGGGAAGTGGTGGACATCCCTCGGGGCCTCCAGGGTCGGGTTTCTGGGTCTTAAGGAGCGGTGTGCTCGATCAAACCTGATTTGTATGTCATTAGGGGTACCCAGGATTAAGTTAAATAGCTCCGCGAGTAATGAGAGGTTTTCTCCCTGGGATTCTGGCATACCTCTTATTCGTAGATTAATTCCAAGGCTGCGGTTGTCCAGGTCATCGATATGTCGTTGTGTAGCCGCATATTGAAGTAGATGGGAGTCCAACACTGAGGTTAGGTTGGTGAGTTGTGCCTGCATGACTTCTCTCTCTTCCTCCAGGTCCGTCATTCGGAGGTTGAGCTGTTGGACGTTGGAGCCCATCGCTTCCATCTTGGAAAGGAATGTAGCCTCCAGTTTACTCATCATCGTCTGGAGATGATGTTTCGAAGGTAAGTTCTTCAGGATTGCTTTGATGTCTGGGTCCATATTGGTGTCTAAGGCATTATGTGAGCAGTCCAATGTAGCTGGGCTGTCAGGCCGCAAGGTGTGAGTCACCTCAGTGTCGGCCATTTTGTAGGCCACGGGTTCAGACTCCGTTTCTCGGTCTGGATTTTCCCTAAAGTATTTGTTTAGGGAGCCTGTTTTGGTCATAGGAGTTTTCCCTCCTTGTCCTTGAGACCCCTGGTGTTTCTTAGGGTTGCCCATGGTGCGGTAATTTAGAAAGAGGATCACTGGGAGCAATGTCAATGTGAATCCATTAAGCTCCGCTGCAGTCCACGCCCAACTGTAGCCTTTTTTGAACCCTTGCAGTCATTTTCAAATGTATGGCATTTTTTCATAAACACAATGGATTTATTAATCCTTCTATCCAACACATTTTAGACAGTTTTTAATAAAGTCAATAAATATAAACAGATCAGAGTTCAAAACACAAATACACTTTTTAAAACAGTTGATAAATTATCTCTCCTATAAATTCTCTCTCCTATTATCTTAGGCACCCTCTTCAGCCTAACAAGTTTGCTCTTCCCAGTTTGACATGTTAAATGTCAGACAAAATCTCTCTGTCTTGTAACCTCCGTTTTATTTCTCATCCTAAATTATAACGCACCAAATTTATTATATGGTATCCAATGCTAGCATATTTCAGTCATTGTGTAATCCATCCCATGATCGGTGCTGTGATGTTCCAAATTAAGTCCAATGTCTTATATTTTGAAAGGCCCATCTGTGAGAGTTTGGATGTAGAGATATATTAATGTGCCGTGTGGCGGATACAAGAGTATATCTGTATGGATAATCTGTGTGTGTGGATGCAATAGTATATGTGTAGGTGTGCATTTGTGTGTTACAGGTTTGTTAGTCTCTAAGTGCTTTATCTTTTAACCCCCTGGTCTCCTTATTCTCCAACCTCCTGCATCCATCTCCCACCGCTGCAATCCTGTATGTCTCCCCCATTCATTTCTCTTCTCACCTTCCCCCATTCCTACTACACTTATCTTGAGTTGTGCCTCCATAAAATCCCCCATTTGTGTGTCTTCATTCATTGCTTTCATCCCTTAGTGACCAGACCGTTTTTCAATTTTCTTACCGTTAAAGACCAGGGCTGTTTTTACATTTCTGCGGTGTTTGTGTTTAGCGGTTATTTTCCTCTTACTCATTTACTGTACCCACACATATTATATACAGTTTTTCTCGCCATTAAATGGTCTTTCTAAAGATACCATTATTTTCATCATATCAAATCATTTACTATACTTTTTTTTTTATAAAATATGAAGAAAAAAAAAACAATTTTTTTGCAAGTTGTAGGGCTATAAGTACTAGTAGGAAATTACTGTTTCAAAATATATATTTTTAAAATGTATCAATAGTGACATTGTAACACTTATCTGTCATAAATCTCTGAATCACACCTCACATGTACATTTTTTTTTTTTTTAGAGTAGGCAACCCAGGGTATTCAATATGGGGTATGTCCAGTCTGTTTTAGTAGCCACTTAGTCACAAACACTGGCCAAAGTTAGCAATTATATTTTATTATAAATATATATTATAATTATGAACGCTATCTTTGGCCAGAGTATGTGACTAAGTGGCTACTAAAAAAGACTTAACATACCCCATTTGCAATACCTTTGGTTGTTTTTTTTTTGTAAGTGGTATGCCATCATGGGGGTAATGCTCATTCCTAGGCTACCATAAGCTCTCAAAGGCAACATAACCAATCTGGCAAATTTCAATGTGAAAAAATGGAAAATCAAGACTTATATTTAACCCTGTAACTTTCAAAAACTCTATAAAACATGTACATGGCGGGGGGGGGTACTGTTATATTCTAGGGACTTTGCTGAACACAAATATTAGTGTTCAAAATAGTAAAACGTATCACAACAATATCATCAGTGAAAGAGTCAAAAAATGTCACTTTCACTGACAATATCATCACTGTGATATGGTTAACTGTTTCGAAACACTAACAGTTGTGTCCAGCAAAGTCTACCAAGTAAAACAGCACCCCCATGTACAGGTTGTATGGTGTCTTGGAAAGTTACAGCGTTAAATATAGTGCTAGCAAATTAAATTCTCTGGACTTTTTGCCTGGATTGTCAGGCAGGACCCTCAAATTGCAATCAATAAAATTACTCAATTATGTAATAATATTACATAAATATGCATGTAGAATGTGTCATGCATGAAGATTATTTTATTACGGAAAGCATAGTTCTTCCTTCTGTACCAGGGAAGAAAGTTGTCAGTCAGAAACTCCACATGCTTTGCAGAAGTCATCTTTACACCTTCAGGGAACCTAAAGTGGCCGACCAGCTCTCTTCCCATGATTCTGGCCCAAAATAAGACTCCACCACCGCCTTTCTGACGTTGCAGCCTTGTTGGAACAGGGTGGCCGTCCACTACTCCATCCATCTGGACCATCCAGGGTTGCACGGCACTCATCAGTGAACAGGACTGTTTGAAAATTAGTCTTCATGTATTTTTCTGCCCAATGCAGCAGTTTCTGCTTGTCAGCATTGGTTAGTGGTGGCCGAATAGAAGGTTTATTTACAGTTGCAAGACTCTGGAGGACTCTACACCTTGATGTCCGTGGGACTCCAGAGGCACCAGTAGCTTTAAATATCTGTTTGTTGCTATGTAATGGTATTTTAGCAGCTGCTCTCTTGATCCGATGCATGGATCTGGCAGAAATCTTCCTCAATGTGCCTTTATCTGCACGAACCCATCTGTGCTCTGAATAAGCCACAAATCTCTTAATAGTGAGATGATCACGCTTAAGTTTTTGTGAAATAGCTAATGTTTTCATACCTCGTCCAAGGCATTTAACTAATGCACTCTTTTCGGCAGCAGATAGATCCTTTTTCTTCTCCATATTGCATGAAAATGGTGCATAATGGTGAATAATGTGGAACACCCTCCTTTAGTAGTTTTTCCTTAAATTGGACTCACCTGGCAATCTAATTATCACAGGTGTCCGAGATTGTTTTCAGTGATCAAAAGAGCCCTGAGATACAATGCCATCCATGAGTTAAACTGGAAAAAGTAAATATTTAATCTCTGTGACACTTAAATAGAATTTGCATAATAATTTGGAACAGGGTGTATATAAGATATATATATTTTTTTTATATTTATTCACTTTATTTTTTTTTAAACTTATTTTTAACTTTTTTCACCAGCAGGGAGACTGCCTATTGCAGCCATGTGACCGCTCTTTCAGAGTGATCTCATGGCCCATGGGGTCCCAATTTGCTGAGGGGGGATTGCCTGGGCTGTCAAACAGTCTAACCAGACGGAGAGGAACACCGATCGGGTAAGTAATTAGGAATACCTCGGACTTAGTAGGTACGTCCTGTCAGGATATTTATATCGGCAGACAGTTTGTGCTAAGATAGAAATTAAAAGTGTGTATTGCCAGAGTCACTCAGAACAGAGCGGACTCCATTTTGGATTTCAGGCAAGACAGACACAAAATTTCTTTCCTTTCTGTAACTAGCCAAATTATAAGCAATGAAGCAGGGGGATGGAATGCTCTGTTTAAATGTTAATGGAATAGAAATAATTTTAAACACAGACACTAGTGACAGAGAAGACTAAGTAATTAATTTTACTTTCTAAATCTTACAAGGTCCCATTGTACGCAAGGGGTGAAATTGAGTTTAGAACTGTCAATTTTAGAAATTGCGATCAAAGTCGTTGCCACAAAGACTGAGGCAAACGCTTTGAACTGACAGCAAATGTAAGTTATGGTAGTCATTTTAGATAAGCCAAATGTAGTCAAAATCATCAGGAAAAGTTAACTCTTTCCTGGATAGGAAGGTTTAGTGAGGCGAGATTGCCCTCTATGGATCAAATATCTAAATTGCGATCTGCAGGTTTACCACACCTACAGTTTCCTATTCGCCTTATCAACTAATGACGTAGAGAGAGTCTGGCCCTTTAAAAGTTAGGACAAAGGGAAGAGAGAAGGTTAGTGTGGGCATTCAGATTTGGACATTCAGAGAGATCCAGGACAGATATTCAGGACACTCTGGGACTAACTCTCAAACTCTCTTGGACACAACTCAAGAAACACTCCTTGACACTTAGAATTTTACTATTACTTTCTAACCAACATCACTTTTCTCTATTACTTACATACCTCCATACAATGAACTAATGTAAACACTACTTTTTTCTCAGAAAAAACAGTATTTGCATTGTTGTGACTGCAGGGACAGGCTCTTTTCACAAGAACTACTCCTTTAAGCTAACGTTCTCTTCCACCCTGATCCTGACTTCTTTTTCCTTGTCATCTGTATATTTATGCAAAATTCTACTTTATCAGATAAAACGTGTGGGTTGAACACATACACAAGACACACATAATGTACTAAAAAAGAATTCCATTTCTTCTATGGGAATTAGTATGCCAGAAAACAGATAATTGTTTACTTCAGCAGAAACATGAGACAAGAACAGACCTGAAGAGCACTGGTTATTTCTTCATATGTTTCTTTCAGCAGAGACTTCTCCTGGTCATGAGATTTCTGCAATTCTAAGAAGATGGAAACAATACAAAATTAAACACAAACAAATACACTCAGTTGTGATATACAGTTTCCTACTTGACATTTATAGTATTGTGTTTCTGCTGTAGCTATAGTGTTACCAACATGTGAAACATAGACATAAGATATATATCGCAACACTTGGAATGGTTTCATTTAGCTTAGATGAAGATCCCATAAGGTTGGCATCTCACTTTTGAATTTATTAAATGTTTGTGCCAAAACATTTTTTAATAGAAAATTAATACTTTATATCTATTCAAACACATTCCTGACAATTCACAGTTTAGTGAATAACCCTGTGAGTGACCACTTCATCAGGTTCACCAATAAACAACTTTGATGAACCCACACTGCCTCCAGAACAGCCAGAATGGATGGATTCAACAGAATGAATATCCACCCAAGACCTATCAAATATAATTCATTCACTTTACCTCTAATAAAAATGCTGTAAACAAATATGGCCACTCCTGGGACCTGTGATCAGTATCCAAGCAAAATGAGCTAAAACACACACACACACTCACCATACAGAGAAAGGTTTATACATACACACAACCATGAATGAGCAAACTTGCAAACACACACGATACAGGTACATATGCACATACACCCTATTTCTTCTACCCCTTCCTTCTCTCATTTTTCTCATGACTCAGAGACTCGCAAGTGGCAGTCCAGGCTGAAAGAGGGCGAGATAGGAACCCCATAGCGGTTGGCTTTGTTTTTTTAACAGTGCCCATGTCTCTTCCCACCTGTGGGATCCATCTAGAAGGCTCTTATTGTAGGAGTACTGTAAAGATGCTTATGATTTTTGCCAACTTTCCCCAGACAGCCAAGTTCCATTTACTGATATAGAAATAAAGGGGAAGTGATCTCACTGCTCACACTGCAGGAACAACATATGTGGTGTTAAAATGATCAATTTCCCGTAATCAGACCGTAGCTTTACTTTTCAGCAGGGCTCCTTTTAGCGAGGCTGGTCCTGGACAGTTACCTACACTGCCTTGTCACTGATCTAGCCCTTCTCTGGGACCAAAAAAAAAGATCTGTTGTAAAGTACATGTTGTAAATGGTGATATAAAAAGTAGCAGTCTCTTGCTATGGAATTTAATCTTCACCCATCATCATATAGGTTATTACAACGTTAAATCCATGTTTTGTGGTTTCCTTAGCTCTGCATGGTTTTCCATGTAGTTGTATCTAAAGTGGAGTCCATAGTGTCCACCTTAGAAAGAAAGTTTTGGCTAAAATGTTACAGTGTTCTGTACTAGGGAAATAGCCATTAACTATTATATAGAAGACATCAAAGAGCAAATTCAGATCAGAGCCCTCAGGGTTTTTTGCAGGGCTGGATTATACTGTAAGAGGTAAACTTAACTCTGGTAACTAGTTATCAGTTCACCTATTGACATCTATGGGAAAGAATCTACTTAGTTACCAGAGATAAGCTTATCTCTTATGATAGACTCTAGCCCTTAGAATGAAAGATATGTGTTTGCAAACTAAGAAATGGATTCTATTACAAGATATGACGTTAACTATGGTAGCTGGATAACCGTTCTCCCATTAAAAGTTTACCTCTTATAGCTAAATCTAAATAAGTAACTTTTCTGAGGTCTCCCACAATAGTAAACAAATACACCAAGAGACTCTGGGGTATTTATTTTGGGAAGTGGGTAGAAGAATAAAATACAAAATGCAACCAGTAAGGGCATATCTGGCAGTATGCATTACCTGTAAATTAGGCTATTTACACCAATAACAAAACAATAGATAAATATTTTTGGCTTTGTATATATTAGTGTATATAGCAGACCAACAGGTATCTGCTATAGAAGATATTAGCCAGAGTAAAGGGCCCACGTTGACAATTAGTATCCTTGAAACAAAACTGGATACACATAGCATATCCTACCTTTAAAGTTCAAGTTACAAAGGTAAATTATTTGATCAGAGCCAGGTAAGGTACTTGTAAGGGCACATTGACATGTTTAGGGTTTTAATTCCTTCTTACAGCTTATGGCAGTAGTGATGCTGATGCTCATCTCAATTAGACTCTTGGGATGCATCAGTAAAGAAGATGCAGTTTCATGTTGTGCTGAGGTGAAGGTAGCGAATGTGCATCTAAGGCCCATGATCACTGGGGATATATCTGAACATCTGCAAGTGAGAGTAGCAGGTGGTAGCTCCTTCATCTGGATGTCATGAGCTTATACTTCCTTGGTAAAAATGAACTTGCAGCAGAAATATCTGATGGATGCTTTGCTTTTACTATTAATATGGTCTATCACTAACATGTCTGGGGCAGATGGAATTAGTTGTGTAAAATATCCATGGTGTTGAAAGCTTATTTGTCAGGAATCCCCTGCAAGTAAATGCTATTTTACATTGATGTCAACTAACTTATACATGTTAGCGTCCAACTGTTGTTCCAAACTATGCCCTTTCAAAGGATTGTGGTTTCAATGGCAATTTGTCAGTTTTGATGATGATTTCCATTAGCTTTATGTTGTGTGCACGCCATTCATATAAAGAGAGATGCTCTTTTTCACACCTCTATTTTAAATACTTGTTATTTAAGTATTTGTCGTAAGCTCTGGCCATTCTCTCATGACCTTCCTTATAGACAAGATGTTATTAGTATCATATGATTTATCTAAGCCAATCATGGTTAGCCATCACCACAGCAGCTGTTGATCAAATTTCTCAAGACAACTAAGAAGCCATTTGGTATTTCGATAATTAGATTTTGTGAATATCAGGTAAATTAATACAGATCCTATTCCCAAATAAGAATCACTTTTCTATCATAATGTAAACAAGAAGATTTATTAAAATACTACTAGCATATTTCTTTATTTACCTGCACATTTCTCATCCAGTTCTCTCTTCATGGTCAAAGTGTGCTCTGAAAGATACGTTTCTATCCTAACATCAGCATCTTTTTGGGCCTGAAAAACAAAATTCATTGAATATCCAACAAACAAACAATATAAAAACTGCAAATGGGTTGTCATTTTTTTTTTTTAAATGTATCCATTAATTTAAAAAAAAAAAAAAAAATCAATTATGTGAAACAAATGTTCTCCCTAACAAAAACATTGCAAAGTATTCTTCATTGTAAGCCACACTAAAAATAAATACACACACGTAAATCAATATATGCATAGTCATTCTAGATCTAGTTTGATGCGTAATGTTTCTAACAAGTCATAGATAAACAGACAATGGTTCTATTCAAAGTCAGCTTGTGTATATAAAAAGACACGATGACAGATCCCTTTTGATGTTTCAGTTTTAAAAAACTTTCTCATATCACAGTAACAATTAATGGCACGTCATCATCTCATACTCGTTCTGTACATGTTACAGCTCACATTAAAACACTTGTGTACAATATGCTCTCCTTGAAATAACTTGAAAGTTCACTTTCGGGTAACATTGAAAATGGTCTTAAACAATACTATCCGTAAGCAAATATTTTATTTTGTTTAATAAATTTGGATGTAAGACAATGTTCCAGTTTGCCGAGCATTCCAAACTCTGATTTATTTCTGTAATCACACCCCTCATGCACTGCTTTGTTAATAATAAGAATTAAAAAAAATGAACATATTATATAGGTATTTAGTATAGTTAGATACCAGATAGAAAGGTCAATTGGCAATTACATACAAACAGAATAGGGTAATTAGATTAAGTATATTTCTACAGTCAAATATTAAGACAGTCAGTAAGCAGAAATGTATTTCCACATAACTATTTTCTTGATGTGTGAGGGGGAGACTCAATAATCGTTAGGCTTGGATAAAATGAACCACTGATCTGAGTATTATAATATGGTGTATTAATCTTTAATGGCAAGCTCTGTTTTGTTGCAAATATGACTCCAATCTTCAACTCTAATCTGTCCCATGGTAACATATATGCAGATAAGCCCATATTAAATTGTTCTTGCATCTTCAGGGATAACCTAGCACCAACACTAGGACAGTGTTCTATAGTGGTGATAGTACTTATACTGCCACATTTAATTTAAAACATAAGACTCCAGGGTTTTTACATGGCCAAAACTATGATGGCACACATGTAAACAATTGTCATTTCTTAGAAACAGAAATATTTGATTTTGTAAGTGTACATGCCTCTAGTGGCTGTAAGGTTGTCAACCAAAGAATGCCCTTACACTCTCCAAGAAATGAGTGCACATTTGGCTTCATCATATCCAGTATGTTGAGGCTGAACACTTAATGTTTTCTATAGAGAAGCATTTGATTTAATGTTTTTCATGAAGCATCTGGGTGGCTCAGAGTGGCATTTGCCAGCCATGTGCTATAGGTCCCTAATGCTTCTGAGAAGCACTGGTTAAATTATAGATAATCACATAATCATGAATGATGATCTCTCAGCTTGTGTGCATATGTATGTGTAATGTGTGTCTGAAATGTATGGCTGCGTATTTGTGTATGTTACAAATCTGCCGCTTGTTACAATGTGTATGTTCCTTTCCTCTAAATAAACCACAAAATAAATTCACCATATTTCGTATGAATGAATGACCGACCACCCGGCATATGGAATGTGCCGCCTATTAGTACCCCAGTAGCTGCGGTTTGCCTTTTTAACCCTTTTCACCTCCAAACCACCTAACAAAATGCAGAACGACCGACCACCCTGCACGGGGAGTGTGCCACTTATTAGCCACCCAGAAGCTGTGGTTTGCGGTTAACCGCAGCTTAATTGACGAACGGTTGGGTGGTCATTGTTCGTATGAACAAACACGTGGAGGCTGTCATCTTTAACTGCCGAAAGCCCAGCGAGGTTTTTCCGTCAACCGCATTTTACTGTTTTCAGCCACTATTTTACACGAACCCCGCTGGGACCTCCAGACTTTCATCCGTTCGTTTCTAAACATACAAACGCAGCGCCGTTCGGCCCTTTCATACTACAGAAACTAGATCGACCTTATGACTAAAAATCGTGGAACTAATCCGGGGCTGAATTATGCCGGTAGGCCGTTGAGAAAAACTTTAACCAACTGTATTCGTGAGATCTGAGCACTTTTCGGACCTATTGAGCGTTCTGATCCAAACTATCCAAGGATATGTTGAACATAGGGGTTGAATATTGTATAATATGAGTTATGTATTTTTATGTGGTTTTTGTTACAATTTCAACTTAAAAATATTTTCTGTACCTGGAGATAATTAAGTTACTACGGTCACTTAAGCCAATTATCTCGAGGATAGAGGGGAGGGTTCTGAAAGATGCACTTTATTGTGATTGGTTTATGTTCCTTATGTCCCTGTGTTCCATCAGGTCCAGAGGGGTGTGCCTCTGGCCTGAAAATGTGTATAAAAGAAATGTTCAATAAACCAGTCTTCTTACCCTAAACTCGCAGCCTTGACTCGTGTTGTAGGGAAATGCTAATCACTAGCTCTGCTCAGAGCTCCAAGCATCTTCTACATTTCCAGGGATATCAGTAGTTGCTGAAGTGAAACCTTTCACCGCTCTCCAAGCTCAGGGACAAGGACATTTAGGCGGGGCAACCGTAATCCTCAGCTAGCCTGGGGCAACCGTAACAGTGTGTTTGAGTGATTTTGTGTTTACATGTGTGACTGCGCATCTGTGCATCTGTAGATTTTCATCTGGCCATTTTTCTGTATGTGTGTATCTGTTTGTGTTAGTCTGTAGGTAGGGCCTCTGTATGTATCTGTGAATGAGTATGTGTGTGTGCTTGTATGAATGCATCTGAGAGTGTATTTCTGTACACTGCATTGAGTATGCATTTATACTGTTGAACAATGTTTTTAACAATTCTGTCAGAATTGTGCACAGGTGAAACTGGGTGAAATTTCATTTCAGTATATGTTTTTGCACCTATGACAGCTAGTTACATTCCTGTTTCTTTCACTGTCCGTTTGCTTGGATTTAAATCCTCCAGGTTTTTCCTGTCTCTCAGGATTATCAGTAATAGGATTGTTACTGTTGTACATGTTGGTAACCAGCACAAAGTCAAATTTCTCATGAATAAAAAAAGCATACCAGATAATCATCAGTAGCATGTTCTACGAATGCATCTGAAAGCAGGGGGAATTTTTATTGTCAGCACCCATGCATTCTCCTTGCCGACACTAACCTATCATGCACCACTCAATAAGTTTTCATCTTTGTAAATTGCATTCTTTATTTGATCAATGTATCCATGAGGGTTAAAGTCAGAAATTTTTTGAAATAAGGGAGAAATAGTGACTATAATTTAGAAAAATGAGGCTAGGCAATTGTTTATTGTATGTTATTTTAGGACAATAATCTGAGCATATTATTTTAGTTCTTTAAAGTTAAAGGTAGTATTTTTTTATTGGAATTATTTATAAAGTATTTTTGTTTCTTTTTACGACAGGGTAAAAACATGGTAATAGTATAATGTAGTAACTTACAATTGTAGGTGTTAAAGGGTACATGACGTGAAGTAACACGTGCAAATCGGGGTGATGCGGTATACAAAGGCGCATGGTGACAAGGAATACATTGTCATTATTCCGTTACATGTATGGTTTCAACATCAGTACATAATGTAAGAGGGGAAACATAGTAGCCTACAAGTCCAACATTATCTAGCATTTAAGTTATACAGAGCATCTGAATGGATGAAACATAGGTGTCGTTGTCCAGTTTGGTCTAAGCAACACTGAGTCGAGGATGCGTTATCCCTACATCTCGAGAGTGCCTATGTTTTTTGGGGGGATATATTCCAATAGTGCCTTGAAAATATCCAGGGAACTAAAGGAGGAAGAGAAAAAAAAGGGGGGCGGGGGTTGCTGTGGGATGGGGCGGGGGGAGGAAGGGTGAGTGAATGACTGGGGAGGTTGGGTGACTTGCTGGACCCAGGTCCCTATGTGGGTAGGGGGAACTCGAGGTGCTACAGGTCCCAAAACGTATTGTAGTTTGTAGTGATGTTGAGTAGCAGGGCAGAAGGTTTATCCATCTTTCTGGCATCCTCTGTTTTGAGTTTTACTATGCTCGGTGATAAGTAGTATTTTTAAAGGGCAAAAAAATCTGTTTGTTTTTTTTTTTTTTTAAAGTGCCAAGCCAGGGATGCCATCTTTTTTCGTACCAATCATTCTAACAATCTATTCCTTTTTCCATAGTGTACTGGTATTTTAGTTTATTTAATATGTATGCCCAAGAGGGAATTTCTGGTTTTAACCAATAACTAGATATTGCAACTTTAGCAGCCATAGTCAGTTGAACTAGTAAATATCTTTTTTGAGACGTTAAACCAGACAGATTAAATTAGAAGATAACAACTTGGAGATTATTCCCTAAATCATGACCAACTAATGCAGCTAGTTCTTTTAATATCCCACTCCCTAGAGGGTTTTAAGAGATGGCAGTCCCACCATATATGCTTCGTACTACCCTTACCTCGTTTGCGCCTCCAGCATAATGGGGAGTCTGCTGGATTTATTTTATTCATAATTTTAGGAACCAAATGCCACTGATGGAGTATTTCATAATGAAGTTCGATAAGGTACAAACAATATGGTGATTGTTTGTCTACTAATATAAATTTATAACATTGATCAATTTGTATGGGAGCGCCAAGTTCTTTATCCCAGTTTTTCCAAGTTTGGGGTTTTAGATCTTTATCCTCTAACCTCAGGATATCATAACAGAAAGGTATGGTTTTACAGTTCAAATCCTTCCCAAATTGTTTTTTTTTTTTTCATTTAGGATAGCATTATCGTCATTACGAATATGGTTTCCTATATAATTTTTTTAGTCTAAGATAAGTAAAAATCTCTTTTGAAGGTATATTATGGGTCTGCTGCAGTTGTGCAAAGGACTTTATTTTATGATCATCTAGAACAGGGGTTCTCAACGTTAGTCCTCAGGACCCCCTACCAGTCCAGGGTTTAGGGATTACCTGGGTGTGTCTCAGGTGTTTAGAAAAAGAAAAAAAAACACCTTAGAATCTAAGGTGTTTTTTTTCCCTTTTTCTAAACACCTGAGACACACCCAGGTAATCCCCAAATCCTGGACTGGTAGGGGGTCCTGAGGACTGGGTTGAGAACCCCTGATCTAGAACATAAATGGGCAACCTTCTGCACTCCAGATGTTGGGGAATACATCTTCCACAATGCTCTCACAGCCTTAATGCTAGCAAAGCATCATGGTAGGTGTAGTCCAAAACATCTGGAGTGCCAAGGGTTGCCTCTCCTTGATTTATAAGATCTGAAGTTGTCAGAGTATTAATTCTAAGCTAGTTTTTTTTTTTTTTTTTTAAATATAAATCAGATATGTTATATTCAATTGCAGCAATAGGACTTCCTTTAGATATTTTATCTTGAATCTTATATTTATTTTTTAAATTTAAACCAGCTATAACAAAGTTTTTAGATAGATGTTCACAATTGAGGCTAAAAGCTTGATACTTGCTCTTTCATCAAGCCAAATCAGAGTACAAAGGTTCTTAACTTTTAATAGGCTAGAAACTACTTTATACCAGTTTCTAGCCTATTTGTCGACGGATTCCGAAGCCTGTCACCTTTGTAGATGGAACATCTTACTGGCTTCATAATATCTAATCATGTTTGGAATAGTCAGACCCCCTTTATTAGATGTGAGGCTGAAATTATAGGTCTCTTAGAATCCCAAATATAGTTCATAAAAATGTTGTCTCATTATAGGTATAGATAATGTTAACATCCTATAAATGTAAGACCATTTCTAAAGGAAATATGATTTGATAATATTTATTCTTCCCAGCAAGGATATACCAATATAGTTCCATTCTTTCAATAGTTTTTCACTGGTATCTTTGAATAGGATTTCAACATTTTTTTGTGCACATTTCAGTTAGATTTTGAGAAAAATAAGTATATAAACCCATCAGAGGACGATATAAAAAGACAGACTTGTTTAAGAGTTTCCATTACAGTAGAACTCAGATTGATGGGCATTATTTGGCATTTCCCCATATTTACCTTGTAGTTTGACACTTCACTATACCTTTCGATCTCTGGAACCAAGGAGGCCAACAAGGCTACTGGGTTTGTCAAAGTGAGGATGATGTTGTCTGTATATAGACTCTATAATAGGTGTCTTCTAATGAAACACTCTCCATTTGGTAATTAGCTCTTACATTAGCAGTGAAAGGCTCCAGAGTCAGAACACACAGCAAAGGGGCCAGTGTCGTTTTGAAATTTGGCAGAGATGC
The DNA here is from genome assembly GCA_933207985.1 of Pelobates cultripes. NCBI lineage: Eukaryota > Metazoa > Chordata > Amphibia > Anura > Pelobatidae > Pelobates > Pelobates cultripes. The sequence continues at coordinate 196,489,686 of OW240914.1, forward strand.
CTGGGTGTCGGGTCGACATAAAGAGCCATTATGGCCGACCTTATTGGATTGTTGAATTCAAATTTCTCCATGGTCTTAGCCATGAATCCCCAAGTGATCTTGTCAAATGCCTTCTCAGCATCATTTACAGGGTCAGCAGGAAATCACTGGTCCTGACCAAATAGTCAATTAAATCCAGCAATCGATACCATTCCTAATTTGATCTAGGAATGGTATTAAGGCTTTTAATCTGTTTGCCAATACTGAAGAATAGATTTTAATATGCGAATGAATGAAAGATTGGCCTACAATTTACAGTGGAAGTTGAGTACTTTCCAGCTTTTATTCAGGGGAAATAGATTCCTGTAACAGTTCGTTTCAAAAGATCAGTTTGTATTGATCCTTGCATTCTAATTTCATTAACCCCTTAGTGACCGCAGACGTACCAGGTACATCCGTCAAAAAATGGCCGTTAACCACCCCGGACATATCTGGTAGGTCGGCGGCAAATGTGAATGCTTCCAGCCACTCTAACGGTATTGCAGCGATGCCTCGATGTCGAGGCATCCTGCAATATCCCCCTTGATTGCCGGGCCGCCGGATGATCCCTTACCTGGCACCTCACGTGGCAGTGTAGCAGAGCATTGATAGCCAACAGACAGGCTTCCGATGCTCTGCCTGCGTGCGAAAAAAAAATAAACATACAAGTATTAAACCCCTCCCACCCCCAGGACAGCGGATGTACCTAGTACGGCCGCGGTATTCTTAATTACTTACCGCGGATTACTTACCGCAGATCGCCGCAGTTCCCCCGCGATCTGTACTCCTCTCCAACTGGGGGGACTGTCAGACAGCCCAAACAGTCCCCCCTTGGCAAATTAAGACCCCACAGGCCATGCAATCGCTCTGAAAGAGCGGTCACATGGCTGCAATAGGCCTCCATAGTGCTGCCTGCAGGGGGACTGCCTGAACTGACAGGCATAAGAAATAATGGTGAAGAAATAATGAAGGAACAGCCCTCATCTGTCCATAAAACAGGTTTTGGGTCAATTGTTCAATTACTTTTTGTCCCTTGAGAAAGAGGGGGCTACAAATTAAAGCGTTACAATTCCTTAACCCTCACTTCAATGTGGATGTGAATACCCTCAAATTAATGCTGAGAGACTGCACTTTAAACCCATAGGTTGACAGAGCCTCTTTAAATACTTTATGAGAGACCAAAGGTAAGTTTGGTTAGAACTTCAAATCATATCAATAGATGCTAAAAATAACCAGAGCTGGGGAACAGAGCTATGTAAAAGACGCATAACGCAGATAAAGATAATTTAAAAAATATATATATATATATATGTTTTGTGTACTTGATGCCTTAACCAGACTTTTAGATAAGTGATTATGCCTGATACATATATCTCAACAATAGTTTCTACCTAAAAAAGTAATAAAAAGAATAAAATTTAGTGGTCCTAATCACTGTTCCCTCTAAGGTGTGCGTGCGCACACCTTTTTGAAGGAGCACACGCAGGGTAAGAGTTTGCGCACAAAGAGTTTGCAGATTTATTTCTAAAAAAAAAACTATTACCCACCGGCAGGTGGGCCTTGCAGCATCCTCCACCTTTACTGGCCAACATTGGAAGCCCATGAGGTGGCTGGCTGGCCACCTTAGGGCACCCAGGAAGTGGGCACTAAGTCAGTAATGCAGAGTAGGCACCTGCTTACACTAGGTGGCAGGAGCCTACTTTGCCAAAATATACAGAGAATAGAAGGCGGTGGTGAGGAAGCGCTGATAATGTGTTTCCAGTTCTTCACTGCTCCTTCGCATGCCCTTTGCAGTGATGCAGGAAGCCAGAACATGATGTTACTCTGGCCCCAAAATTACTACAGAGGGTGCACGTGATGGAGCATTGAATAACTGGAAGACTGTAGGGAGAAGTTCCATTTCCTGCTGGCCCCCAGGGAGAATATCCCCAATGAACACCAGGGAGAGGAACCACACCAGCTCTACTAAAGGTAGGCGAACCTGGATGGGCCTAAAAAAAATAAAATAAAATTTATTTCTGAGTGTGTGTGCAAGAATGTGTCAATATGTGAGTGTGTCTTTCAGTGTGTGTGTGTGTGTGTGTGTGTGTCTGTCAGCGAGTGTGTTTCAAATTAGTGAGAGTGTGTCCCATTAGATCAATTGCCCCATTGCCCCTTCTCCCCCCTGGATCCGCCACTGCTAATACTACATTAGCATGTAGTAATACTGTCAAGTAGTGTTATTAACTATATTAGAGAGGCTGTATGAAGATTATCAAAAAATAATTTTACATTCTCACAAACATTCAGTGTCCAAAATATTTTGGATCAGGAAAACATTTTGCACAAGAGGAAAATTCTGTGCACACCAACTAAGAAAAATAGAGGCTACATTAGACTCCTAATGCGCATTTAAAGTAGGGAGAACTAAAAGGTCCAATCTAGTGGGCTATACGTCCTGTTAACAACAGTAGATTAGTAGGGTCTGCCAAAACTGAGCTATAGCGATGCACTGACAGTGTAGGTATATTACCTATAAAAACAGCGGTCTTAATTCTGGTTATTCATTTGATATAAATGTTTATATGTAGGCCAGTTGTCTGGTGTTATATGTAATGCACGGATCCCACTACGCATTGTGCATGACCTTTGATAAATTCTGCAGCCACTGATAAAGATAGATTTCTTCAGCCCTTCTTTCTAGCACATTTAAACATAGCATAGTAACAATTATTCATATTGTACATAGCTGTGAGATAACATCCACGTTGACAGGATTTACGGCGACCCAGTAATAGCACATCAAAGTGGAGAAATAATTAAAGACACTGTATCATAACAAAATAATCTGGGACAAAGTGACCCTAAATCCAGCCATCAGTGACAATCTACAATGTAAAGGAGCAAGCACTACTAACATCATAGAAACATTCTTTGTTAGTGTATGTATATAATAATTCTATTTAACACACCCAGAAACACAATATAGGAGTTAGTTTCATGTTACAGAGCAACTCAAAGTTCACGAGTTTCTTGTTACGTTAAACATATTTACTATAATGTAATATGATCAAGGAGAAAAGGCAGAAAAAGGTGAAAACATGTTATCCAGTACACTTTCTAAATGATGAATTTGAAATCGATAATTAACTTTAAAAATGTATGCTAAAAGATCGGAGGTGTAGAAATTCTCCGTTAGATATTTCTTGCAAGTCTGTTAATTTAGCTTTATCTGCACAAGTCAATTTTCAAGTCATCACAATTCACTGTTTGGTGAATAGACCACAATTGTATCAAACACACTGATTAAGCTTGAGGCTTACTATACACATTAGTAGTTTTGATGTTCCCACCATACCTGTTTCATTAATTCCTGTGTTCGAGTTTCCATATCAATTTTATGGGCTTCTGATAGTGTTGTCTTCTCTTCCTCATGTTTTTGAAGGATCGCTTTAATTTCCTGCTCATGTTCAGTGATCTTCTGGAGCAAGTCCTTAAGTCCATGACTTTGGTCTAAAGATGACAAACAAAAAAAATAAATAAAATAAATCACTTTCCAAAATAATTTTTTGTATTGTCCCTCTTGGCGTTTACCAACCAAAACATGTTCTAACTACTTGAATGACAAGAACAATATACTATGCTGAATACTTGAGTATTGAAAGAATATTAGCATGACATCTATCTGGATTCAGAGCTAGAATATAAACATATTAAACAACATTTTTGTGATTATATTGCTTTACAAACAAACAAAAAATAAAATTAAGTAGAGGTACACAATTTTTACTTTTCTCTTATTTGCTCAGCCTTTATAAAAAGGTTTGGGAAATGAAAAGATTAAAACAGTATACAGTGTCTTTATCTTGAAATATTTCACATAGGATCTGAAATGTATGTATAAAAGCAAAAAAACTATTTTTCTCACATACAGTAGGTGTAACAAAAATTGATAAATAAAAATGGACAATTATAGACAATTATAAGGACCATGTATGCATTACTAGCAGTACAGCTTATTAAAAATGGCAACAGAAAATAAAAAGAAAGTCTGCATTCAAGCATAATGCACACATACAGTAAACACAGTTAAATCATATATTTCCAAAATAAAGGTATTTGAAATTATACTTTAGCACTATGTATCACTCTCTGGAATGCTAACAGTGACATGGTAGTGCCAGAGCCGGATTAAGGTTGTCAAGGGCCCTAGGTAGAGTTTGAGGTTGAAGCACTCTTCTAGAGCACTGGGCTGTGTTTCTATGAGTGTCGTGCGTGTTGACCAAGAATTCTGTGTGGGAGAGTGTGTGTAGTTGCTACGTTTTGTGTGTGTGGAGGAAATGGAGACCTTTATGGGAGGAGCAGAGTGTGTTCTAGTTTAGTGTTGTGTATGTATGTTTTGTCCTACCCCTTGCCTACCTTTCCTAGTGGGCCAGTGGAGGGAGAGCAATTTCCCTGGTGTTTCAGTGGAGATTTTACTGGATCCCTGGAAGTCCAGTGCGGGAGCTCGTTCATCTGTACCAATACAGTGCACTTTTAGAGCACCCTCATAGTTCTGGCATTTGGTCAGTCACTCAGAGCGCTTTCCGTCAGCCGGCTTGGAGGAAGTGACAGAGAGGAGCTGCACAGAAGCTGGCAGGAGTCGCCGCCAGGGAGGGAGCACGAGGCTGCAGTGATGATGGAGACTCCTCACTCCCATCAACCTCAGGCACCAAACTGGAACCCAGGGAAGCCACCCTCCAGCAAAAGGTAGGAAACTGGAGGGTGGGTTTAAGAATTTACATTTTACATGTGTGTCAGTATGTCTGTGTGTGTATATCTGTGTGTGTGTCAGTATGTATGTCAGTGTATGTGCATGTGTGTGCCAGTCTGTCTGTCTGTGTGTGTGCATGTGTGTGTCAGTCTGTGTATGTGTCAGTATGTCTGTGTGTCAGGTTACCTTGTGTATCAGTCAAGGGCATGTCACAGGCTGGCGTCACATTGCAGGGTATTGGGGACACTCCTATCAACTCTCAGCTTGTCCCCAGCAGGGCCGGACTGGGGATACAAAGCAAACCTGAAAAAAAAAAAAAAAATCTACGCCAGCCCCATAAGTCATTGCGCCATATATTGCCGTATGTAATATGTAAGGCAATGTCTTGCCTCCCCAGATGGTTGAGATATATATATATATATATATATATATATATATATATATATATATATATATATATATATATATATATATATACACACATACATACATACATATACACACACACACACACACACACACACACACACACACACATATATATATATATATATATATATACACACACACACATATATACAGACACAGACAGACAATCTCACTGACACACACAAGCTTGTTGATACACAGCCTCATAGACAAACAAAGTCACTGATATACATAAGCTCATTGGCATAAAAACACAAGCTCACTCACTCACTAGCAGGCGCACACACACACACACACACACACACACACACACAGAAGCAAGCTCACTCACTATCAGGCACACACACACAGCTTAATGTAGTGGTTCTGGTGCCCATAGCCTGTCCCTGCAGGATTTTCAATGTAAAATCTGACATTTCCAAGAAATGGCAGTGTTTACATTGCTTCCTAGTGACAGTCACTCAGACAGTCACTAGAGGCGCTTCCTGTGTCAGTGCTGCACAGTGTAATTGCACAATGTGCAGCACCTACATTCAGGGCCTTTGCAGCAAATCCTATGGCAGAGCATTGGATTGGCTGAGATCATCAAGCTTGATGATCTCAGCCATAGAGGCAGGGCCAGTCGAGGGTAGACCAGCACGGCGTGGGGAGAAAAAAAAAAAAAGTGAGTAAAAACACTTTTTAAATACACACAGACACACACACCCCATGACACAGACACACAATGACACAGACACACAGACACAACATGACACAGACACACAGACACAACATGACACAGACACACAGCATGACACAGTCGGCTAATGAGCGCCGACGTCATAACGCCAAGAACGCCACGGCCTACCAAGGTGTTTGAACGAAAACATTTAGGGGGCGTGGTTACCTACCTATTTAAACACGGTATGTCTGTCAGTGTTTGTATCTGTGTGTTTCAGTATTACTGTCAGTGTCTGTCAGTATATGTGTGTCTGTGTCAGTATGTCTGTATGTCTGTATATGTGCCTGTGTGAGTATGTCTGTCAGTGTGTGTGCGCGCGTTTGTGTCAGTATGTCTGTATATGTGCCAGTCTGTCAGTGTGTCTACCAGTGTATGTGTCTGTGTGTGTCAGTATATGTATCTGTGTGTAAGTACGTCTGTCAGTGTATGTGTGTGTCAGTATGTCTGTCAGTGTATGTGCCTGTGTATCTGTATGTAGTCAGTGTGTGTGTGTGTGTGTGTGTGTGTGTGTATCTGCATGTGTGACAGCGTGTGAACCTGTGTGTCTGAGCACCAACTTTAAATACAAATACACCCCTCCATTCAAACTTCAACACTACATACAAACACACTCCTGTATTGAACACCAGAATTATATATATATATATATATATATATATATATATATATATATATATATATATATATATATATATATATATATATATATATATATATATATATACACATATATACACATATATACACACACACACACATACCCCTACATTCAAAAACAAACATTACACATAAATGCACACTTGTATTCAAACTCCAATACCACATACAAACACATTCACACAAACATACTCAATATAAGCACTGCTTAGTGCTAAATACAATCCTGCAAACATGGAAATTGGTTGAGTCCCAGCTGTCAAAGCAATGTTGGAGTTGAACGACAGATGGGGTTTTACCTTTAGTCCAACCTTGCAATTGGGGGGCCCAATAAAATTCTTTCTATTTTAGTACCGCCACTGCATTGGGGTGGATGCCTTGATTGCATGCCAGGGAGTAGGGGGGTCCAAAAGTTTGAAAAAAATACTGAAAGGGCTGTGTCTGAATTTGCCCCTTCAACAGCAACATATACCTGGCAAATATACTTATGGTGGAATTGCTGTACTCAGATGACATAGCTGAGCAACATATGAAGTATTATACTGCCGTAGCACACTTAAGATTTGCAAAGTATACAGTAAAAACTCACTGTGGGAGTCAAAAATGTAGAAAAAAAGCTAGTGAAAAATTATCCAACGCTAAGGTTCAAAGTGTGCTTTTTGAAATACCCTGAATGGTCTTCTTTAAGAAACGGTATGCCTTTATGGGGTTGTTTGAATAAGCATTTAAAAATAAAAAATTATAAGCGATTAAAAAAACGAATATTATCACGTCTCTTTTACAGCAATGTAACTTCACAAAATAGTGTCTAGGTTATCCATTGGGCATTTTGTTTTACTCAGAAGATGTAACTGAGCATAATTCGGAGGATTTTAGGACAGTGGCACATATCAGAGGTACAAAATACAAAGCAAACATGCAACAAGTATGTAAAAAAAAAATCCAAACATACCAGCTTCTAAAATTATCTTATATTGAAATGTTATTGTAAGACAAAATTAATCAATAGTTGGAATATGTTGGATAGTAATTATTAATTCTAACTCATTCTGTGAATATATCTAGAGAATAATCATTTCCTCTCACCAGCCACATCATTCAGCTCTACAAGGACCTCCTTCTGCTTCTTTTTCCGTTGTTTCTGTGAAAAAGGAAGACATAATGATTACAGGATGCTGATAAATAGTAATCAAGAAACACAACCAGTGGTTCTAAATTTTAATCTTCAAAAATTGAGAATTTAAACGATTAAAGGACCACTATAGGCACCCAGACCACTTCACCTTAATGAAGTGGTCTGGGTGCCAGGTCCAGCTAGGGTTAACCCTTTTTTCTATAAAACTGCTATGTTTATATTAGGGTTAATCCAGCCTCTAGTGGCTGTCTCATTGACAGCCGCTAGAGGTGCTTGCGTGTTTCTCACTGTGATTTTCACAGTGAGAAGACGCCAGCGTTCATAGGAAAGCATTGTGAATGCTTTCCTATGGACTGGCTGGCCACGCATGCGCATTCAGCCGAGGAGAGGAGGCGGAGAGCTCCACGCCCGGCACTGGAGAAAGAGGTAAGTTTAACCCCTTCCTCACCCTAGAGCCCGGCGGGAGGGGGACCCTGAGGGTGGGGGCACCCTCAGGGCACTATAGTGCCAGGAAAACGTGTATGTTTTCCTGGCACTATAGTGGTCCTTTAAGTAAAAATTCAGCACCATTGTAACGGAAGCACATTTTCAAGAGGCCGCCACTTCAGTGTCATCAATACGAATGTAAAATTTAATAATGCAGTTAGAGGAACACTCTGCACACCAAAAGCACTTTAGTTTGCTGAAATGCCATATGTGTGAAGAGTTTGTCCTCTTTTTTTCGTTTTACAAAGTGCACGTTTCAAAATTTCAAAAGAAATTGGCACTTGTATAAGTTAACCTTATTACACCCCTCAGCTGTTAATTATAACGGTTACTTTTTGGTTTGAATCGCTCAGTGGAGCTAACCTCATAAGGCAGCAATAGCCCAGAGCACCTACCTTGCAAAGACTTCTCATTGAGCTGCATTGGGAAGTCTGTGATTGGACACACAAAGAAACACTGGGCTGGGGAGGAAGGGGGGCTTTCAGAATCTGTAGACAAGAGACAAACTTTTGCAAGTTCTTTTTAGCTATACCCCCAATGGAAAAATGTATTTTTAGATATATGCATGTTTTCATTTAGTATATTATTACTTAATAGTGATTTAATATAATTTAATTTGGGCAGTGGAATACAGACATCACTTCCTCCCAGTGCAGCCGTGCTAGAGATAAATGAGAATATGTACATGTACTTTGAAGGGACTTATGCATCTTGCAATATGGTCCAGTCGCCAACAGAACCACATAGCATTATAGGACTCTTGCAGACTCCAGCACAGGGCCAGGCCCCTTACACATTTTAGGGTTGTACACCCCTGATGGGGGAAGGTTGCTACACTGATCAGAAAATGAGGATGTAACTGCTGCCAAAAGTTATTAGCAGCTGTGGTATAAATCTACCAGCTTGAAAAAAAAATATCTCTGTACATACTTTCATGCATTATCGTGACACCAGTACCTTCAAGAAAATCTGGGAATGAAAGGTGGAAAAATCTACAACTACAGGCAAACATAAGTTCCACCTGTGGTTTATTTTAGTTAAAAGTGGTTTTCACAAAGTATGGAAGGGAGAAGGATGTATTTACTAAAGTAATGAGCATAAGCGGTTCTGGTGCTTGGAATGACCTTTTAAACCACGAGTATATATTTATTGCCAAGAACTATGTAAGAGTCTTACAGTCTGAACCTAACATACTTTGATGTACAGCTGCCATACCTCATTAATGAGGCTTCAAACACATTAGACATACAAAAGAGCTAATGCCTGGCATTTTGAATCTGAACTGTCCTTGTGGGGGAGATCAGTTCCATGTAAATATGGAAATGTATACTCTAATGTCACATGCAAATGAAAGCATTCTGAGATGCTCTGGAAAGGGCATAAACCAACGGGAAAAGCGATTACACCCAACATTTCAAATGAACAAAATATGTTAATATTAGGTTTGTAAGTGGTAGTGTGGCCTGTACTGTGAAATTCCAGGTGACTAACCTTCCTAATAACCATTCATGCAATTAAATGTAATTTAGATCAAGAAAAGTGTACATTATTTACAGATGGAGTTCTGTTATAGACTCAGACACAACAACAATATGGAGCTTCTAGAAAAGAGACCTCAAGATAGAAAAGGGGTACAGAGGGATTTGGGCTGAAAAAAAATAGGGAGGTGTATTACGCTGTTACCCATTTTTAGGCATTTATTTCAAATCTTGTTTTTTTAAATGTCTCTTGAGTTCAGCAAATGTGACTAAAAGGATGTAATTTCTACTTCACGTCCTATAAAAAATTCTAATTTTTTTTTTCTGCAAGTGCCATATTACTTGCCATGTATTTCACTTGTAGGCTGCTTTTTTCTTTTTTCTTCTTTTTTTTTTTTTATATAGCCCAGGACTTTTTTTCGCCCAAGGCACAAAATTAGAAGCTCTTCCAAGAATTCTATGGCACACCACAAGCAAAAATATGGCCACAGAGTCACCATGCACCAGCACAATTGTCAAAAAGGTCAACCACCCAACAGCACTTGCCACAGCATCACACTGCCCACACAGCACTTCACTCAATAACAATTTCCACATTACTTCACAGCACTTGGCACCATGGCACTTTAACAAAACACAAATCTTACCTGTTGAGGGCGTCATTTTGCCACACAGAACATGCCACAGTCAGTTTTCCGATTAAAACTATACCAGTGGATTTATAGTAGAGGGATAGAGCTAGCTACCGTGCAGCGTCCCTGTCTACAGAGGAATCCCAAGGGCGAGGATCGGAGTGCTAGAGGCCCAGAGCGGGTGCCAAGCAAACATGACGTATTGCTATGAGAGCGACGCTTATATTGAGGAGGTAAAGAGGCGGCTAGCTAAGTATGGCCCAGATCCTCCGGAAGAGACTATCACAGCAATCATGCGAGAGTTGGACGAGGAGAACCGAGCAGCGCGGTGCTTCGAGCTCAGGTTATACAGGGCACTGTGAAGGCACAAGAACAAAAGACTATATACAATTTTATAACATAACAGGAGGCTTTGTATTTTGCATAATCTCTCTTTACTAAAACTCCAGCAGCACAGATTCAACAAAGTTTAGTGAAAAAAAACATTGCAAGAGGGTATAAAAGCCCCCCCCCCCCATATCACTTCCTCTTTCTTTGATGCGATATAACCATAAACATATCCTGTAATTACAATAAACAACGCTAACAATGAAGAATCAGACTGTAAACGATCCAAATCCCGAATGGATGATCGTCGTAGAGTGTGAAGACGATCCCGTGTATTGATCCATGTAGAAGAATCAAACTGAAAAGAAACAAGATGTGAAAGTGACTTGGAAACAAACTGTTCGTCATTATTATTATCATCATTATTATTGCTGTTTATATAACGCCAGCTTATTCCGCAGCGCTTTACAAAAAAAAGGGGGAATTTACCAAATGAGACAATAACATTTTTGTAACCGAAATAGGTAGTTGAGGATATATACATTAATATATATAGTCAAATTGTATGTAATAAGTAATCATAGCAGATAATAATCGTAATCTTAAGATTATAATAATGAAATAAACACACACCCCTGAATTCAGATCTTTATTGAAGTACAAACCAAGGATTCAAATAAATAGGGAGGGGAAAAAAGGGTGGGAAAATACTCGCCTCCTGTCCTTAATAAAATTAAGATTATAGGTACACTGCGTTAGCATAATCTACAATTTTATAACATGACAGGAGGTCGTATTTTGCATTTTTAACGCTATGGAAAGAACACAAGATGCGTGAAGAGTCTGAGAAAGTAAAATACTCTGATGGTCTCTTCCCGCGACTAAACCGACGAATATCGGCGAAGAAAACATGCGCCGTGGATGCCAGAGATGCATCCGCGCCCCGAATGACCGATAAAACAGATCTCCACAACCATATGAACAATAGTCAAAGTACCCACCCAGCTAAAGTGGTGGTCGTCACCGGTTTGAAAAAAAAGGTAAGGTATACAAAAGGAGAGGCTGGTTCGATTGTGAAGGCCGAACAGTTGTAGACAACGCCACATAATGTGAAAGTAGTATGAGCTTCCCCAAGAGTTTGTTGGAGTGAAGATCCAAAACAGTTGGCCAAATCCACAGGGAATAGAGAACCACATCTATGATCCATAACCGAGTGTATTTCGAGACTGGTTCTGGATCGTATGATGCCTCGCGACATACGAAAGGTCCTGAAGTGGAACGTAAGCCACCAAAGTATCAGATGGTATCTTGTGGGTTGTCGATAAAATGGAAGACAATGGACGGGGCAGTGGAAAGTCCAGAAATTGAGTCAATAGGTCCGGGAAACCCCTTTGATTCTGCTGTGTTGGCGAGGTGCGTGTCACCTAGGTCTCCGTGATGCGACGGTGACCAAGGACTCAACATCGAGAAGGAGGCAAGCATATGCCCCTTGCGTTGGTCCAGGTTGGAGACATGCGTCCTCTGTTCGCATTGATGTGTTTTCTGACCGTGGAGTCTCAGAAATCTTCCTTTTAAAGGGGAGTTTATCCATGATGGTATCTTTCCCTTATCCTTTTATTATGCGTGCTTGGCCTAGGGGCCTTGTAGCACATAAATTCATTGGCTGGTGGGGCACCGTGGTTCACCATCTCTGCAAGACCCTGACCCAACATCTTGGGGATTGCCGTTTGTACTGAGGCTGCAACTGCAGCATTAACATAGGCTGAAAGTCTTGAGTGCGAGACTGGGCGAGTTCCTAACGATGTGAGTCTTGTTGAACTTTTCGGTCTGCGGAATATATATAAGGTTTAGGTACATGTGTAAAAGTGTTAGGACACATAGTGCGCCTCCATGTACAACTGATGGTCATCCAGGGTAGCAGGCAATTTCAGCCCGCTGTAATTGAGACAGTAATGGCAGACAGCCAGAAGAGGGGTCACCCTCTATGCGACCAGGAATAACTGTCGAGTTGAAATGGGGTGGTAGCCCCTGTGAAATAGGGAGACATGAGGAGTCTCAACACTGTGTTAGGGATTCACCCTAGTTATGTCCCAATAGGTTAGGTCCAGTACCACTGAGTACGCGTTGTGATAAAGTGAAGGCAGATAGGGCTATAACATTTAACCCCAGGGGGAGTACGTGTTGTAGGCAACACAAACCAACATTTAGTTATGGGCCCCTGGGGTGGAGCATTTGGAGAGCAGGGTGGGCCAATGCTCCACTCCGCAGTTTAGCGGTTTTCTTGGGAGACATAGATCCAGGCCAGGGTTTTTTGGACTGTCTCCATCCCATTGCCCAGCTGCAGGTAATCAGCTGCAGCAGTGGGAATAAACCCCTCCCTGCTATGCAGGTAAAGGGGGGATTGCTGGCTTCCTCCCTGGAAGCAGGTTGGAGAGAGGCTGTTCTCTCCAGTGAGAGAGTCAAGGAGACTGAGCACTGGGAGTGCAAAAGGAAAGCAGTCAAGGCTGGCTTGGAGCACTGGGAGTGCGGAAAAGATTGAGAAATTTGTTTATTTCTAGAAGGAATGGAAGCCACATGCTAACCGAGTTTGGAGTGCAGAGATCTGACAAAGGCACTAGGTTGGTGAACACAAATATTATTTTGTTCTAGTTTAAACCCTGAGAGAGAGGGAGTCTGATGTTAGTTAGTACTCAGACGAGCTAGGCTTTTGTTTATAGGGATTTGTGTTATTATTGTTTGTTTCATTTACTGCTGTCTCCTGTGTGAGTTTAACAATAAAACTGCCTGGATTATATGCAAACCAAAGGACTGTGCCGGTTTACCCTAGAGGACAATGCTACCTGCAGACAAGAATCACAGCGTGGAATAGATGTGTCCCCTATTGCATCATAGAGGTTGAAGTGGTATGGTATTGTTCCGGCATGCAGTCCATATATAGCACCAAGAAGGGGGTTACCCCTATTACAGTGTCTCAGTGACGATAGAGTGCTTGAGGTGGTGGGGGGGGGAGGGTCACTCCAGCTTAAAGGGGGTCACCCCTAGAAACTGCTCGCCTTTACTTGGCGTGTATAAATAAATATGCTGGGGTTCACCCTAGCGATATGGGGTCACCCCAATAATAATAATAATAGTATGCGTAGTAATCCCTTTGGGAATGCACATCTGAGAGTGGGGGGGTCACCCCAATAGTAAGAAGGGTCACCCCAATAATTAAGTGCATAGTTATCCATTGGTGAATGCACATCTGTGAGTGGGGGGGTCACCCCAGTAGTAAGGGGGGTCAACCCAATAATAAAGTGCATAGTAAGCCGCTGGTGAATGCACATCTGTGAGTGGGGGGGGGGGTCACCCAGTAGTAAGGGGAAACACCCCTTCATTGATAAGTCTCAGGATGCGGAAGTCCACCTGGGTGTCACCCCAGTGTGCCCAGTTTGAAGTGGAATAGTGAGAGACTATATATACTTATATAAGTGAGTAATTATGGGGTTCCACCCCTTGGGAACATTGTTAGTATAAGGAAAAGCATCCTCGTGATATAACATGTATACCTATTATGTGATTACACAGATCTACATAATATAACTATTATACAAACCTTGTTTTATAAGAAAAAAATCACAAGGTATAAAATCAGTGAATAAATTCTCTGGTTACACAAATAAATTATTCCCACTTAATCTACCTCAGTTTGGGGATTGAACCTGTCACCCACAAGAGATGAACAGTTCCTGATGATGCATAGCCCGCTAAGCTAACTCGGAGATAGATAAAAAAATAAATAAAATAAATAATATATATATATACATACATACACATTTGTATTATCTATTACACATATCATGTGATCAATCATATACACCATCTAAAGTACATGTTATACACCGTGTGAAAACATCTATTACACATACAGTACACACTATTTACATGAATATCACAACTCCTAGCAGGCATTGAAAACCCTGTAGGAATCGTGTAGAACAGCCCAGATCGTGTGAATCGCGATCTGGGTAAATTAAGATGGCCGCTGTGAATCTCGTGAGATTCAAGATGGCCGCCGATCGCGCCATTCTGCCAGCGCGCCCAGATATTGCGGCCCGCCGGAGAACATAATGGAGTCCCCCAAGCTCCCCCCGACCCGTAGTACCCCTCAGGCTAGCCCCAGAAACGCTCGAAAGAGCAAAAAAACTGCGCGATCGCAGCAAAAAAATGTGGTGCGCGACTAATGGGAGTAAGTGAAAAACTAGCAGAGCTAAGGCTCATGCACCCGGTCAGGGAGAGCAGGCTCTGAGAAGCAGAAAAAACGGAAATAAACATTCAATAGATATAGAAATAAAGGGGTAAGACAGGAGAGGGAACAGGAGGGCAAACAAGTATAAATAGTAATCCAGGAAACTAACTCCAAGTACAATACCACAAACATAATAAAATCTGCTCAGAACAAATTACTCTGACCTGTACCTTGGCTGGAGCATAAAAGAAAGAGGAAGTGATACAGGGGGGAGGGGCCTTTTATACCTTGTTGCAATGTTTTTTTCACTAAACTTTATTGTTAAATCTGTGCTGCTGGAATTTTAGTAAAGAGAGATTATGCAAAATATGAAGGCTCCTGTCATGTTATAAAATTGTATATAATGAAACACATTTGCGTTCCAAAAACAGCATCCATGTAGGAACCAGATACGGAAGCCCCGGGTCATATACCAACCCAATCACCCAGAAATGAGAATATGTGCAGTGCGAGTCAAAAAAAGAATAAGGTCAGGAGAAAAGTGCACGTGCTCTCGAGACCCACCACATCACGTGTTCCACAGATTGCAACACCTACGGATCCTCATTATAGTGCTCCAAAAACAAATAAGCAATAAAAAAAATAATAAAAAAAAATGAAAAAAAACATGAAAAAGTAAATATATCAACATGAAAAAATAAACTACAATGAATGATTGCACAGTTTTATTGGACATATCAAATAATACCAAGGCAATTTATTCCAATATAAATGAAACCAGGACAAGATACTAATCAGAAAATCTATACACTGTCAAAGAAGGTATAAGCCCTAAGGCCAAACATCTAGAACCGAATGGTCATCGTGATACAACAATAATAAAAGTAACTTAATGACGGGCCACCAAGGATCATTTTGCTATTTTTCATGAGAATAACCCTGTTGGCCTTAAATTAGTGGGAATAGTACACATCCCCCCCATCAGGACGAAACTAAGAGGAAGAGGGAGCTAATTAAGGCTGAATCAATGTGGATCTTTAAGCTCAATTCTATGACACCTAATGGCCTAAATGAGGAGCTAGAACTATTTTGAATGTCACATATACTGCAATTGGGGTCTCTATATTTATTTGTTAACTTTTGGAGATTTGTGTTTTCTCTTGACACAGCAGTAATTTTGTTCACTGTTTGTGTGTATATATATATATATATATATTTATTATATATTTTTGTGTTTGTTCAATATTAAGATGATGCATATATACTATATATATTATATGTATTTTTAATTGTTTTTATTTAAATTTGATGTGTATTTATATATATTTTTTGTTATGGTCGAATAGGATTGTGAATCCAGCCCGGGGTTTCCTTGCCGCGGTTTGTGTGGGGTATATATAACGGGCTGTTCACATATCACTCTCAGTCTTGATAAAGTCCCGTGGGAGGGACAAAACGCGTAGACAGGCTGACTTTTGGACCTGCCGTTATTGGTTGCTATTTTGGGAGTGAAAGCAGGAAGTATTTCGTATTTTGGCGGTCTCCCTTTCGTTTGGATGAACTCGCTGGATATTGAAATTGTAACAAGCTTTGGCGGGGATCGTGTCCTGTTCTCACCGTGGTCTTTATTGAGGATCCCGACCACGGTGTATTAGTTAACCACCTCGAAGGATACAGATCGTGCCACATTTATTTCAAGTCCTTTTTATTTTTTGCCTTTTCACCCATACCTTGGTGGGGGGCCCACACCGAGGAAAGGTACTCTTTGTATAACTTTTTTGTTACAGTGTATCCTCTATTCATTTGCATCTGTGTCTGGGTTTAGGGTGGGGAAGCACTCAGACACATTGTTGCTTTTTACATAGAGTCTGGGTGTATGTCTCTGACTTATTTCACCATTCATAAGTTGTGTGGCTACGTTTGTCTATTGATAGATATATTATTTTTAATTTTTTTATAGCAGGTTCAGACCATTTTTGATATTTTATGTTTATTACTTTTTATTTGTTTCTATAGAATAAACATTGGTTTATTTGTGTCTATAATTATTCTAGGTCTTGGTGATACATTTGACTTAGACAAAGTGTATTTGTTCTTAATGGTTGTGCTGCTCATTTTGCATTGATTGTACAATAAAATCATTGCCAGAGATGTTTAAAGAAACACTATAGTCACCTAAACTACTTTTTTAAATAAAGCAGTTTTAGTGTATAGATCATTCACCTGCAATTTCACTGTCATTTAGGAGTTAAATCACTTTGTTTCTGTTTATGCAGCCCTAGCCACACCTCCCCTAGCTCTGATTGACAGAGCCTGCATGAAATAAAAAAAATAAAAAAAAAAAACTGGTTTCACTTTCAAACAGATGTAATTTACCTTAAATAATTGTATCTCAATCTCTAAATTGAACTTTAATCACATACAGGAGGCTCTTGCAGGGTCTAGCAAGCTATTAACATAGCAGGGGATAAGAAAATCTTAAATAAACAGAACTTGCAATAAAGAAAGCCTTAATAGGGCTCTCTTAACAGGAAGTGTTTATGGAAGGCTGTGTAAGTCACATGCAGGGAGGTATGACTAGGGTTCATGAACAATGGAATTTAACTCCTAAATGGCAGAGGATTGAGCAGTGAGGCTGCAGGGGCATGTTCTATACACTAAAACTGCTACATTAAGCTAAAGTTGTTTAGGTGACTACAGCGTCCCTTTAACTGCTCAGCTGTATTTGGTATGTGTGCATACATAAAATATGAGCAAAGTACTAATACCTGCTTTCAGAAGGCCTATTGTAATGTGTTACAAGCAGGGCCAGACTGGGGGCATGTTTAATCACAACTGACAAGCATGTTCCTGCTCAAAGTTAGCAGGTTGGTTCAATGCTCTTCCAGGGCAGCCCATGTGCAGAGCTCAACTTAAACAGCTCTGGCATGAGAAAAAGTCCCTCTATTTGTTTTGTGCAGCACAAGCAAATTTAATGACACGCATGTGCTGCTTTTGTCTTGTGACATGCCTCTAGTGTGCTGGGATTCCAGCATAGTCAAAATTTAGTAGGTCGAAATCTCCACATGGCATATGCTAATTAGTATCTGATTACAAACAGTTGAATGAGTTATCAGTGTACTGAGCATGTACGGAAGTGGATAGTATATTCCTTTGTCTGTAAGTGCCATGTGGTCTGCCCATATAAGGTGATCCTGAATATCATGTGTGCTGATTGGTCTGAAGTATATAGGAGGGGTTATACTGTATGGGAGGGGATATGCTGTTAACAAAAGGCCTCTGCACCATGCTTTCTGCCTCTCAGATATTTTTGGAACAGGAGTTCATCTGAGACCCGATCGGTGTGTAAATAAAAGACCTGTTACTTCCTGAATAAAACTTGTGTCTATCTCTCTATGTGTGGCTTTTGCTGTGTTTTCCGGTAACACTAGTGTCTCACCAAGTGAAATACCACAGGATCAAAGGGCCAGGACAGAGTATTGTGAATGTGTCTGGAAGCTTTGTGGGATTGTATGTGTGTTTGTGTTGAGTAGTGTGGTGTTTTGGTTACAGACAACCAGTAAAGCATATTGTAGAGGTTATTCTGTTATTAGGCTTTGGATGATTTGACCAAAACTGTGGGTTCCATGGTACCCCAAGCCCATACTCCGCTGTTGATGTAATGATGAGGAATTTCACTCTCTCTACTCATCCAAATGTTTGGATGGACTGTGCACATTGGACGCATGCTGGGTGTGCAAGCTAGCATTGGGCTATAACACAAAATTTGAAACACCAAAATAGTGCATCCTTGTACCACCCAACATTGAGAGGTATGGAATCAGGACAGGTGGGCAAGCCCTGAAGGGATGTAGGCCAGTGACACAACTTGCTACACTGGCAACTTCTTTGCTCAGAAAAGGGCAGGGTCCACCCAATGAAAATGAATGTCATGACTGTTCTGACCCATGAATGGTGGGACAGGATCCTAAAATAGGGACTTTCCCATCGAATCCCATGTTTTTTTGTCAAAATACATGGGAAAAAAAAACGCTAAACAAAAGATGGAGGGATTGCACCCAAAGCCCGACAGCACCAATAAACATGAGCAGTTGTTGTTATGATGATTAGTCTCCATGTACCTTTCTCTCCAGACAACGGCATCCTCTTAAAAAAATAAATCCAAGTGTATTAATCCATTTAGTTTAACGTGCTGTACAACTTTGAGTTATCATCATTTTAAAGACGTTTGCTGTTGGGTGGGAGTGGAAACATGTGGATGAGATCTACAGTGGAGGTGTAACAGAATAGTCAATGCTGAGCATTGTTCTGTACAAGGACACATTGAATGATGAAGTGTTGTTGAGGATAACTACACATTCCCAATGCACACACAGCCTATAATACAGCTAATAAACTTATCAGCAGGGCTCATAACTAAATACAGATGCTAGAGACGTGTAAAATGAGATTTATAGCAGTCTGGTGAAAAGGCCTTCAGCAAATCGGGAATATTAACCCCTTCAGGACGGAGTGAATAGTGCACGTTCTGATCAAAACAAAACGTAAACAAAAACTGGAATTTGCGCTATAGGTCTGTTCAACCGTAATTCACTGCTGTCACATTAAGTGCACCCACACTTATTATATATCATTTTGTTCAGGAGAAACAGGGCTTTAATTTATCATTAACTATTCATATATAGGACATAAATTATTATGAATAAAAATTTAAAAAAATAGAGAAGATAAGATTTTTTTAAAATATGTATTTCCGTCTGACATTTTAGCTGTAAATGTCATAATACTGTTAGGTTTTACTGCATATTTGTAATCAGCAATGTCTCACGAGTACAACAGTACCCCCCATTAACAGGTTTTATGGTGTTTTGGAAAGTTACAGGGTCAAATATAGAACGTTCCATTTTCAAACTGAAAGTTGCCAGTTAAGTAATGTTACCTTTGAGACCGGGAATGAGAATTACCCCCATAATGGCATACAATTTGAAAAAGTAGACAACCCAAGGTATTGAAAGTGGGGTATAGACGAGCAGGGGGATCAAAACCAGGAGTCAGATGAATAGCAGTGAAGCAGGGGATCAAAACCAGGAGTCAGATGAATAGCAGTGAAACCAAACAGGAACAGGAAACACGATCTGACAACGAGAACCAGCCTTGCGGGGTTTAAATAGGGAGTCTCAGCCAATCATCAGGGAACCAGGAACAGTTGTGCAAATGTCCAGAACACGAGATTCAGACAGCATGAACCCAGGAACCACACAAAAAAAAACTAGAGATGCGTGGAGTCAAAGACAAGGTGCCTGACTGGGATGCAGGAGACCCAGATTCAAACCCAGCCAGACCCAAATACCCATAATTAGCGCATAGCATGCTGGTGACCCTGACATCACCCTCCCTTCAAAGATGCCGTTAGGTGAGAAGAGGAAAGCGATATACAGTCCAGAAGGTTACTTTTTGGACTTCTTGGATTTTGTGGTACTAGCAGGAGCGGAGGTCATAGCTTGTAGGGCCTTTTCAAATACTTGCAAGTCCTCCTTCCGGACTAGAGTCCCATTAGATGCATAGGTACAGCCAGAAGGGGGGTCTTCCTCGACAGGACTTGTAGTAGTTGTGGTGCTCGCCTTCTTAGAAGCAGAATCTTTAGTAGAAATAGAGATCTCAGGTTTTTTAGTAACAGATTCCTGCACGACCTCACGAGCAACGACTGTAGAAGGCTGAGGATTGGTCAGAGTGGTCAAGCAAGGACAGGCAGCATGTTGGCAGACAGGTCTCATAGGATATGCCAGAGTAGTACCCAGATGGAGAACCAGAGGCCTAGATGGACGAATGGGACAAAATTAGATTAAATGTCCCCTCTCCCCACAATAATAACAGTCCATGCGCCCTCCTTCTTGAGAGGACTGACGGAACATAATCAGTCCAATCTGCATGGGTTCCTCGGCCTCCCTGCCAGATGTATACAATGTTTCAGGCGCTTCGGGAGACTTGGGAGCGGTAGGGTTAGCTGTAACACCAGTCCTAGTGAAAGGATTAGTGTAGTCCATCTCCAGTCCGGGTTGCAATATATGTGAAGCAACAGGAGGTGATCTATGTACATAGGACTTTTGTGTCCTGTTGCATTGTAAACCCAGGGATTGAATAAAGGACTCCCAGGAATCCAGGACTGGGCTTTTGGCGAGTAACAACTGGTGGGTCCAAATCTTAAGGTGCCCCGACAACAAGGTAATCGCTGTCCTCACTTTAATGACGTCCGTGGCATAGGTAAGTGGTCTCAGGGAGAACAGGACGTCGCAATCGACTTTGAAGGTATTATACTTAGACCGGATCCCAGAAAATTTCTCGGGTAGAGCAACCAGCGGTTCAGAGAGTCCAGAGTCATAGGTTACTCTCCCTTTAAGGGAAGCCAGCTCCTGCTGTAAGCCCTGCAAAGCCTGGGTGAGCTGGGAAACTTGCTGGGTCAAGGCTGCAATGGTAATCTTCAACTCTGCGGACTCCATGTGGTCAGATCGTACTGTCAGGGATCTTAGCTGGAGTGGGAGTCCGGCACGCATTGTTAAAGCACCCTTTGAAATTCGACACAGGCAGAGGGAACTCAAAAAAAAAAATCAAAAAAAACTTTTATTTTTAATACTTCCCACCAGCAGGGGGACTGTCTGACATTTCAGACAGTCCCCCTGCTGGCAGATCCACAGCCAGCTATAGAGGGCCATGTGATCGCTCTTTGAGAGCGTTCACATGGCCCCAGGTGGCCTCATTTGCCGGGGGAGGGCTGCCTGGACTGTCAGGCAGCCCTGCAGAAGAAGATCGCGGCGGAGGTAAGTAAACCGAAACTCCGGGGCCTGCAAGCCGTTGCTGCGTTCTATGCCGCCACAACGGCTTTAAAGCCCTTTTAAAGCGAGACGGCATAGAACGCCGTAACGGCGTTAAGGGGTTAACAGCATTTCTATGTAGTTTCATTGTATGTAAACACACATATTGTCAGGGATCTTACCTGGAGTGGGAGTCCGGCACGCAGAGTTTAAGCACCCTTTGCAATTCGACACAGGCAGAGGGGACTCAAGACAGAAATCCCCAAGGCTGTGACACAGTGCACTGGGGCTGAACAACGAGAACCAGCCTTGCGGGGTTTAAATAGGGAGTCTCAGCCAATCATCAGGGAACCAGGAACAGGTGTGCAACTGTCCAGACCAAGAGATTCAGACAGCATGAACCCAGGAACCTCTCAAAAGAACTAGAGATACGTGGAGTCAAGGACAAGGTGCCTGACTGGGATCCAGGAGACCCAGGTTCAAACCCAGCCAGACCCAAATACTCATAATTAGCGCATTGCATGCTGGTGACCCAGACACATATGCAAATTTATTAATCAAGTGTGCATTATACTTCAGAACTAAGGTAGGTAAAATAAAGGCCACTGACTGTTGCTGCATTTTACTTTTTATAGAACTGAAATATGCCATAAAAACCATGAACGTAGGGAACTCGCGTGACCGTAAAATGAACCAAAAAAACAAAACAATGTAAAGCCCATACATTTGATTAGTTTTCACCACTATGTTCGCCTAATTGTTCTGTAAGCGAACAGGGACCCCTCCCCCCCCGGGACAGCAATTAAACTATTAACACTATGTAACATTCGTAAACCACATCAAAGGGATTCTGTCGAACACTATACTGGGTGGCCGCCATTTCGTTCATTCAAACGCACGTGGTGAGAACAATGGATGGTGGCCATCTTAACATACTAACACACTCAGCGGGACTTAGACGTCGAGTGCCTGGAACTGATTTCGGCCAGGCACTCTCCTGAACACCGGTCTACTTCCACGCACGGCCCGGTCGCATAGTATTTCGTATCCAGGAACGCCGTTCGGTAATAAACTACCGAACGCGGTAAACATTATATATGAATCAGCGTTCGTATAACTCCTATGGCATTCGTGTGAAAACCTTGCGAATAGAGACCAGCTCTTGCCACATTTCTTCTGGAACTGTTTTCGGCATACCCCTCGTGGCAGACCGGTCAAACTTCCTTGCGATGTTACAGAAAAACTACCAAACGGATCCGGGTGATTTTCGGATATATTGGTCACCCACATCCCAGCTATCCAGCAATATAATGTGGGGTTTTACTGTATTTTGGGGGTATTTTGGGGGTGTTTTAAAATTACTGTATTTTTCTGTCGTGGAGATAATTGAGCTTAGCCCATCCTCTAACTCAATTATCTCCCAGGCTCAGAGGAGGAGTCTGTAAACTGTATAAATCTGATGCTTGTGTGCCATTAAAATTGAGTCTTTACCCAGCATTAAGCCTTGGCTCATGTGTGGGGGGTTACCCTATGCCTGTGTATACATTTTGCCTGGAAGGAGTATACACTATCTGCTGAGAGAAAAGGAACCCAGGATGGTCAAAGGGAGTTAGACCGTCATAGATATAGTCATGATTTTGTATCATAATCTAACTAATTCATAAGTGCTCATAGAGACATGTGTACATCTGTCATTCATTCATATGAAAATCAAACTATATAAAAACAGCAAATTCTAGAAATAGTGTGAGCATTATGCAGAAGAATGAGAGGATTTAACATTTAAGTAGTAAAATAAATGATCAAGTTCCTTCACTAGGTTTACCCGAAATACAACTAGGGTCATGAGAATATCAGTAAAAATAAATAGATAATACAACTATGCTAATCAGTTCTGAAAATAAAAATAATAATTATATATATGAAACCAGGAGGCTGCACTCACCTGAACATGCATAAATAGGGTGCTGAAGATAGGGTACATTAACGTTGTGGCAGGCTTATGCAATGTAGGATGTAACTAAACCCTCATTATTTTTGCCTAGATGATATAAAAAAAACAAACACCTAATAAAATCTGTCAACATTGAAGTTGCGGGTGTGTGCGGGTGTGTGCGTGTGCGTGTATGTGTGTACCAGATCCAGCACACTCTCCTATCTACTAAACAGCAACTTCAATATATATATTCCAGCATAATGGATGCTGCCGAAGTGACCCTAATTTAATTAATTATATAGATATTGCATTAAGAAATAAATTATACAAAATAACTATAAAAAAAGATGCTACATTATATATGAAACTTCCCTGTTCTCTCTTGCCGGTATCCCCATATAAAATAATAAGGTTGTAACTACTGGCTTTTTGAGAAGATTACTGCATTAAAGTAGCTCTGTCACTGTCTGGAGTCTTTGTATATTTTGCAAAGACCCCCAATGGCGAGGACTGTTCCGCCGGGTGTCCCAAAAGTGGGTTTAAGAGAAACACAGATTAAGATGCATCTTCGCCTGTGTTTCTCTTAAACCCACGTTTGTATAGCTTGCCCCTTTTTGTGTTACTTATTTTGGTTGTATTACCAGCTTTAGTGTATCTTATTCCCCATTTTCCCCTCAGTGTGTCTTATACCCCTGAGGGTCTGTGTCTCTTACAACCTCCATTTATCTCTTACTTCCTGCCAGTTCCTCTGTGTCTCTTATTTCTCTTTCCCAGGTGTCTCTTTCTAACACAGTAAAGCCCTTTGTGTGTCTCTCTTCACCGCCCCTCTATGTGTCTCTTTCTCATAGCAGCCTTTTTTTGTGTCTCTTAGCTCCAGCCCCCCTGTGTGTCTCTACCCACTAGTCGTTATGTTTCACCTTTTCCCCTACCCCAGCCCCTTTGTGTGTCTCATTATCCCTTCCCCCAACTCCTCTTTGTTTCTATTTTCTAGACCTTCTGTGTGTCTCTTTCTCCCCACATCCCCTCTGTGTGCCCTCCAGCCCCTAGTGTGCATCTCTTCTCCCGCCCCCACCCCTAGTGTCTCACACCTTGCCCCTTTTGTGTGGGTCTATTTCCCACAGCCATTTCTGTGGGTGTCTCTTTTCCACCAATTCCTTTTGTGCGGGTCTCTTTTTCCCCCCAGCCCTTTTGAGTGTGCCTATTTCTCCCAAGCCGCTTTTGTGTGTGTATTTCTCCCCAGCCGCTTGTGTGTGTGCGCGCCACTTCCTCCCCCACCTCCTTTGTGTGTGTCTCTTTCACCCGCCCCTTCCCTTGGTAGTCTATGCCACCCACCCTCCCTACGTCGTCTCTCCCCTCTCTCTTCTCCTGTACCTGCTGACCTCCTATATAGGGTTGCCAAGCAGACATTTGAATAATATCTTCTGTATCTTCTACATGGTCTGACAGGAAGTCCTCACAGCTTCCTATCAAACTGGGGAGATGACACAGAAGATCCTCTACCTACAGTCGGCTCGACAACACTACGTGTTGTGACTGGCAGGAGGGAAAATGCTATGCTGTGCTCTCCCCAGCTGCCGGTCACTTGGAGATTGCACCCCTCGGGCCGTGTTTGGATGCTTGCATTAAAATTTGTAATTTCATAGGAGCTTGCACCACAGTAAACTACATTTTCTCTTATCCATATAATTACTACTGTAAGTTTTAATGAGGTAAGGAATGCAGCAGAGGTCATATAAAATGCACTTACCTCTGCTTCACTTCTGGATATTGGTACCAATATCTCCCCGAGATGCTTAACATGTGCATGCCCACATGCATGTATGTTAGGACATTGCGCCCATGGAAACATTCTGCACAAAATTTTGAGAGAGAGAGAGAACGAGAGAGAACGAGAGAGAACGAGAGAGAACGAGAGAGAACGAAAGAAAATGTACAACCCACTAGCTATTTTAATTAGATTTTGGGTTGTGTGGAAATTGTTGGTGTCATAGTTACTTTTTAAATAGATTACCCGTATTCAAGCTTAGTGTTAATTTGTTACACAATGACATGTTAGGACCTGTGTAAAGTAGGGAAAAAGCTAGAGAGAGCGAGCGAGATTTAAAATTGTTAACCCTAATGATTGTAGCAGACCTTATACCACACTTCATTTATTACAACTCTGTGGCGTCAAGTGCTGTACTTTAGCACCTTTAATCAAGAAGAAGGAAAGAGTTTAGGGTCAGAAATTGAAGGATTATACAGAGAAAATGATGTAAAACAGGTCAGAGCTAAATAATGTCTAGCACCAGCTGTAAGAATTCCCACACTTTTAAATGATTTGAAACACAAAGACAAAAAGAACAGTTTCTAAAAGTAGGTGGAATAAAAATACAAGTAGAATTCTATAGGTGCACTAGAATCAGTCTCTGAAATAAATTTGAATGAGTGGAAACTCTATATTGTTTTCTATTTTCGTGCCCATGCATAGATTCCACTAGATCATGATTTCCACTTTTAGACACTGACAGAAGGTCTTTTGTATCAGAAATCCTGTGGCCCTTGCTGGAAGTCCCTGCCACTGAACTAAGCCCACTGATCTTACAGTGCAGTATGTTAACTTTGAAGTTTTGATTTCCTGCTTAGTGAATTGACCTATAAACACAGAGTAGGCCATTATTATATGCTTGACAATTTGTATATTATATAGCATCAACAAATTCCATAGCGTAGGGTGGACTAACAAAAATGTTATTGTAACCAGACATGTTGGACACAAAGGAACAGAGGGGTTGAGGGCCTTGCTCAGAGCTTACATGCTAGAGGGAGTGGGGTACAGTGACCCAAAAGGTAAGGGAAGTATTAGGGAAGTAGATTGGTAGAATAGTATTTAATGAAGACTTTGTGTGGGTTTTTTTTGGAGTCATTAACAGGTGATATGCTTTTGTGAAAAAGTGAGTTTTTAATGATTTTTTTGAAGGAATGGAAACTGGGTGAGCATCTAATGGAAAAGGGAAGGGAGTTCCATATGAACAGTGCAGCCCTAGATAAGTCTTGAATGCGAGAATCAGAGGTGGGAGTATGAACAGAGGATAGATGCAGGTCTTCGGCAGAGCTTAGGGGCCTAGGCAGGATTGTAACATTCTTCCTCACCTTGCGGTCTCTGCACCTGGATCCACTGCAAAATATGCCCCCACATCCGCTCACGTGATTGACACGTTTTAGGGTCAAAGAGCGATTTCAGCCAATCAGAAAAGTAAAGCAGGTATTTAAACCTAAAAATACCTTTCCTCTTTGCCCTGTTGTGGTTTCCTTAGTGGTTGTCTGAGAGCTTATTCAAGTACTGTATATTCTGGTTTTTGACTTTGGCTTTGATTTTGACTTCCCTGTATTTCTGGTATCCCTGACCTCTGGCTTTCCTTTATCGTTTTTCCTGACTATTCTTTGGTACGTTAGTCCGGCCATTCTAAGGCCCGGTAATATGTTACCTATTAGTCATCTGTGTTACACAATTCTACATGCTGGATCATACAGTAATCCTGACATTACGACATGGCCATAGATCCTGTAGAATTGTGTAAGCACATAGCTGCTTGCAAGAGGAAACTAGAGGAGAATGATCACTGCATGGATCAATTTGCCCAGGCCTTCAGTACGCTTCTGACCTGAACAGCGCAACTGCAACCTGTGGCCTCTTCTACTGCCTCACCTCCGCCTAGTGTACCTCCACCTATAGTACACAAGGCACCCACTATCTCTATCTCCTCCCCTGCATTTTGATGGTACTATTCAAGAATGACGGGGATTTCTTAACCAAATAGAATATCATTTTGAGGCCTCACCGGGATCTTTTACCTCAAACAGAGCTAAGATTGCTTACCTGAGGAATCAACTTAAAGGTAAAGCTTTAGCTTGGGCCAATCCATTATGGGAGAGTAATAGGAGTGTGGCATACAATTACCAGGAATTCCTTACGAAATTTAAACTAACATTTGAACCATTAGGCAGCGAGGATGACGCCTCCACTGCCCTGATGCCCATCAGACAAGGGAATCGGTCTATCTCTGAGTATGCCATAGAATTTTGTACCTTGGCTTCCAAGGTAGACTGGACTAACAGTGGGTTAAACTCTGCATTTAAAAAAGGGACTATCTGAAACTATGCTAGATGAGATTGCCGCCAAAGACCTACCCAAGAAGCTTAAGGAGTTCATCACTTTTGTCATGCATATTGACAATAGATTAAGAACCAGAGAAAACAAGACCAGACGCATGACTATGCCTTTAGCACCCCGGTTCTCCAGACCAATGGTCTCTGAACTTCCTATACAGTCCGAACCCATGCAGTTGGGGGTCACTAGACTGTTGGAAGCAGAAAGACAATATAGGAGAAAAGAAGGCCTATGTCTATACTGCGGTAGAAAAGGACATATGAGAAGCAATTGTCCCATAAGTCCGGAAAACTACCGCACCTAAACACCTCATGGGGACAGGTCTTAGGTGTAATGGAGACGTCCTCTGGAAAGAATAAAAACAGGTTTCTCCTTGATTTTTCTATCACCTTTGCCGAAAATAACTTTTCATGAAAAGCCCTGATGAACTCAGGTGCTGCTGGAAACTTCATTGATGTTCAATTTGTTAAGGGCAATGCTATACCTATCAAGGAGAGACGATCACCTTTAGCTGTGGAAGCTATTGATGGGAGACCACTCTCACAACCATTGGTGCCTTACATTAGGAAGATATAACATTTCAAGTTATTGCATCTCCTTGTCCTATTATATTAGGCTTTCCTTGGCTTAGTAAACATAGCCCTCATATCGACTAGGCTAATGGGGAAATATTGGAATGGGGTAATGATTGTGATGAAAGGTGCATATTCCATGTCATCAAATGAGGGGGCACTATTGAATTACCCACTGTTTCACCTCAAACCCCCGAAGTTCCTATTTAATACCGAGACATCAGGGAAGTATTCAGCAAAACTCAGTCTAATACTTTACCTCCTCACAGACCATATGACTGTTCCATAAGCTTACTACCCGGTGCTATGCCACCTAAAGGAGCAGTCTATGCTCTATCCCCACAAGAGAGTAAAATATTGGATTCATTGAATAAGGGCCATATACGCAAATCATCCTTACCTGCTGGGGCAGGATTCTTTTTTGTATCTAAAAAGGATGGTGAGTTACGCCCATGTATCGATTACAGGGCATTGAACAAAATCACCATTAAGAACGCCTACCCCATTCCCCTTATTGCAGAGTTATTTGACAGATTCCAAAGCGCTAAAATATTTACTAATCTTGACCTTAGAAGCGCTTACAGTTTAGTGAGAATCAAGGAAAATCATGAATGGAAGACTGCATTTAATACCAGAAGTGGACACTGAGTATCTTGTGATGCCATTTGGGTTGTGCAACGCTCCAGCAGTTTTCCTAGATTTTATTAATGACGTACTCGGGGATTACATTTACTCATTTGTCTTAGTCTATCTGGATGACAGCCTTATTTATTCTCCTGACATTCAAACTCACCACAATTATGTTAAACAGGTTTTGCAAACTTTTTTGTCAATTAGAAAAATGCATCTGAAGTACAGTTTGTAGGATATCATATTTCTGCCTTGGGTTTCAAATGGATCCTACAAAACTGGAGTCTGTTCTACAGTGGCCTTTACCCACTGGGTTGAAAGCCATTCAAAGGTTCATTGGTCTTGCCAATTATTACAGAAGGTTTATAAAGGGATTTTCTTCAGTAATAGCCCCCCAACACCAATATGACACGCAAGGGAGCTAGTAGTACGATATGGTCTAAGGAGGCTATAGAAGCCTTTGAAACTCTCAAACAAAGTGTTGCCTCCGCCGACATAGTGATACATTTTGACACTAGCAAACTTTTCATACTGGAGGTTGATGCATCTGAGATGGGGGTGGGAGTCGTTCTCTCCCAGAGGGAGAGCCAGGAAACTCCTTTGCATCCTTGTTGCTACTTTTCTAGAAAGTTGTCTCCTGCTGAGCGCGATTATGATGTAGGCAACAGGCCATTATTCTAGCTCTCAAGGAGTGGCGACATCTTTTAGAGGGTTCCAAGGACCTTCTTTTGATCATTAACGATCACAAAAACCTGGCTTACATAGGAGATGCTAAACGATTGTCTTCTAGACAAGCTAGGTGGTCACTATTCTTTTCTCGCTTTAATTTTCTTATAACTTAACTTATAGACCTGGTTCTAAAAATGTCAAGGCCGACGCCTTATCTAGACAATTTGATACGGAGTCTAAACATCCCATATCATTCCCCCTAAATGTATTATTGCATCCACTATCCTTTCATTGTCTTCTCATCTTGGCTCCATCATGGAGGCTCAGTCTCAGACGCCCTGTGGTAAACCTCAAGACAGATTGTTCGTTCCATTGGGTGAAAGGGTAAATATCATGAAGGTGTTCCATGACAACGTGGCACCTGGGTATTAATAAATACACATCTGCGATTATGAGATCATTTTGGTGTGATTCCCTCAGGAGGGATGTTAAGGAATACGTGCAGGCATGTTCTGTTTGTGCAGTTTCCAAGGTACCTCATAAATTCCCTTGTGGCTTGTTACAACCTCTTCCCATTCCTGAGGTCCCATGGTCCCACTTGTAGAACTTTTTATATCACTATTCTCATGGTTGTTGACCATTTTTCTAAAATGGCTCATTTTATCCCACTCAAGAAATTACCGTCATCACAAGACCTGGTACTGATCTTTATACGTGAGATTGTCCGTCTGCATGGCATTCCTCACAATATTGTATCGGATAGAGGTTCTCAGTTTGTTTCCCCGGTTTTGGAGGGCTTTCAATAAGCAATTGGGGATTGGATTATCTTTTTCATCCTCTTACCACGCCCAGACTAATGGTACAGCTGAAAGGGCTAACCAGTCTTTAGAATTAGATTTGCGTTGTTTTGTTAATAGCACTCAAAACTATCGGTCCGAATTACTACCATGGGCAGAGTTTGCTAGGAACAATGTTGACCATGACTCTTCTGGACATAGCCTTTTTTTTGTTAATAATGGCCGGCATCCTACTGTCCTCCCGGCTGTTTTTTCTGACACTGCCATTCCTGCTTTGGATGACCATCTTGCTTCCATTCGTGAGACCTGGGTAAAAGTACACTCCATCCTGGGGACTGCTGCTGACCGTTTCAAGTATTATGCTGATAAACGGCGAGGTTATCTTCGCACAACATCAGGCATGAAATTTGCTTTTTTTTATTTTATGCGCGCAATGTTTTGGAGATGGAAGTGGCAGGATTTGGCGATTGACTAGATATGAGAGGTGAAAGAGAGGTTGGAGTCAAAGAGAACACCTAGGCAGCGAGCCTGCATGGTGCTGATGGTAGCAACATTAACGTGGAGGGAGACAGAAATGGGAGTAGCAACACTTGAGGGAAGAAAGACCAGAAGTTTTGTTTTGGACAAGTTGGGCTTAAGGAAGTGGGCAGCCATGCAGTTAGAAATAGCAGAGAGGCAGTAAGAGACACTAGTCAGGAGGGGCGGGGAGAGAACAGGGGAGGAGAGATAGATTTGCGTGTCATCCGCATAGAAGTGATATTGGAAGCCAAAAGAAGCTGATGAGTTTACCAAGGGAGGCAGTATAGATCGAGAACAGTAGGGGACCAAGGACTGAACCTAGGGGACATCAACAGAGAGAGGTTGGGATGAACAGGCAGAACCAGGGAAAGAGACACTAAAAGAGCGCTGGGTGAGGTAGGAGGAGCACCATGAGAGAGCAATATTAGATTACAGAGGATGAGAAGAAGCGGTTGATGAGCAACAGTATCAAAAGCAGCGGAAAGGTCAAGTAGTAGGATAGAGTAGTGACCATGAGATTTTGCAGCAAGTAAATTGTTTCATACTTTGGTCAGTGCCGTTTCCAGAGTGCTGAGCGTGGAAACCAGACTGAAGTGGGTCGAGCAGAGAATTGGACTTGAGGAAGTCTATCAATCTCACAAAATACAAGTCTTTCAAGGATCTTGGAAGCAAAAGGCAATAGCGAGATAGGGCGGTAGTTGGATGGGAAGTTCGGGTCAAGGTTGGGCTTATTCTAAAGCACTTGTTTAAAAAGGAACACTCCAAGCACCACTTCAGTGAGCTGTAATTATGGTGACAGGAGTTCCCTAGAGCTAACTCTTCATAAGGAATCAAACCATTTTATATAGGGTGGCCTTCTTATCTTGCTCAGTGAGAGATGGAAGCTCCAGCTCAGGAGCATTCGTTCACTCGTGTGTGCCAAGACCTGCAGTGCATTGCTTGGGGTTGGAAGAGTAAGTCGATTGCTAGGTTCAGCTCAGGAGCTGTAGTGGATTTGGAGGACATTGTTTTGTTAACCTCAGCATTGAAGTCAAACCACGCTAAAAGTATTTGACCCCTTACAAAAGGAGGCACCAGAGCATTCCTGGCTCCTTAACCAACACAGCACACTGCTGTGGTTATGGTGCTTGGATTGCTCCTTTAAACAAGGTTGTTGCTGCTGCATTAAGCCCCTCAAGAGTATTTCAACTTACACAGGAGTACTTCATCAAGGTGTTGCCAAGGCACATCGGGTGTGCGCACTGAAACTACACTCCACTTCTACAACCACAAGTGTTCCTAGGATTACATATTGAGTTACTGGCATGCTATCATGCCACCCTCCACATCTCTCTTTCACTTGATGCCCACCACAGTCTAAAATGTGAAAATACACTTTGAATTCCCAACAATTCTCGTTAACCTCGTAAATGTGGTCTTCCACAAAGACAAATAAATGCATGGCTTATGTGTATGTTAGAGTTACCTGTTCCATTATCGATTAGTAGAACTTTAAGCAATTCAGGAATACAAAGAATACAAAATGTAAGATGTTCTGTCAGTATATTATATAAAAGACAACATTCTATAGCGCTCTAAAAAGGGCTAAGGAGTCAGACAAGCAATTTTTGTAAAATTATACTAGTTATAGAAGAACAGAAATGACATGAACTTACAGCTGAAATTAACTTGCTGCCCAAATGATATATAGAAAGCATGGTCTATTTATCTGTAGTTTAGGTAGAAGCTTATTTTAGTTATGGATTTCCTTTAAAGGATGGTATTGCCCTTCTGAAATCAGGCTCCATACGTCAGACAGATCCCTAGAAGGAATGTACAATTTGCAGCTTTGAAAACAAATCCACAGCTCATGCCAACACCATTTGTAATGTTAGAGGAAGCTGTGTTTATGAGCATTTGCTGCCTAGTAATGAACGAGTGTGTATGTCTTGAGAAGTCAAGAAGGGACAGCACACAGAGCTGCACTGTGAAAAAAACAAAACACTTAACATCTTCATGGCTGTCTACACCAAATAGCCAAATTATTCATATTCTGGTCTTTGGTATATAATACAGATTGTAAAGTGAGTAGAAATCTTTAAGTGATCCTGAACAGTCTGTCATTTTAGATTAAAATGTATTTTGTTGCTGAGTGAATTTGTTGGATCGGAAATTAAAATGAAATAGAACTTGACAGTTAGTACAACAAGATGAACATGTTAGCCAATCAAGTAGATACCTTGGAACTATAACCACCTACCACATAAGATAAAGATTAAGATTAAGAGATGAAAAAGGGGTTCATCTATCAACTAAAGCCCAATCCTCCTGCTGTCTCTCTGTTAATGTAGAAGTTGACTCCCATATTAGTTGTCTACATTTGGCCAACAATGATTGGCTGAGAATGTTAGGGATGGGTTAGTCTAGTACTCTTAGCCTATCATTGCGATCTAAAGTTGAACAGTGAAAGTGCAAATTCACTTCTGCATAACAGAGAAGCGGCACAACACAAACATTAAGGTGGTACTGTCATGGCCGAATCCTGTTTTGTTTTTTTAATCCCCCTCCCAACTCCACTACATCTAATTGTCCCCCTAGTCACCTCCCAAATGCCCCTAAGCCCCCCATATTACCTATTTTTGCATTTTTATTTCGTACCCGGACTTAGGTACTGAGAGCCGCCATCTTTGTGTGGGTAGATAAAATGCCTGTGGGACACGTCATCTGCCCACACTATACAGCGTTGTGAAATTCCTGTGCATCCCTAATGCAGAATAGGCCCATTGATTTAAAAAAAAAAAAAAGAATAAATATATATAAATTTTACTACTCTTCACATGCTCTTGCTTAAGTATGGAAACTTTTGAGGGATGTAGGGGAACAAAACTGGTGTGGACTCAGGGCCGGTGCAAAGATTTAGACAGGCTATAGACATTAAGCTGCAGTGGTTCTGGCGACTATAGTGTCCCTTTAATGTGAGGTAAATTAGAGATTAGTGCCACGAATAATATACTAGATTGCCTACTTACAACCAAATAAGGATGATGATGGGCTTTGGCTGCAGTTTGGCTCCACTGGTCTGGTGGAGAACAAGCTCTCTGGCGGCTGTTTGTAACTGTGGTCACAAAAGTCAATGTTCTGGGGGAATGTGAAGCAGCTCCATTTTTTGGGGCCCCTTGCACAGCTCAAAATCAGGGCCCCCATGGGCTGATGGCGAGTATGCCCATAAGTCCACCTAGATGTTCCACACATTAGTTTGCTCACAGGGAGTAGAGTGTGTAGGAAATGTGTTACGTGTTTGTGTAGAGGATCTAAAGTGTGTGCTTATGGAATGTAGTGTATAGGGATACCAGTTTGTGTAGGTGATGCAGTGTGTGTGTGGTAGATGCAGTGTGTTTTTGTGTAAGGGATAGAAAGCAGTGTGTGTTTGTGTGTAAGGGATGTATTGTGTGTTTCTGGTTGTGTTTAAGGGATGCATTGTGTGTTTGTATGTGTAAGGGATGCAAGGTGTGTGTCTAAGGTGTGCATTGAGTGTGCGTGTAAGAGATGCATTGTGTTTCTGTGTGTGTGTGTGTAAGAGATGCATTGTGTTTCTGTGTGTGTGTGTGTGTGTGTGTAAGTGAAGCAGTGTGTGTTTCTGTGCATGTGTGCAAGGGATGCATTGTGTGTTTCTGTGTATGTATGTGGATGCATTGTGTGTTTCTGTGTATGTATGGGGAAGCATTGTGTGTGTAGTGTGAAAGAGAGAGTTTGTGCGGTAGGATAGGGGCTGAGTCCTACCAGTCCCTTTGTGCTTCTCTTTCCCACTTTCCTCAGTCTCTCTCCCCTCTTGTCCCTTACTGCTCTTCCCTTCTGCCCCACTGTCCCTTAGTGCTCTCCCCTCTGTCTCCTAGTGCTCTCTCCCCCCACTCCCTTCCCTTGGTGCTCCTCCCCATTCCTTAGTGCTCTCTCCTACACCCCCCCTTAGTACTCTCCCCTGCCCTTTAGAGCTCTCCATTGCATCCCATAGAGCTCTCCACTGCCCCTTAGTGGACTCATCTCCTCTCCTGCCTCCCTTAGTGTACTCTCCTGAGCAGGGTCTCTCCTCCCCCCTTTTCATTAGTGGTCTCTCCCCTCCTCCCCCCCTTTCCAATAGTGGTCTCTCCTCTCCCATCCCTCCTCCCCTAGTGGTCACTCCTCCCCACCACCCTCCCCTAGTAGTCTTTCCTTTCCCCCCACTCTCCCTAGTGGTCTCTCCTAACACCCCCCCCTCTACCCTAGTGGCCTCCTCCTCACCCCCACCCCTACCATAGTGACCTCTCCTCACCCCCCACCCTACCATAGTGACCTCTCCTCACCCCCACCCTACCATAGTGACCTCTCCTCACCCCCACCCCTACCATAGTGGTCTCTCCTCCACCTACCACTCCTCCACCCCCCCTACCATAGTGGTCTCTCCTCCACCCCCCCCATAGTGGTCTCCTCCACCCCCACTACCATAGTGGTCTCTCCTCCACCCCCCACGCCTACCATAGTGGTCTCTCCTCCACCCCCCACGCCTACCATAGTGGTCTCTCCTCCACCCCCCTCCCCTCGTGGTCTCTCCTCCCTCAGGCGGCTGCAGCATTTGAGGGGCCGGCGCTCCTTTCTTCTACACTCACTACATACGCTTTTTATCTGTCCCAGACTGTATAACAGGAGCTTCTGTCTGCTAGTAAGAAGGTTAGGAGAAGAGTGGACCAGCGAGTGCTAGAGGACAGTCCTTAGAAATCATAGACCTAGCGCATCAGACACATTTATGCCAAACTCAGGGTGCATTTACACCAGGCTAACCATCTAATTCTTCATGCAGACACACCCCCTTTTTGAGCAGGTTGTCCCTTTGGGCGGTTCTGGTTACGCGATTCACATCAGTGGTCCATCCTTTTACCCTGCTCCCTGAAATCCTGCTTCACCACACACTGCTGTTGGGGCGTATGGGTTTACTTGAAAGATGAAAGCGAGAGATTAGCAAAGGGTGTGTGTTTTCTGATAGCTATATCCTGTGAGTTTCCCTCCAGCGCCACCTACACCAGATAGATGACACTTTGGAGGTATAACTGTTTTAGTGTTTTCTGTTGATAAGATTCGGTTATTAGGCCCATCAAAATTGTCAGCACCAGGCCCAATGGACTCTTAATCTGGCCCTGCTTGGGAGGTATTCACCGAACCTGCCTTAGTCGTCTGTGCAATCGGACATTAGGAGCTGGGATAGAATACTATTCAATAATCCTACAAGTGAGTGATCCAGGAAGATATATGCACTCCTACACATAATCCCTGTTCCTCTAGCACGGAAAAGTTGCCAGCATACAGATTTCATGTTATGTCATATCCCAATCTCCTGCATTCACAGCATTACCAGGTGCATAGGATTGACAATGAGCCTGAACAGTAGGGCAAGAGTCTCACTGACTGCTGACAGTTTGGCCATGCTTCTGGAACAGAATGATGGAGGAGAGAAGACAGTGAAGAAATATAGGAAGAGCTACAGAGCGGTACAATGGGGTAGAGCAAGGGCCAAAAAAGGACACACTAGGGACTTGCTGGAGAGACACCTAAGGCGGTAGTGAAAGACCAGTAATCGAAAGATGGCTAGAGG
This sequence comes from Pelobates cultripes, assembly GCA_933207985.1. Taxonomy (NCBI): domain Eukaryota; kingdom Metazoa; phylum Chordata; class Amphibia; order Anura; family Pelobatidae; genus Pelobates; species Pelobates cultripes. The sequence goes on from OW240914.1 coordinate 196,526,210, forward strand.
GTCAAGAGACACATAGCAAAGAAGGCTAGAGAAAGATATAAATGTTGGGTACAGGGGTATATAAAATGTAGCTAGAGGCTACACAATTCCAATAACGTTTAAGACTTGCTGAACATCTTGTGAACTGCATTTCACAAGCACCTTCAATTTGAGATAAACAATCCCCATAATGCTCAGCCAGTCTAGGCTTGGCTGACCAGAGGAATGGTAGGTGGGCATCACTCCTATAATTTGCATGAAGGGTGCATAAAGGTTTAGTGTGGACTCCAGCTTCATGTTCAACATGGCTCTAAATTCCCAATTTGTATCCTTTAATGAATAAATAAGAGAAAACTATCAATTTGCAAATCAGTAACAGTCAACATTAGACACTGGCTTCCGATAAAGATAATCAATAAATAAAATATTAATATTTTTTCACAATACTGTGAGTTGCCCACAAAACCACAAAATTAAGGTCTGTCTTGGAAATAAAACTCAAACTAAATAAACTGTATAGGGTTAAAATGTGCAACTTAACAGTCAGTTCACCAACAGTCTGCTCTAACCTGACAGATTTGGTTTCCACTATTGAGTTGGGATATTTTATGAGGGTATCCGGGTTATGTACAAGTATTAGCATAGAACAAAAAACATTTCAAGAGGACAACTGCATTTTCTCTTACATTCTGTTCCACTACATGCCAAATATCTCCTAAAAAATAACTACATGTGTAATACAAGCAAATTGTTAACAGTTCGATTGCAATCTAGCTGATTCCAGGGACAAAGGAATGCATGTTCTCACTTTTTAGGCATTCAAAGCATCAACAACACATTTAAAAGGATTCTGCACTAAGTAGAGGTACACTTCTTATACCAACATCAGGCATGCACACATGCAATTTAAAAGCATACGAATAGTCTAAAATTTAATTTACTGAAATGTTAATACAGAGAGGAGAGTTTGTGTCAAGTATGTGTTGGGGAAAAAAATAAAATAATAAATAATAAATCAGAGCAGCCAACTGGCACAATGTTCTATTGTAGTCCCTGAATTAATTCCTGGAGCAGAAGCCTGCTGACGGTTAGCAGTTTGTACTTTAGGCTTTAAATAAGACTGTGACAAACTCCCCTTTTCAAGTGAGTTTGCCACGAGCTCCTGGAGGAGCCTGCTTGCCAGCCTCCTGCCCACAGACTATGGGCCCTGCAGGGAAACCTGTAAAAGACTACCACTGATAGCACTGATTTTCCTGGAACTGTTTTGGGCATGGGGCCATGCTTGCGGTCGGTCAAAACTATGACTTCCAGGAAATTCCTGAACCCCTTAACCGATCTGGGTGATTTTGGGATATGTTGTTCACCCAGATCGGAGCTATCAGGGGACTTTTATGGGGATATGTTGGATTTTGGGGTACTTTCTGAACTTTATGAAAATGTGTTTTTTCTGCCTGAAGATAATTGAGTTACTTACAGGACTCTATAATCTCCTAAACAGAGGGGAGAGATTGTGTGCTGTACATGGGCGTGTCACAGACTGTATATTTGTTCTGATTGGTTTATGTCCTTTGTGTTCCTGTGCCCCATTAGGTCCAGGGGATGTTCCTCTGGCCTGGAAAATTGTATAAAAGGCCAGTGTGTCCCATTAAACTTGAGATTCCTGCTTACACTCCAAAACTGTGTGTCGTCCAGTTATTGGAGGGAAAGAAGATTTGCTCCTGTGTCTACTGTTCCAGCTTGCAGGAGATTCAACGGGGAAAGTCCTTGTAAGAACTAGAGCTAATTCCCCCTTCAGCTCCAGAGTTCCCAGGACTGAGTGTCGTCCAGTGCCTAGGAGGTGTCAAATCTAATTTTCCCTTCAAATCCAGGAAGGAGGTGGCGGTTCCAGGGCCCCAGTCAAGCTACGGCGACTGAGGGCAAGAAAAAGTGCTGCGGCTTGTCCCCTGTTCCAGCTAGGAAGTGGTCCTTTGGCGGAGGTACCCAGTCGGGGTGCCAGGTGATCCATTACAAAGACTTTAAGGGACAATTGCCCACCATTCCTATGGGGTTTATTTGTCTAGGTACATCATATATAAGTGCCCTTGCAAGGCATTAAAAAGTGGCTTTTTTCAGAAAACATTAAGAAGCACATGTTCACAGATATAGTTTGTTTACGGTAAATAATGCATATAGCTAGATATCAGCCGCACACCTGTCAAATAGTACCCCATAACTGCATATGCAAGTGAAACTACACTTTTATCTTTTATGCTACATTCCATACTTCCTTTAACTGCAATACAGCAGGTTTCTCAAAATACTCTGATCCTGTAGGTTTAAAATTCCTCTGTAATAAGCTACCTGTATGGCGGGCCTGTAATGAATATTTTGGCTCTTAATAAATAACTAAATATATTAAATACATTTTTTTAAATATTGTTTTTGCATTATTTCTGTTAACATCACAGGGTCCAGTATGAACGATGATTGTTTAGTGAATAATTGTATACAAATGTATACATAGTGATACAGAGGCGGTGTTTCTAACAACCATGTAGACAACAGGATATGTAGTGAAGAAAATAAGCCTATATCGATCTTTTCACCTGTCCCAAACACAGTTAAAAGTGGTTTACGTGACAGATGTCTTTAACAAGCAGCAGTGAGCCTTCTGAAATTTCCATCTACTTTCCATTGTTCCCATGATGTAGCCCAAACCTGCACTTGCTCAGTAACTGACCAATTTCTTTGTTCTCCCTTACAGTTATTACCAAAGTGAGAATTTAAAAATAAATTTAAAGTTTAAGGCCAGAGTAGCTGAATGTAAAGCATATCTGCATTTGAGAATTTTTCTTCGTCTATTTTTATCTTAAATTCACAGCAATGGTTCTTAAACAGGGAATTAAAATAGGTACATGGATTTGCATGGTAAAGCTTCATTCAATTGCAACTTTAACGCAGTTGAATGACAGGTAGGCAAGCAAGGTGCCCATATGCAGACTGCTACTCAAGTGCTTTTCTACTGGCCACAATTCATGCCTAGTGCATCGAGAACTTGCATAGACATGCTCACTGGCTACATTTTTACTCATGTCCCAGAAGTAGGACAGCCACGACAACATGCTGGGTAACTACTCCTAGTTCTTAACGGTTAAATCAACTAAAGCAGGGCTTGACAAATCCCAGGGGCCAGGTCGCCGTGGCGGCTAGGAAATTTGCCATGAGTTTGTCAGCCCATTCTGCAGAGGTGGGCGGCTGTGCATAATGGAAGCGGCTGGTGAGGGGGCTGTAATAGTCAAGCTCTTCTTGTTCTGCTCCCTCGCGCACCCTAGAAGCTGGGATATAATGTCACTCTGATCCCGGCATCACTAAACAGAGCTCGATGGAGCAGAGCAAAAAAATCTTGAAGATAACAGCCACACATTGGACCCCAGAGAAAGGATGCACTCCAGCTCTCCGAGAGTCTGGGTGGACTGAAATTAAAATAAAAAAATTATAGTTTGTGAGTGTATGAGAAACTGCTTGCGCCGGTCTGTCAGCGAGTGTGTTTGTTTAGGTGACTGCCCTCCCTCCGAACACGTGGAAAGGTGTTTTACTCACCTTTTTTCCCATGCTGTGCCAGTCTAGTGTTAGCTGGCCCAGCATCATTGGCTGAGGTAATCAGTCTTGATGTCTCATGCCAATACAATGCTTTTCTGTAAGCTGCATTGAGAGGCTATTGCACATATGCAGCAAAATACCATGCTGCGCCAATCAGCATCTTCTCATAGAGCTGCATTAAACCATTGCATTTCTGTGGCAAACACAATGCGCCTCCATGATGAGTGTGCAGACACTGAACATAAGAGTTGCACACTGTGAAGCACCTCTACTTGCCATCTGAGTAACTGTTAAGTGTTACTGGGCATCAATGTAAACACAGCCTTTTCTCTAAAAAGGCAGTGTTTACATTGAAAATCCAGCAAGAACAGGCTATAGACACCCGAACCACTACATTAAGCTGTAGTGGTTTTGGTGACTATAGTGTCCCATTAAGAATTGTATATTTGTTGTTGATAATAATGCTTTGCTAGTTTAAAACAAAAACCTGGCTCCTAACTTTTTAGCTGGCTCCTAGATCAAATCAAATTTGTAAGACACTGAACCACAGCGTAGTTGTGAATAAAGCAGTAAAAAGCAAACTGCCACTGTTTTTTTTTTATTTTTATTTTTATTATTTGTGGTCAGGGCAATATTGCCGTGATGGTTAGATAACATATAATTAGTAATAAACATCATAGTTAAGAATACCAGTCGATTGTGGTGTGCCGGAACAGACAAGGTTGTAGGCCTGTAATAAAGAGGGCAAAAAGAAGTGTACCATACAAAATATATTTGTTCTACCATATCTCAAAATTACTTGGATAAGTCACGAATGCCTGACCAATCCCTAACCGGTTCTGGTATATATAATGTACAAGTGGATGAGGTGTTGGGTAGAAACAGTACCTTAGTAACTTGGGAACTCAAGACATACAAAGCCACCATTAGTTTGATCCATATAACGTACCGGCAGGCTAGTTATTGCCAAGTGGCGAAGAATTCAACTAATGAGGGTGACAGGTGAGGCCCTGCTAGTTGCCAAGCAGCATGAGAGGCTCTATGCGTTGGCCCGAGGGGAGGTAGAGTCCACTGAAAAGCGGGTGGCGGGGTGATGGCCTCTCGGTGACTACTAAAGCAAAGATAGAATAGGAGTGACAGGTGAGGCTCTGCCTATGCAACAATTCAAGGCGAATAACTGCGTTGGGCCGATGGCGTCGTCCTCCAACTATGAGGGTACCTCCGAGTATGAGGATGGGTGTTGGCCTCGCGGGACCACTAGACTATGGCATAGAGGCCAGAAACCTACCATAGTGGGCACCTAGATCCTTAACAACCAGTATTATCTGCTAATAGAGGACCTTAGTGTGGGCCAGATCGTGGACCCAGCCAGATCGTAAACCCATGTAGAATGGAGTCCGAGAACGTATGCCTCTGTGCGGCCAGGTCTTGGACCCAATTAGACTGGAGTCTGAGAACGTATGCCTCTGCGAGGGCCATATTGTGGACCCATTTGGAATGGTGACTGAAAATGTATGCGACAGCGTGGACCGGTTACGCAGAATTAGGTCAATTACACCATACGGAGAGTCACTAGAAATAGCAAAATACACGTAGATGAGTCACACATACCCACACTACGATGACAACCAGCTATTAGTATAGTAAGTGACATACAGGGCCAGATTAAGATTCCAGTGGGCCTGATGCTGATAATTATGATGGGGCCTAGTTACAGAATCTTATAGACCAAAAACACAAACAGTCACACCTCTCAAGCGTCATGTATCTGATGGAGATGGTGTTGGAGGGAAACTCAAAGGATGCCGCTATAAGAAAACACATACTCTATGCCAGGGGTAGGCAACCTACGGCACTAGTGCCATGCACGGCACTCGAGGTGCCTTTGCACGGCACTCAGGGCTACAAGAGCCAAACAGGCTCTGGCCTGTCAGGAGTCTCAGTGAAACGTCAGAAATCTGCTAATATGAAAAGGTGGTGAAGGACAATCCTCCATTTATGCATTGCAGCACCTAGAGAAAGTGATCTCAGATCACTTCCTCCCAGCACTTGTGAATGGAAATCCACACTGGAGTAGAGCAGCCCACAGCTTCCTGTTGCAGCTTCTGTCCTTGAGCTGTACCTGGCCAACCTGGACCCCACGAAAACCCAGGGAAGCCTCAGAGCTACAGAATAACCCTCCCCTCATACAAATTATACAAACACACACACAGTCTGCACAATCACACCACCACCAACAATCCAAATAAATGCACACAACCCCACATGCAGCCTCTCACATGCAATACCCCAAACAGCCCCAAAACATACACACACTACCAAATACACAATGTGACATATCCATCCACACACAATTCCACAAGCAGCCCCCATACACAGCCCAAATTCATACGTATTATACATGATACCACAAACTATTAATGAACATATACAATATAATAGCTCATATACGCACAAATACAACGATACAAAGCAAATCCAGTATAAATAACACAAGCAGAATATGGCAACATGCACACCTCAATTTAAAGAAATAGGACCGACATGCTACGGGACATCACAATCATGTTTCGGCACAGTGCTGCTAAAAGGTTGCCTACCCCCGCTCTATGCTAATCTCCATGCGAGTGGCAGACCCCATACCAGGTGGCTAAGCACCATGTGAGTGGCAGACCCCAAACCAGCTGACTGAGCTCCATGCGAGTGGCAGACCCCAAACCAGCTGGCCGAGCTCCATGCGAGTGGCAGACCCCAAACCAGCTGGCCGAGCTCCATGCGAGTGGCAGACCCCAAACCAGCTGGCCGAGCTCCATGCGAGTGGCAGACCCCAAACCAGCTGGCCGAGCTCCATGCAAGTGGCAGACCCCAAACCAGCTGGCCGAGCTCCATGCGAGTGGCAGACCCCAAACCAGCTGGCCGAGCTCCATGCGAGTGGCAGACCCCAAACCAGCTGGCCGAGCTCCATGCGAGTGGCAGACCCCAAACCAGCTGGCCGAGCTCCATGCGAGTGGCAGACCCCAAACCAGCTGGCCGAGTTCCATGCGAGTGGCAGACCCCAAACCAGCTGGCCGAGCTCCATGCTAGCGGCAGACCCCAAATAAGCTGGCCGAGCACCATGAGAGCGGCAGACCCCAAACCAGTTGGCTAAGCACCATGAGAGCGGCAGACCCCATACCAGCTGGCTAAGCACCATGAATGAGGCATACACCATACCAGCAGCCTGAGCACCATGAGAGAGGCATATACCATACCAGCAGCCTGAGCACCATGAGAGAGGCATACACCATACCAGCAGGCCAAGTACCATGAGAGAGGCATACACCATACCAGCAGCCTGAGCACCATGAACGAGGCATACACCATACCAGCAGCCTGAGCACCATGAACGAGGCATACACCATACCAGCAGCCTGAGCACCATGAACGAGGCATACACCATACCAGCAGCCTGAGCACCATGAACGAGGCATACACCATACCAGCAGCCTGAGCACCATGAACGAGGCATACACCATACCAGCAGCCTGAGCACCATGAACGAGGCATACACCATACCAGCAGCCTGAGCACCATGAACGAGGCATACACCATACCAGCAGCCTGAGCACCATGATAGAGGCATACACCATACCAGCAGCCTTAGCACCATGAACGAGGCATACACCATACCAGCAGCCTGAGCACCATGATAGAGGCATACACCATACCAGCAGCCTGAGCACCATGAGAGAGGCATACACCATACCAGCAGCCTGAGCACCATGAGAGAGGCTTACACCATACCAGCAGGCCAAGTACCATGAGAGAGGTAGACTACATACCAGCTGGCTGAGCATCACGTGAGTATTAGAAACCCCAGAAGGGATGCCAGAGGTCAGTCATGGCAGGTTATGGACCCAGGGAGCAGCAGACGTGCCAGCAGTATGACATTATTGGTCCCAGCTTGATGGGTAATTACCGACGATGAGTGGGGACTCTCAGCAGCTAGCGACAGGCGCAGCCGGGGTGCTGGAGAAACCTGGTGAGCCGGAAGGTACCCGAGCCCCTGGTCCAGACAGCGAGCAGAGAAGCACCCATCAGGCAAACTTACTGTGTAGCGATCAGACCTCGTGGAACAGACAGGTGCCCAGCAGCAGCAGGACCTCTGGGAAGGCACAGGTAGACCACGTGGGAGGTGAAGTCCAGCGGTCGTCAAACGTGAAAAAAAAAACGGTCAGCAAGCCAGGAGGCCGGACCACGAGGATACAGGTAAGTTCAACTCGCCAGACCAACCACGGTAAAGTGGGAGAGGATTGGATGCCCTTATAAAGAGGATCAACTATATGCATCAACTATATATTGATCTAAATATATATTTCATTGAAGTGGCCTGTGTGCAGTGTCCCAGTCCCACTTAGTCATGCAATGTAAGGAATTGTAATTTCAGAGAAACTGCAAAAATTATATTGCAGGACTAAAAGTGCCTGTAGTGGCTGCAAATCAGACTGCCACTAGAGGCACATCCTGGTGGCTAACCAACCTTTCATCACCTAATTGACGCTGGACAAACTCACGCTTTGCATACGGAAGTTCAGCGTCTTGAAACCTCAATAGGAAATAATTGATTCTGTACATTCCTATAGGGAAGGCGTAAAGCATTAGGTTCCCCCCACGCGACGACGTCGGAGGGGGGTGAACATGGAACCAGCACCAAGTGAGCTCTATGCTAAAGTCAGGTACATTATTAATTAATTTTTAACCCTTTCATTGCCACAGCAGGAGGCGTGGCAGAGGAACACTATGGTGTTAGGAATACAGCTTTGTATTCCTAACACTATAGTGTTCCTTAAAGGGAGGCATTAGAAATATATTATTTAAGTATTCATAAAATAGCAATGTCAAACTGGCAGGTTTCTTCCCCCTAATGTCATGTGAGTGAGACTGTAAGTGAACCATTAGTTCCCTGGAAATTACTCCACAGAAAACACACTATTACTATAACTTGTGGTAACTATTTTGTTCACACAAGTCTCATTTTAAATGGATGTTAAATTCAGCGATAGACCTCATAATACAGTTCAGTTCGTGGCACACATTAACTTAGAGGAGTAGAAATGCAAACTTTGTTTCAGCTTCTCCTACTCTATATATGCTGACAGGTGCAAAGACTGTCAAAAATGGGCAGAACTTAATTGAAAGGGTACACAAGATGGAGGCCCTCAGAGTTAAATGCAGTGGTTTGGATTTCAACATTTCATTTTCTCAGATCTCAAAAAAGCACAGGGGATAAAAAAAAAAATTAATTAAATGAACATCTTAATGAAGTTGTTATGGTGCCTGGGCGCTGTCTTACCCTAGGAGGTTAACCCCCTTAAGGACACATGACATGTCATGATTCCCTTTTATTCCAGAAGTTTGGCCCTTAAGGGGTTAAACCAGTTACAGATCTTTTAACCTCAAAAGTTGCAAGAAAAGCACTTCTGACCAGCTCTGCAATAACTGAAGATTAACAGAGCCTCTATGCACATTTCTGCCTATCAGCAGACAGATAGGAGATGCTCCAAGTTACATGCTGGGTTCCAATGACACAACTGTTTCAGAATGGCAACAAAATCTAGCAATAACTTGTTGAGTTTTATACTCCATTCCAAATAGCTTTGTTTGTATTACCCGATGGTGAAAGTTCATTTAAACCCCAGAGAAAGACACAGAGTTGGGAAATAGTAAAAATATTGCTAGCTTTGACCTTTCGTCAAATAAAAATAACGAAATATAAAATTAACAGATCTGTAGTTTTATAAGAGCTGGGGATGGCAAAATCCCTTTGACAACTGTCAGTCTATGAGCAAGTAGTCTATGGTGGCAACCATATTTCAACTTTAAAAGCCAATAATGCAATGTATGTTGCAAGCTGCATTATAATTAGAATTAATTGCAATATTTCTAATAATCCATTCCTTAAAATAGATTTATTTTTTTTTTAATGTCCAGGAAGAACAAGTATGTTTTCTAACTACCCCATAAGAAACGATGTATCTGTGCAGAGTTTAAATATACACCAATATAATTTATATAATTTAGCAAGGTCATAGGTCATTCAGTGGGTGGAAGAAACAAAAATAGATCTAATTAAAGCAATACTAACCGCTGTACCATGATCTGATACAGTCATCTAGATTGTAAGAACAAATTACACAAATAACCATGTCATAATACACTGGTAATATATATATATATATATATATATTAGGTATTGCTTTCGGCATAACGTGTTAGAAGTTATGACTTGACCCACCCTTCTTTCCCAATGCACACAGCTACTGATAACCACAGATTTATTTATCTCTGCGGTTATTTTATTTTTTGAACGGGATAGCCTTTAACTCATACGTTGCCAAAACAGATATATTTATCATGGGTTAAGAAGCGGTTAGTGCCCTCTTTCTGATAAGACAAAAAGGAAGCGGAAGCCTCAACAAAAAAAATTAGCTTACCTTATTCCTGGCTTGCAGGCAACACAGTCTACTAGCTTTGCCCCCCATTTCTGTACCCCAACTTAGAATGTGTAGCCAGCAGTGCAGTAGGGATCACATCTCTTCTGCCCCTCTATTGTCTGGCTGCCTGCCTAACTCTTACACACACCCCTCACATAGACTAACTAGACCTGCAACCCGCACTGAACTTCAGGCAATGCAAAACTAGTGTAGCCGTAAGTATCAGAATAGAGCCCTCCTTAAAGTCAGAGGTATTCATTTAAAAGGTCGAAAAGGGAACGGCAATATGTAGCCGTCCATAAGGTAGTGCACTACTGGGCTGTGTGTTCATTGGAACGCTTGGGGTATTTCACGGTTCTAACACAACTTCAGAATGATCGCTGCAATGGAAAAGTATGTAGAGTTAGGGGAACTTTACCATTAGGGAGTGTAGGGGAATTTTTTTTTTTTTTTTTTTTAAAAGACGTCTATAACAATAAACACAGTATATGCATTGGGCGGCTGTTAACATATACAGCCAGTGTCTGATAGATCTAGCACGCACTATTATTTTATATGTATATGGTGTACTATCAGCTATTCTGATTTCTAAATATCTTTCTAGGTACCAAAAACACAAAATGATGAATATTAAATTCGGTACATAAAGCATTTACCATAAATGCCACAGGAAGCAAACGTATTATTTAATGTTATTTTTGCACTCTTGTCTATCAGCACTTGGATGTAAATATGACTTGGAAGAGTTGGCACATTTGAAATTGATGTGGCCCTTTCCTTATAATTCCCCCTCTCAGTGCCGGAGGGTGCTGCAAGGTAATCATTGCAATAATGTGGTTATGGTGCTTAACCCCTTAAGGACCAAACTTCTGGAATAAAAGGGAATCATGACATGTCACACATGTCATGTGTCCTTAAGGGGTTAAAGTGACAGGGGAGAGCAATGATATAAAGTGGCTATCGTGCCTAGAGCAGGAATCTCAAACTCTAGCTCCCCGACGTGAATGGCCTCCAATTCTCACACTTATTTGACTGCAATACATTGAGAATCATAGGGGTTGTTATTCATTAACATCATGGATTCCAGAGTTTGAGACGCCTAGTTTAGATTTTCTTTTTAATTATTTTACCACAGTAACATGCAGCCTTTAATAGTAAGTTGAGATATTTTGATATTCTGAAAATCTGTGCACATTGCACTCAAACATATCTCCTAAATCCCCAACTGATAATGAGATGTGAAAGACCGCTTTGAAAACCCGCCATGGCGCATGCAGCTGTAACAAAGTAACATACAGATCTCCATTTATAACGGGATACATTTCTCCTGTAATGCTAGTCAAGCAGTAGGCGCTCCTACTAGTACAAATACGGCGTTTGTGTGTATTGCTAGGAAGGGCTTCCTCCCATGTGAGCAACCGGGGCAGGAGGGAGTGTTGGTTGTGGTTACTGATTTGTATCACAACTTATCTTAATGTTCAACTTCTAACATCATCATTCTAGTAAGTCACTTGTTGAGTCTGCTCAAACTGAAATCTTTTGAATCTGGACACTGAAAAAGAACGTATAATCTGATTGATTGTTTCTTATATGCCTTTGAAACAAAGTTCAATAAAACGTATGTAACCTTATTTATAGAAAGTTTATATTTAAAGTAGTGTAATTAGATCTTCAGTGATCAGGCAGCCTTACTTTATTATAAAGGGCTTGAAAAGAGCAATAGTACTCTGCATTGTAATAGCTACATAGGGGAAGTTTAGTCCTCCAAAATCATTGCATAATTGTCTCAATAACAATTATTTACTAAACTTTGAATTGTTTGCAGTTAGCCAATACATTTCTTTTTTTCTAGAAACAAATTTTCCAAGTCAGCTGTTCCCAGCTCAGCTATATTAACTTTAAAGGAATACTGTGCTCACTAGAACAACATTTTAAATGAAGTTATTATAGAGCCTGCAGTAATATCCCCACATTTCTATATACTAAATTGCAATATTTTAATATTTAGAATGCTTGGAACTTTGGCTTCAATCCATGGATCAAACCCCTTTTTGATAGGAGAGCCAGTGCTGTTACTTTCTGTCTCTTTATACCCAGGGATACCGTGATGTCACATGAGCATGCACGGTGTCATCACAGTTTATTATTAGAAATCACTGCATTCAATGGTTATGGCAAGAATCTCTTCTATAAGGAACATTGGATAGGACCGTCATCCTGGAGGAGAGGGTGGCAGCACCAAGGAGCCTCTCCTCAACGCTGGAAAAAAGTGCTATGGTGTTGCTTTAAATGTGTCTGTTCCCAAATTTTAGCTTATTAAATCTCAGCTGCGAAACTGAGCCTAAAATAGTTGATGAAGGCAATGAAGTTGTTATGGTGAAAGGAGGTCTTATGAACCATCTTATTATGAAGGGTTAGACTTTTAGCAAATAGCTAACCCAAAATTCCCTCCACTACCTCTGATGATTCCTCATTGAAGCCTTGGACTAAAAGCCGCTGATTGGATGAGCGCATTAGCTGATGCTCTTAACTAATCACCAGCCCCCCTCTGGACAAAGCTTTGTGTTTGGTCGTATCAACATAATTATTATGAAGTATTGTTGTTGTTATTATTATTGTTGTTGTTAATCCACTCCTTTTTTTTAATTTTTAAATCCTATAGAATGAAATATGTTTCTCTAAATGTTCTGAAAGGTTGTGTGATTGTAGAGATAAGTAGTGTAGCCTATCTCTAAGTCTTTACATTGTAAGATCATGGTCTGTTTTGCACAGTGACCTTTAGGAAGCACTTGGCTTCAATCCCAAGGACAAGATTCTCAACATCTTCTTTATCCTTATGTCTTAATATATACCCAATTGCCTCTAAACATATCTGATTATTTGCAGAATTTGTAAAATGCCATGGGTTAGATTAGAACGCTTTATATGAACTGTTAAATAATTACTGACTAATGATGCCTCACTAACGTGGCCGGATGTAAAGTTAAACAGAGGGGTTAAACTTTGTATGTGCAGTTTCCCATAGAGAAACACTGCACATACAGACTCCAGGCACCATGACAACTCACTTAACCCCTTAAGGACACATGACATGTGTGACATGTCATGATTCTCTTTTATTCCAGACGTTTGGTCCTTAAGGGGTTAAGGTAAGATGGCACCTCCAGTCACCATAACAGCTTTACGAAGATAAGGTTGTTATAGTGACCAAAGTGTTTCTTTAAGATGACTTTTATGAGTCTGGAGATATTATACTTGACTGTTTGTGTATATAGTGAGAATGAACCAACTAAAAGCACATTCAGGTAGTCCACTTTACTCCAAATTTGAGTGCATTAAATCCAAATTGCAAATTTTAGGCAAGAATAGCTGTTCTGGGAAAAAATCAAACTCCGTTCTATGTTTATTTTTCAATCTGAATTGTATCCCCCCAAATTCTGACTTTAATAAATAACTATTGTTTTCAAGTGACCTAACCCCTTGCAGGACATCCTTATATAAATTAATATCAAAATACACTTAGACTGACATTTTATACAAATAAATATATATATTCATAAAAAATAATAATATATAAATTTGATACTACATGCATTTTATGTATCATTTATATATAATTGTATTAGTTTATTAATTCTATATTGGGGAACCTGCCTGACAATCCAGACAGAAATACCTAAATATAGAGAATTTAATTTGCAAGCCTTGTATTTGACCTTGTAACATTCTAAAACTCCATAAAACCTGCATATAGGGGCACTGTTGTACCCGTGAGACATCACTGAACACAAATGAGTGTATTAAAACAGTAAAATGTATCATGACGATGATATCATAGGTGAAAGTGCAGTTTTTGTGTGAAAAATTGAAAAAAAACAAATATGAACACCAACTTTGGCCAGGGTTTGTGACTAAGTGGCTACTTAAAAAGACTGGACATACCCCATTTTGAATACTCTGGATTGTCTTTTTTTGCAAATGGTATGCCATGACAGGGGTAATTTTCATTCCTGGGCAATCATACTGTCTCAAAAGGCAACATAGGCCCAACAAACCGATCTGGCAAATTTTCACATATAAAAACTGAAGAGGGCAAGCTCTTTATTTGGCCCCTGTACCTTTCCAAAACACCAGGAAACCTGTACATAGGGGGCAACGTTGTACTCTTGTGATATCACAGCATACAAATATCTGTATTTTATTGCAGTAAAAACGAAATGTATTTTGACATTCACAGATCACAGTTAAATGCCATGTAGAACTTTGAAAATAACATATCTTAATTTCTCACACTTTAGATTTTATTCATATTAAAATATATATATATTATTATATAAAAAAAAATTTAAAAATTTTTTGGGGGAAAATGAAAGCCCTGTTTCTCCTGAAGAAAATGTTATATGTTAAGTGTGGGTGCACTTAATATGAAAAAGGTCAATTATGGTTGAACAGACGTGGCTCAAATTTTAGGTTTTGTTTTGGTCAAAACTTGTACAATTGCTTCCATCCTTAAAGGGACACTCCAGGCACCCAGACCACTTCTGCCCATTTGAGTGGTCTGGGTGCCAACTCCCACTACTCTTAACCCTGCAACTGCAAATTATAATATTTACCTTGCAGGGTTAACTCCTCCTCTAGTGGCTGTCTACTAGGCATTGCCGCACATGTGCAATAGGTCTCCCCTGCCGGATGACGTCGGCAGAGGAGGAGTGTGGGCGGACCCTTAACCAGCACCGAGGGACATCAGCGCTGGATACAGGTAAGTCACTGAAGGGGTTTTAACCCCTTCAGCAACCTGGGGTGGGGGGTGGGAGGGAGAGGGGACCTGCAGTGCCAGGAAAACGGTTTGTTTTTCTGGCACTGGAGAGTTCCTTTGAGGGGCTAAGCGACACTAAAAGCACCCAAACAACTTCAGTTTATTGAAGTGGTCTGGGCACACTGTCCCAGGTCCTTTAACACTACAAAGGTAAATTATTGCAGGTTTTAAAAAACCTGCAATAATGACCTTTTAGGGTTAACTCCACCTCTAGTGGTCTAACTGACCTGGACATTATCACTCTATACAAGGGGATGCCCAGTGTCACCCAAAACCCTATAGGAAAGCATTGTATAATGCTTTCTTATGGTGAATTCCTAATCCAAATGTAGCAGTTCTCCCCCGCCGGCCGATGTCGTGGACTTGAGCTAGTGCCGAGGGACAACGGCGCTGGACCCAGGTAAGTGACGGAATGGGCTTTTCTCCGCCTCTGCACTATGGAGTGGGTGAGGCTATATAACCTGACTGGTTATTTATTTGAAGCTAAGATTCTTAGCTGCTGTATCCAGATGCTCCTCAAATCTTCTGTGTACAGTATATAATGTATCATCACTCATAAGCACCAAAATTCATAATAAATGCATTAAAGTGCATGTTTTTGTGGTGCAGCACTAAGAAATATACAGTGGTGTTTCCTTTTTATGTAAAATGTATAGCATACTGGCTCAAGCGTCCCGAGGACAAACATAATTTCCCATTTATTTAGACAGACAGTTCATTGTAAATAGCACAGTGCTAACAGGGTGTGGAACTGAAAAATGATCTACCATAAATACTACATGTTCGCAAATGCAGTATATAAAGCTATTAGACTAGATGTTGTATTGACATTGCAAGGTGCATTAGCCAGTGAAATTCACATTAGGCTTACTAATTTCCTTTCTTATGTTTTGTACCTTTATGGAAAACCCATAACGATTTATACATGGAATTTAATTTAAAAAAAACCCCACTTTTTTGAAAGCCTATTGCCAGGTGAAACACGTTAAAGGGAAACTCTAGTGCCAGGAAAACAATCCGTTTTCCTGGCACTGCAGGTCCCCTCTCCCTCCCAACCCCAATCCCCGGTTGCTGAAGGGGTGAAAACCCCTTCAGTAACTTACCTGAGGTAGCGACGATGTCCCTCGTCGCTGCTTCTTCCTCCAAGCCTCTCCTCCTTCTGATTGCGTCTGCCGGTGGGCGAGACTGATCCCGCCCACCGGCCGGCGAGACCTTATCCCATAGGAAAGCATTGAAAATGCATTTCAATGCTTTCCTATGGGGAAATGAGCGACGCTGGAGGTCCTCACACAGCGTGAGGACGTCCACGACTCTCTAGCACAGGAAGTGAAACCAGGAAGTGCCCCCAGGAAGTGCCCTCTAGTAGCTGTCTAGTAGACAGCCACTAGAGGTGGAGTTAACCCTGCAAGGCAATTATTGCAGTTTATAAAAAAACTGCAATAATTACACTTGCAGGGTTAAGAGTAGTGGGAGTTGGCACCCAGACCACTCCAATGGGCAGAAGTGGTCTGGGTGCCTGGGGTGTCCCTTTAAGTGTATTTATTATTATCTACCTCACTTTGAGTGTATTTTATATTAATTACTTTTAAATAAAAGTAATTTTTTATTGGACCAACCTTTGCTGCTATTCTGCTTGAACTACCGTATCCTTGGTGGGGATTGTACCACCCAAGTCCGAGGGATAGAGCAGTCCACATCTGCTCCATCAATTGTGAGTAAATTTCTTACCACTTTAATTGTATTCTGTGCCTTACGGTACATACTATTTAGATTTTTATTTTTCTCCTATATTTCTTGAGGGAAAAGACCATCGTCTATACCTACAAGTGGGCACTACACTATAATATCCTAAGCCCATATCCACAGAGCTGCTTATGTTTCCACCATGTGAGTCATTGCAACCACCAAGAACCACACTATATGCATAGGCGGGGATTGTTCCACCAAGGCGTTCAAGTTGGAGCTACACTTTTAGCTCCTAGAAATTGTGAGTGTATTTCTTTTGTTTTATTCTATTTATTTGGACAGTGACATACTACACTATATATTTTCCCTTTTATTTTATTTTCCCCCTGCTTTTATATATATTTTTAAGGACACTTTAGGCGATGAACCACTCCTTGTACTTTCATAATTCAAATTCGGCTATAATTATCACAAGTGATTGTAAATGTCCATAAATTAAACCAAAGTTTTTTTGAAAGAACAAAATTAAAAAATACATACGTTATCCAGTTTTGTCGTCAATCACACGACTGATAAATCAGGGAAGTCCCTCTGTTCATTTGCGCTGCTACTAGGTGGGATGTGAACGTAGGCTGAAACTTGACCAAAAGCCTCTGACTACTGACTTGTAAAATTTAGACCACTATATCATAAATGTCTGACTAAATTTGGGATGCTTATTTAACTTTGTTATTTTGGTGCAAAGTTTACAAATTTTCTATTAACACCTTAAGGATGGATCAATAGTACAAGTTTTGATCAAAGAAAACCTAAACAAAACATGGAATTTGTGTTATGTCTATTCCAGCACTCAACAAATTCCAGGCGCCAGGGCAAAATTTCTAGTCACCATGGCGACCTGGCCTGGGATTTGAAACCCTTTAACTAAAGGCAGGATGGGGGAACAATGAAGCTGGCCCTAAGGAGCGTGGAGGCGGCCTCCCTGGATTGTGTGCAGACAGCTGCTTTGGGCTGCTTTGGGCTGCATGGAGGCAGCCGCCCTAGGTATCTTTGAGACGGCCGCTCTGGTTATCTTGGAGGCGGCAGGCTGGGGCAGGGAGCAGTGATCTTCCTGCAGCTCCTTTCTGCTCCCTCGTGCTGTGTAATGATGCCGGGAGCCGGAATATGACGTCATTCCGGCCCTGGCATCACTGCAGACAGTTCGAGGGAGCAGAGAGGAGCTGCAGGAAGATCATTGCTCCCTTGCACATAGGAATAGCAGCCCCACTGACCCCCAGGGAAAGTCCACTCAGCTCTCCCAAAGGTAGGGAGGCTGGGTGGATTAAAATGAAAATGGAAATTGTCAATTTGTGTGTGTCTCTCTGTCTGTGTGTGTTTAGGTACCTGCACCCCTCCGAACACGAGAGGTGTTTTTACTCACCTTCTTTTCCACGCCGTGCCAGTTTTCCGCGGCTTGTCCTGCCTTCCTGGCTGAGATAATTAATCTTTAAGATCTCAGCTAAACCAATGCTTTCCTATACGAAAGCATTGATTTAGCTGAGATCTTAAAGATTGATATTTTTTGATATATGATATCTTAAATGGAAGATGTTGTGCATGTTCTCTATGGGTAACATTCAGCACATCCATGCAGAGTGTGGAGATGCTGAACAAAGGTGCTGCACACTGTGCAACACTGACACAGGACTCTAGTGGCCGTCTGTGTGACTGTCACTAGATGTTTTACTAGGCAGCAATGTGACAAGGCAGCATTTACATTGAAAAGGCTACAGGGACAGGCTATAGGCACCAGAACAACTACATTAAGCTGTAGTGGTTCTGGTGACTATAGTGTCCCTTTTAAGAATTGTATATTTCCCGTAAATTAAACTTCGCTAGTTTAAAAAAAAAAAATGGCTCCTAACTTTTTTAGCTGGCTCCTAGATTTCAAACAAATGTCAAGCCTTGGTCTATTCAATCATAATAAAACAATGAGGTATGTCCAGTCTTTTCTTCTCAGGCAGTCCCCCTGCAGTCAGCTCTATAGAGTGACATTACGGCCACCCGGAAGGGCAGTACTGCCAGCAGGGGGACTGTCTGGCTTGTCAGGCAGTCCCCCCCCCCTTACAAGGATCACTGCAGATCGCCAGTCCAGCTAAGTCTGCAGGTGCTGGGTAGCTGGAAACCATAACTATTATAGCCTGCTGTAGTTATTAGAGTGTCAGGAATGCCATGGTCCCTTTCCACAGTAAGTAGTCAAACCATTTAAGAACATTTTGACAATTTACCTGGATGCCACCCAGAGACCTTCACTGCCTCCTCAGTGCCAGAAACTATTGCAAGAAGCTTCTGTCAGCTCCAGTGAGCAAAGCATTGCAATGGTCGGCCATCTAATTTTCTGAGATAATCAAATGATCGTTCTTAGCCAATGAGCACAACCCTGCATGGTCAGGCTTAGCTCAGTAGCGGACCCTCCCGCAGCAAAATGGAGGCGGATGCTCAAGGGGACCCAATTAAATTGTGGAACCGTTATTAAACTACTTACTGTGGAGGGTGCTACACAGTGGGCTATAGTGCTTGGAGTGTTCCTTTAGCAGAAATTACATGACATGCCTGTTATTGAACTGCCAGACAAATTTTCAAATTATGTATTGTACATATTTAAGCTTAAATGGTTACTCCAAGCATCATAACTATTACAGCCCTCTGAAGTGGTTATAATGCTAAATGTACCCTGGCGCCATTTCCTGGTAACTGTTTAGCAGTGGTTTGCCCTCCTACCTGGGTTGTACCAGACAGCGAGGGTTTCAAAATGGCAGCTTAACTGCATTCGGCTTATACAAAGCTAAATACGCTGATCCTGATATACATTAATTGGCTGAGAGCGTCGGCTGAGTGGTTCCAGGCAATGAATAACCTGCATAAAATATGCACAGAATTGGCATTGGCTAATGTCGTACTGATGATGCTGCAAAAGATGGAAGCAACATTAAGTATTCCTGTATATGCAGCATTTTATGCTGGAAATCCAAGCACTGTAACCATTTAAAATCCCTGAAATGGTCATGGCACTAGGAGTAACTCTTTAAAGGGAAACTATAGTGCAAGGAAAACAAAGTTGCTTTCCGGGCCCTATAGCTCATTATAGTACCCCCCTCCCGTGGTGCATTTACCTTCTGTCACTTACTTTGACAGTCTAAGAGTCTATCTCCGATGTCCCTGTGCGCTGGTTCGGACTCCGATCTTCGACGGGGGAGATGTATTTAGCATACGCAGCAATGGTGTATAATGCTTTCCTATGGGTTTTACTCCTGCATAGTGTGAGTGGTTGACCTCATGCATAACGTGAGGACGTCCAGAGTCAGTTAGACAGCCACCAGAGGTGGAGTTAACCCTCCATAATAATTTTTGTAGTTTATTTAAAAAACCGCAATAATTATCTTTGCAGGATTAAGGGGCCTGAGACAATGCACCCAGACCACTTCAATGAGCTGAAATGATCTAGCTGCCTATAGTGTCCTTTTAAGAGAACTTAACACATGAAAAGAACCACCTACTAAAGAAAAGATATTAAACCCTATAATGACTTTGAAAAATACATTAAATGTAAAAAGTTTACTGGTTTTAACTAGTTCAACTCAAACCACATATTGCACATTCTGACATTATTATTGGCATTTCTATAGCTCCAAATTATACCACAGCACTTTACAATATCATAACGGGGGAAATTCAACTTAAATAGAAGAATTACTAAATGTTACAGGAGCGATAGGTTGATGAGGACCCTGCTCAAAAGAGTCTACAATCTAGAGTACATCCCACATGTAATAACTGTACTGCATATGTTACTCCACATAGTGAATTGTGTGGGTCCATCAACCTAACGCAACAGGACATGCAGGAGTGAACAGCTTTATTTTAGGACTATAACATTTCATTACATGCTATAATATATATGTGTATATGTGAAAGGAGATGAGTAAAAAGGTCTTCTCAAAGCAACAAAGATATATTTTGCGCAGTCCATTAAAGTGAATGGAATCATTCCTCCCTGTGCACCAGACTCTATATCCGGTCACACATTGGATGTCACATTCTTTCCACTGGAATGTATCATTGCTAGAAGTGAAAGGCTGTCTGCGCCAATGGTAAAAAAAAGAAAAAAAAAAGAAAACACCAAGAACCTTACTTGTCAAGGGCATTGAAAGATCAGAGCAGTGGGACAGAGTTATTTATATTCGTTACCTCAAATCCATAAGTGGAACTCTTTCAGAGCGATTACATGGACCCCCAGGGCCTAAATTGCCAAGGGGGGACTGCCTGGCCTCTCAGGCGGTCCCCCAGAAGCGGATCGCAGCTCCTGGTGCTCAAAGCAGTTAGGGCGTTCTATTATAATGGGGACATTTTTTTTTTTTAAACTGCGTTAACGGGTTAATTTTTGAGTTGTGTTAAATCTAGGATTAAGGTAATGTTGTTTGTTTGTTTTTTGTTTTTTTGTGTGTTTTTTTTTTTCAGATTTAGGCTTACATGTGGGACTAAGAAAAGTGTTTGTTTAGGTTTTGGGAGCGATTTAAATATAGGGAAAGGAAAAGTGTTTAGGAGTTTGAAAAGGTATTTAAAAACAATTTACCTTGTCTTCTGTAGTCCTACTTATTTTTCTATGAGTGAGAGTGACAATAGAAATACAGGCTCTTTTATACAGTGTGCTGTCCCTACTCCTCCTGCATGACATTTCCTGCAGTGTGAGAAGCTGTTAGTGGAGAGATGAGAAGTGGTCCCTTCCACTTCCTGTCCAGCTTCATACACAGACACTTGAGGAGCTGGGACAGCACTGAGTTTTACACCCTTTATAACTGTTTCTGACAGTATAGTCACCAAAACAACTGCAGCTTACTGAAGCAGTTTTGGTGTATAAATCATACCCTTGCAGTCTCACTACTCAATTCTCTGTCATTTAGGAGTTAAATCACTTTGCTTATGCAGCCCTAGCAACACCTCCCTGCATATGACTTACAAAGCCTTCCTAAACACTTCCTGTAACAAGTCATCTGATATTTACACTTCCTTAATTGCATATAGTATTTGAGTCAGAATTTCTTACCTCCTGCTCTGTTAATAGCTCGCTAGACCCTGCAGGAATCTTCTGTATGTAATTAAAGTTCAAGTTACAGAGCAGAAGATAAAAACTTTTAAAGGAAGTAACATCTGATTGAAAGTGAAACCACTCTTTGTCATGCAGGCTGTGCCAGTCACAGCCATGGGAGGTGTGGCTAGGGCTACATAACTAAAAACAAGAGTGACTTAACCCATAAATGACAGAGCAGTGAGACTGCAGGGGCACAATCTATCAAAGACTGTTTCATTAAGCAAAAGTTGTTTTGTTGACTATAATTTCCCTTTAAGCACAGAAGGTTGACTGGACTACACGGGGCACTGGTTAAAGCTCCTGGTTCTTATCTCTCCCCATCTGCACACTTGAGCTAAAAAAGCATATTGTAAGTGTTGAAAACAGGTGTTCCCTTCAGAACAGGAACACTTCCATTAGACAGAGTAGGCACCTGCCTTCAGACGCTTGTCCTGATCTTGAGAAAGACCTGAATAGGTCAACACGTAGATCCTTTCATTTATGTAACTCAGAACACTATTAGACCACATTTATCAAGAACTGTGGGTGCACCCATCCTGTGAGAGATATATTCACATCAGCGATTGCTACACTTGCTCTTTCTTTTCTGTATGGAGAGAATTAGTTTGTCATAATTGCTTCCCAGACTCACAGCATTCTTTGCTATTTTGTTTGCAAAAGTCACGAGCATGCAAGTTTATAAACCTTTAGTACATATTTTTCAAACTTTTCTTGCTTTATTATAGTTTGTATATTTGTATAAAAGTACTTTAGAAAAACAAATTGTCAGATGATGCATGTTCCTTTAAAAAATTCATAGTTAATCGCTAGAACCCATGTATTCACTTGGTCAAAACAGCTCATATGGATAGCTTAAAAAATAGGGCCTCCATTTAATATTGTTAGATAAACTTTGCAAATGATTTCATTTTAACTTTTAAAAATGCTTACCTACGGTAGATTTATAATTACCAGACTCTATATAGTATTAGCTCCAGATACTATAGACACCAAAACAACTTTAATTTTAATGGAACAGTTTTGGTGTATTGATCATGCCCCTGCAGTCTTACTGCTCTATTCTTTTATTCTCTGCCATTTAGGAGTTAAATTAGTTTTTTACATTCTGTTTAATTTAGAATTTCTTATGTCCTGCTCTGTTGATAGCCTTCCAGACCCTGCAGGAGCTTCCGTTGTGTGATTAAAAAATAATAATAATAATAATAATTTATAGAGTAGGAGATAAACATTTCTAAAGCAAGTTAACATCTGATTAAAAATTAAACATTTTTTTTTCAAGGAGGCTGTGTGAGTCACAGCCAGGGGAGATTTGACTAGGGTTGCATTAACTAAACTAAAGTAATTTAACTTCTAAATGGCAGTGAATTGATCCATGAGATTGCAGACATATGATCTATACACTAAAACTGCTTAATTAAGCTAAAGTTGTTTTGATGCCTATAGTATCCCTTTAAGTTGTTTTCTGATGCGTGCAATAAGTTTAAGTAAATTTTTTCCAACATATTACAAGTTGCACTCAGTGCAACTCAACCAACAAATTGCGAACTATGTCTCACATTTAATAAGTGTTCCAATGAGAAATTATTGTTTTGTTACTGTAGATTGGAAAAAAGTATTCACCCATAGAAAATGACATTTGCATGGATATCTACGCATTTTTAACTGCCCTTATATTTCAACCATGCTAATCTTTGCTGATTTTTAGATTTCTGATTAGTATTAGATGGAACGCAATGCAAGGCCTATGCCTCCAATATGGCACCTTCCTGACTAGCCTCTCCTGCATTGTATGTTGGGCAATCTGCACTAGAAACAATATGCTCGGATCTGAGAACTTTGATGGAGGCTATGGTCCCTAAACAGGACCTTCAACCGTTTTCTATTAGGCTGTATGATGGTCTTTGGACCGAACCTACCTTGATTAGAGGTAGATGTGCAAGCCCTAGAATCCTCTACTCCTTTCATTTACCGCAACAGCTACAGACATGGCCTTGTCAATGCAGAGCAATATGCTTCTGGCCTTGTGATGCCAAACAGAGGATCTCAACAATTGTGGCTGCTTTTGTAACAATCGAATTAGTGGAGTGGAAGGGAGAGCGTAGAGATGCTAAATGTAGGTGGTGACTCTCCTGTCAACATTATATTCGGTCTTTCTTAAGGAACAAAGCACTGGCATTCTTTGAGTTTGAGCGTGCACCACATGGCCTGTCTGTGAATATTGGAGACCATGCCGCCAGACATAGTATGCTGTTTCCACTCCTTGCCTGTGAAGGATGCCATTGTGCATCAGGGCCGCTTAAGACCTACGTGGGACTTCCGAGGCTCCCAGGTATAAGCTCAATTTAAAATTCTGGTTCTTGCTTTCAAATCTCTATATAATGCTGCTCCCACCTATCTATCCTCCCTTATACACAAGTATGTCCCGTCTAGGCCCTTACAATCTGCTGAAGACTTACGTCTATCTTCTGCCCGTACTCCCACCTCTGATGCTCGCCTTCAAGATTTCTTGAGGGCTGCACCGTTCCTGTGGAACTCTCTTCCCTCCTCCGTTAGATGCTCACCTAGTCTCCACTCCTTAAAAAAATCGTTAAAAACCCACTTCTTCATAAAAGCGTATCAATTAAACTGTTAATAGCTCCTAACTGATTCCTCTTCTGCAACTGTCACTAGTCTAATACTATCCTTACCTTTTTGTGTCATTTTACCGCACTCCCTCTAGCATGTGAGCTCATTGAGCAGGGCCCTCAACCCCTCTGTTCCTCTGTGTCCAACTTGTCTGGTCACAACTACATGTCTGTTCGTCCACCCATTGTAAAGCGCTGCGGAATTTGACGGCGCTCTATAAATATCATAATAATATATAATGATCTCTCACTCTAGAAATGAGGAGAGCACTACTGTCTGTAACTGCAGCTTAATGGGGCTTCTCCTTCAGCTTACCTGCTGGGCATCACAATAAGTGGATTTCTGTTAGAAGGCCTGAAGAAGTACCCCAAATTCCTAGGTAAGCTGGAGCTACCTCCAATTGCTGTTACTAACCGGCTCTTGGGACCCTTGGAACTGAGGCTCCAACTGCAGAGAGCATCTAGGAGAAGGCGTGGAATTTGGCTGGCGGTCCCTCCAACCCGATGGTACTCTAATCCAGTTCACCAGTGAGGCTGATTGTGGCCAGCGCTGCATCTACCTGAGGGGAGAGGTAGGCCTCCATTTTGCACCTGTTACCGGCTTGTCTGTACCTGCTTTTTAACCCCTGCCTGATGTGATGGTTCCCTGAGAGCACCCACACACCTAAATTGTTTAAAGTATTGATTTTGTTTTTTATAGTTTTAGGGGGGATAGGTTGGAGTGTTTGGGAATGTAATTGATGGTGGTGCTGGGCTCCTGGGCGGGCGCCCGCGATCCGGTGGCGGTCTGACAATGCAGGCAGTCCCCCCGCGGCCAAGGGGCAACTTAGGGCAATTCGATTTTTAGCACAATTTATTTTGTGCAATCCACTTGTGAGTGCCTGTCTTACTAATTAGTTTTAATTTTATGTTGTATTAAATACTACACTATAAGTGCCTTTGCATTTGTCTTTTTCTCCCCATTTTCCTGTATATACGATTTGTGAGTGGTTTTATCCCAAAAGTGATTATATCTTAAAGGTAAACACGTTTTTTGTTTGCACACACACTTAAGTGTGTGAACACATGTTATACTTTTACTTGACTTTGCGCCAAAGATATTTTTCTTTGATATACACTTGGCTCTTGAAAAAGAGAGAGGCAAATTCAGCTTTTGGCAGCTCCTTTCTTCAAGATTTATACAATTGCACATTATCAAGTTTGTATTTTGTAGTTTCAGGATGAGATAAGACTGTGATCATGACTTTCATAACACTTGTGCCTGTCATTGCTTTACGGGAAACCAAGTCTTAGGCACGATTCAGACGTATGGTTCTCCGTGAATGTTCTCTCATACTACACGGGTCATATGGATGGAGGTTGCTGCAACATATGATGTCACACCTTGCAACTCCAGCAATATCCATCTGTCAAAAGACCATTTCCTTGTACTTGGCCCCAGGCTCAAAGCTTGCTAGTCCTCACCTGCTGTGTAGTGAATTTTCAATGATGTTATGAATGCATCTTACTTAGCTTTTGCTACATTACTTTTAATATGTTTGGAATGATTGTATGGAATATTAAGGAGTGTTAAGTTTGTCCTTGTCTATCAACAGATTATCTGTTAATGTACTATAGTCTAACTTGTTATCAATTTAATAGAGCTGAGTTGTTTGGCTTGGCTCTGTCTGAAATAAAATAGTTTGTTTTGCTTTAAGTGGAGATTATGCTTATTTGAAAGTATCTCTTTACCTGCCAGCAGATCCAAACCTTCTGAACTCTATAACTAAGGTTAATGTTTTGGGGGAAAAGTTTCCAACACACTGGAAATACTAATACTACTAACCCTTTCAAAGTTTTTCCTCAGATTTTAAAACACAAAGAAATGGGGAATAAACTTTGATTTGTAAAGCCAGATAAAATTGTATTTATACAAAAAGCAAGTAAACTATATTTGGGGTGAAGCATGATCACGGCCTCCATATTTCCAGATTATTGGCCTTGCTTGCTTTTACTGGACCTGATGTTAGACAAAAGTTCAAGAAATACAATTAAAGGAACACTATAGAAAGTGTTGAAGTACATGTTTAGCTCCCTGGCCCCCCTCTCTGTGAAGATAAAAAGGTTTTAACTTACCATTTGTCCACCGCCACCATGGCTGAGCTCATCAGTTTTATTGATCTGAGCCAATGCAATATTTTACCATAGGAAAGCAACATGAGGCCATTGATCATGTGCAGCAAAACACTGCATTTCACCAATAAGCATCTCCTCATAAAGATACATTAAGTTAATGTATCTCTATAGGGAGCGTTCAGCATCTCCATGCAGAGCATAGAGATGCTGAATGTAGGTGCTGTGCACTGTGCAGCATGGGACTAAGAAGCACCACCAGTGGTTGTATGAGTGACACACACTAGAGATGAAAAGGCAGTGTTTATAGTACTAAGACTGCAGGGGCATGCTATAGACTCCAGAAGCACTACATTAAGCTGTAGTTATTCTGGTGACTATAGTGTCCCTTTAATCAAAGATGCACTAATGCTTTTTAAAGGGGTATGAAATCCAGGTTAAAGTGGCCTGGTGTTACCAACCCACTCTACATACAGTATCATACCGATGCTCTGTAAATCAGGAGGCCAGTGGACAGGGCAAAAGGGGATGAGCCAATGATGAGAATTGCTTCTCTCGTGCAGCTCAGAGGGGCTTGCCCCAAGACTAGGCAGGTTAGCCTGAATGCACGGCAGACTGAGTGCCAATCATGTAGGCCAGCCCAAGAAGGACAGACCATGCAGAGAGCACTATTTCAGCACTCTCTGCAAGTTCTTAGTGCAGTCTTGCTGCATACCTCTTCCCCTTCCTAAACACAGGGCTGGCCTTAGACATTTAGGCCCCCTGTGTGAAATATTTTCACAGAGCCTCTACCTGGTTACACCCATTCTTCCATGTATACGGGTGTAGTGTTTGTATAGAGTCTCTTTTAAATTAATAATTATTAAAGAACCCAAAATAAAATAATTCCACCCTGCCTGTTGTTACCTTGCAGGGAGTGGGCATGCTGATCTCTGGTGGTCCAGTGTACAGGGAATATGGTCTGCACCTCCATCTCCATGTGTAATATTTGGTCTGGGTATATTGCCTGCGAGTGATATGTGTGTATTAACTGTGTATGATATTTGTGATGGTTATTCGGATTTTTAAAAAATGCATGTAGGCCCATGTATGAATGCTGGTGTGTATTTTTGCAGTGTTACATGCACACAGTCCCATAGTCAGACACACAGTGAGATGCACAATTTTATAATTTTATACACATATATACTGTCAAGTACAGCCACATGGACACAGTCACACACACAGTTACAGTCAGGAAGACAGTCTCCCAATTAAAGGCAGACAGTCTCACACACACACACACACACTTACAGGCAGACAGTCCCATACACACACAGCTACAGGCAGACAGCCTCACAGACACACACAGTAACATGCAGACAGTCACACACACACACACACACACACACACACAGAGGCAGGCAAACTGTTACAGACAGACACACACATGTACCTTTCTCCATTATGGTCTTGAGGGGGAAGGAGTGGCTTACGTCCCTGTCTAGCTATTGGGGAAGCAGGGACTCCTTCCTGCCTCCCTCTTAGTGTGCAGCGTTGCGGGAAGCAGGTAGAGGCTGCATTTAGCCCCGCCCCTGCTGCTGATTTGGCTATACCCAAGTTTCCCTTATTTCTAGCTCTACCTCTTCACCACTGGCCCCTATGTGTCTGAGCTGCGTCGAATGCCTGGTGCCCCTGCAGTCATGGTGCTCTTTAAGGCCAGCGTTGCCTAAATACACACATTCCAACACCAAAATCCAACAGGGCTAATAAAGATAACATTTATTTATTGCTCTTTCTCTAGGCTTCTCATAAGATGAATACATTTTCCAAATATAGATATATACAATGTTCTATAAAATACAATGTTACAAACATGTATCCACATAGATACAAAGACTAAGGGAATTACACCGTATCACAGAAATGTTCAGACTTTTACCAATACGCTAATATAGAGGATATACAGTGGCGTACACATGACCCATGGGGCCCCAGTGCGAAAATTGATCCGTGGGCCCCCCCCCCGCGCGCGGGCCGGACCGCAACACATGGCGGTGGGCACCTGGTCGCAGGGGTTACAGGGCTGCGACCCTTGCGACCGCGGGTTGCATGCATGGGACCACTACAGACACCCAGATCATATCAGCTCCTGGGTGTCAGGTCCCTCTATTTTTAACCCTGCAGCTGGTTTCACTGAGGGTTAATCCAGCCTCTAGTGGCTGTCTCACTGACAGCCGCTAGAGGAGCACACTGAACGTCCATAGGAAAGCATTGAATAATTGAATAATGCTTTCCTATGGGCGGTTTGAATGCGTGCGCGGTTGCATTCGGAGCTGAGAGGCTGAGGGATCCCCAGCGCCAAGGGAGTCCGGCGCTGGAGAAAGGTAAGTGCTGAAGACACACACACACTCTCACTTACAGACGCATACACACTAGCTAACAGACACACATTTACTGACAGAGACACACTCAGCGACAGACATACATACACTCTCATTGACAAACACACAATCACTAACAGACATCAAACAGACTCACTAACACACACACTCAGTAAGACACACACAGTAACACACTCACTGACACTCACTAGCAGACACACTCACTCTAACACTCACTCTAACACTCACACACACTCTAACACTGACTCTAACACTCACACTCACACTAACACATGTTTAGTTTTTTTTTTTTTTTTAATGTAATCCTCCCAGCCTCCTTAGCTTTTGGAGTGCTGGGGGGATTCCCTGGTGTCCAGTGGTGCTGCTGGGCTTCTGGGCGAGTGGCCGGTCGGGCAGGCGGGCGCGCGAGCGAGGGAACACTCAGTGCTTCCTCTTCAGCTCCCTCGCGCACCGCGTAGGGATGCCGGCGCCTGAAAATGACGTCATCTTCCGGCTCTGGTATCAGTGCGGTGCGCGAGGGAGCTGAAGAGGAAGCACCGAGTGTTCCCTCGCGCGCCCGCCTGCCCGGGTAGTCGGCTCCTGAAGAGGCTGGCCCTGTGGGTACACACCGGGTCGCAGGGGCGGCCGGGCCCCCTGGTGGGCCGGGCCCGGTCGCAGCTGCGACCCCTGCGACCCTGGTATGTACGCCACTGAGGATATACATGGCCATAAATCAGCTACTAGCTCTAAATAGCTGTGGACATGCCTTTTGATATGGGGAGTTACCACTATTTAGTGGAAACATAAGGTTTGACTAGGGCTGTATAAGCAAAGTGATTTAACTCCTAAATGGCAGAGAATTGAGCAGTGAGACTAGAGGGTCATGATCTATACACCAAAAATCACTTCATTAAGCTAATGTCATTTTGGTGCTTATAGTATCCCTTTAAGTTTTTTTTTATATGCAGTTACAGAGGCAGACTGTTGAAAAAATGCATCAAGTAACTTGATGTGTGGAAGCAATGTAACTGATATTTTCTCATTAATTATGCTAATTAAAGGACAAAACCACTGTTACCCCAATATAACATAGCACAGCACTAATAAAGTAACAGGAAAGTTGTTTTCATGAAAATATAAAAACTGCTGTTTCTCAAACAAAGAGGTGCAGCATCAAAGCAACAAAACCCTCTACATTAAGATTTTATCATTTTTGGGCTTACCGTATCTCTCTGAAGAAATGCAATCACTCTTGTCATCTACACCCTGTTCCAAATTATTATGCAAATTCTATTTAAGTGTCACAAAGATTAAATATTTTGTTTTTCAGTTTAACTCATGGATGGCATTGTGTCTCAGGGCTCTTTTGATCACTGAAAACAATCTCAGATACCTGTGATAATTAGATTGCCAGGTGAGCCCAATTTAAGGAAAAACTACTAAAGGAGGGTGTTCCACAATATTAAGCAGAGCACCATTTTCATGCAATACGGGGAAGAAAAAGGATCTCTCTGCTGCCAAAAAGAGTGAAATAGTTCAATGCCTTGGACGAGGTATGAAAACATTAGATATTTAACAAAAACTTAAGCGTGATCATCGCACTATTAAGAGATTTGTGGCTGATTCAGAGCACAGACGGGTTCGTACAGATAAAGGCACATTGAGGAAGATTTCTGCCAAATCCATGCATCGGCTCAAGAGAGCAGCTGCTAAAATACCATTATGTAGCAGCAAACAGATATTTGAAGCTGCTGGTGCCTCTGGAGTCCCACGGACATCAAGGTGTAGAGTCCTCCAGAGTCTTGCAACTGTGCATAAACCTTCTATTCGGCCACCACTAACCAATGCTCACAAGCAGAAACGGCTGCATTGGGCAGAAAAATACATGAAGACTAATTTTCAAACAGTCCTGTTCACTGATGAGTGCCGTGCAACCCTGGATGGTTCAGATGGATGGAGTAGTGGATGGTTGGTGGACGGCCACCCTGTTCCAACAAGGCTGCAACGTCAGCAAGGCGGTGGTGGAGTCATGTTTTGGGCCGGAATCATGGGAAGAGAGCTGGTCGGCCCCTTTAGGGTCCCCGAAGGTGTAAAGATGACCTCTGCAAAGTATGTGGAGTTTCCGACTGACCACT
This sequence comes from Pelobates cultripes, assembly GCA_933207985.1. Taxonomy (NCBI): domain Eukaryota; kingdom Metazoa; phylum Chordata; class Amphibia; order Anura; family Pelobatidae; genus Pelobates; species Pelobates cultripes. The sequence continues at coordinate 196,557,105 of OW240914.1, forward strand.
TTCTTCCCTGGTACAGAAGGAAGAACTATGCTTTCCGTAATAAAATAATCTTCATGCATGACAATGCACCATCTCATGCTGCAAAGAATACCTCTGCATCAATGGCTGCTATGGGGATAAAAGGAGAGAAAGTCATGGTGTGGCCTCCATCCTCCCTGACCTCAATCCTATTGAGAACCTTTGGAGCATCCTCAAGCAAAAGATCTATGAGGGTGGGAGGCAGTTTACATCCAAACAGCAGCTCTGGGAGGCTATTCTGACATCTTGCAAACAAATTCAAGCAGAAACTGTCCAAAACCTCACAAGTTCAATGGATGCAAGACTTGTAAAGCTGTGAAAATGTTGTTATAAGTTTGATTGAAATAGATTTTGAGTTCAGTAAATATGATGCAAACACAACAAATGACAATTTTCAGTTCTTTACAACCTATAAAGTGTTTTGAAACTTACTGTGCGTAATAATTTGGAACCATGCATTGTAAGTTTAAAAAAAAAAAAAAAATACTGTTATCATTAGGAGGTTTGTTCAATAAAATTTGAATTGTACTCATAATAGTTAAAAACATGAGAATTATGCTGACTGCTATTTACATCAATTATTTAGGTAAATGAGAAAAATATATAATTTGCATAATAATTTGGAACACGGTGTATTAGTATGGGCAATGCACATGACTGCCTGTAACTTGCTATTTGTGATGTCGTCTAAAATCTAAAAAATAATTTTCCTACCACAGGTTGATAATGCCCCTGCTGGAAAGCCAAAGGTTAATATTACTTTCCTATGGAATTCACCTTGTATACAATCACACAATCCCATGCCCTTCATTTGACCACCCATATTTCATTTTCAGTTTACACTCTTTGGGCTTATAGCCCATTGATTAACACAAGCCAAGAAAAATTTACAGGGTGGGCCCAATCTACTGGAATCCGTGCACAATCCTGTTCCACTCGATGTGACTTTCAAGAGACCTGAACTTTTTTTACTAACTAAGTTCAAATGTTTCCATTTCTGGGGAATGTCTCCATTGTATATTTACTTAGTTATGCACTTGGTTCTTGGATTAGTGCTATCTTTATTTAGTTTTTAAATATAATAATTAGTTCTCATATCATGATGTCTAGTTTAATCTCCCTGAAGTCTTTAAACTAAGAGACTAATGTTTAGATATTTAGATATCCTGATGGGCATTTTGGCGGAATTGTCAAGACATGAAAGTGCCCTGATAGATTGGAGATACATAGCCGTAAATTTACAATTTGTGAATCTATATCTATCTACCCGAGTAAAATAATTACTATTGATTATTCACTTTAAAAAGATCCAGTCCTTTTTGTTACGACCTAGATCCAAAGTATTCATTTTCTGAATCTAGATTGTCTCATGTATCTGCAAAAGAGCCTGTTTATATGGAACAATTCTTGATTCAGAAACTCACTCCAAATCCCATAAATCTAATAATCTTGTGGTGCATAAAATAAAAGTAAAGTAAAACTGCAAATCTCATGATGCATTACCATTGTGACAGCTGAGTCTTCCTTTTCGCCATCCCTGCTTGTGTACCTGTGGTGAACCTTTCATTGTATTGTTCATATGCGCCTTGATCTTGAACAGAAAGGAACAATTCAAGCACAATAAATACTGCACCCCACATTTAAGTAATCAAAGGTTAGAAGTAAAAGAAGTACACAGCACAATTCTATAGGAAGTGGTTAGGTGAGGATCAGAGACCACTGCCAATATTGTGAGGTAGGGACAGAAATATAGTTGAAGAAACAGGGAAGGAAGAAATGGGAGGAAGGTAGACATCCACAGGACTACTTTAGAACGTGACTAGAAACATAATCTATCCATGGAAGCCATGTTGTATGAAATGCGTCAGTCCTATCATAATGGGCTGCTGTCAGAGGTTCATGGGTTTGTATTTTGTCCTCTTTGTTAACCCATCCCCTTAGAGTAAGGGTGCACTATTGCATTCAGCAAATGTTTATTGAGAATTTGTTTTTGTTTTATATGTGGACAAAGAAATGTTTTTGGAATGTAGCAACATGGCTACTGATTGTAGTGGGTCATCAATGGCAAGTGTGGAATATAGTGCAGTGGGTACCTATCTCCCCTGTACCTACAACACACCTCTACTTTAGTATGTATTGCACTGCAGTTCAGCAGGAAAGGTGACCAGAGAAAGGAGAGAAGAGGCAGTGCTGTTTCTAGCTGGGAGATCAACTTTTGGGTTAAACCTGAAGTGCAACCCGGTGTCACATCCTGCTCCGGTTCTGGGTTCTTCTAGTCTTGTCTTGTGTTCTTGTTAGGTGCCTGTTCTAGTCTTGCCTTGTTTATGTACTGGATACATTCCTGCTGCAGAGCCTCCCTATTCTGCTCATGGGAGGTCTGCTTATGTCCAAGATCCTAGTTCTGAGGAGCACTGAGGGCCACCTGATGGCAAAGTGTTTTCAATGGCCTGGTGATGTGCGACCAAGCCCCTGTAATCCTCCCAGATAATAGAGCTGCGCAGGAGGAAAAGGCAGAAAGGAGAGGGCCTGGAGTGGGAGAGCCTCTGACTCCCAACAGCCAGCCGACTGTACCCCAGAGAAGCCACATAATGTGTACATTTTCCATGTGTGTCTATATGTGTATCTGTATGTCAATGTTGCCGCTGTGTATCTGTTTATGTCAGCGTTTGTATCTGTCAGTGTGTGTCTGTATATCTGCATGTCTGTACCTGTGCATCGGCATGTGTATCAGCGTGTCTGTATCAGTGTATGTCTTTGAGGCAGTGCATATGTATATGTGCATACATCTCAGCATTCAAACTCCAACACTACATACAGACACACCCCTTCATTTAAAGGCAAACCCTATACACAAGTAATCCACTGCTTTCAAATGGCACAGTACGTTAAAAACATACAACACTACACAAATAGATCCCTACATTCACACACCTATACATAGGCCTGGGCACACCCTAATCCTCGTGTCCCGCGCATGGATCGATGCTAGCAGGGGAGATCACAGGATCTCCCCTGTCGGTCCATGCAGAGCCGGCGCTATCTGAGCACCGGCCCTGCTCTGTGCCTCCATGGGCCGGTGGGGAGATCAAAGATCTCCCTCACCGGCTCAGAGGCAGGAGAGGACCCGGGGAGCTCTAGCCAGCAGCTCCGCCGGGTACCTCTTGCGAGGTCAGAGCTTGAAAAAGACCTCTCAGTAGGTCGAAACATTGCTGTCTTTTTTTTGATTCAATAAATGTGCCTGCGGCTTTTGCACTTTGAGTACCTGGGAATCTTTCTTGCTGCCTACACATACAGATAGAGACACACAGATACAAACACACACACTTACAGACACACACTGACACGTGTACAGAGACACATAGACACAGACACACATACAGATACACATTTACAGAGACACACAGGTGTGTTTATTGTATGCAGTGTGTGTGTGTATAGCGTGTATGCTGTGTGTGTGTGTGTATAATGAGTGTATAGTGAGCCGTGTGTATTTTGTGTGTGTGTGTGTCCTCACTGACTCTTACCTGTGTCCAGGAAGGGGGGACACACTGCATTCCCTGGTGGTCCGGTGGCACAGTATGGTTGCCCAGTGAAGACGGGCCCAGGAGTCTCCACATCCAGCAGCAGCATGTCCTCTGTTATCGAGATCCGCCAACGCGCGGCAACGCTCTTGCGGATCGCGAGAACAGAGGACATGCTGCTGGATGTGGAGCTCCTGCAAGTGGCATTAAAATGCACTCTGGGCACCCCCCTAGTGAGTGGCACCACTGGGGGTGTGTGTGTGTGTGTGTGTGTATATATATATAAAGGAAAATTGCACTCTCAGGACTATAGAAAAAATGAATAAAACTTAACTTTTAATTAACTTCTACAAAAAAAAATCGACGTTTCAGTCTGTTAACCACAGACTTTCATCAGGATTAATACATAAAAATTCATACCTTACATATATAGTACAATACATATTGGCAATCAACTTACCCACCACAAAAACAATTGTCTGTCCCTGTCAGCCCGGTCTGGAGCTCACGTGGGTTCGGCCGGCGTCGGAGCGTGCGTCTATTACGTCATCACGCGACGCCGGCGTCATGACGTCATCACGCGAGCAACCAGCCGGCAGCATCATGGGGAGATTGTTGCTATGGAAAAAAGCTTCCTAGCAACCTATAAAAACAAAACACAAATGCACTGGGGAACCAAAACACTCAAATGATTCAATTAGGCAAATACAATATAGAGATATAATTAGCTACTATAAAGCCCAACATTATTACAACCAGGGCATACTCATGCTACATGTTATAAAAAGACCACATGCTAACAAAACTGTATGGCAAAACAAAGTACCCAGATCTCAGGCCTTAAGTATGGAAGCAAAAAGGGTAAACAGTATATATAAAAGAATATACCAAACAGAGAGAAAAGAAGGAAAAAGCTACTGGAAACAGAATAAACTAATAGTACATTGACTAGTTGCTCTAACAGGCATATATTATTGTCATTAAATTGGAACTACCCCTAACTGTATGTGAGAATACATATCGTTGTCCAAACACCTGATACTCTAACAATGTAGGTGAAGGATATACATGTCAATATAACTTAATACCTTCATAATGAGGCATAATGGGTAAGTGCCTTTCCCCCAGGGTGGGCATCAATACCCATGCTTCATATTGTTCCGTCTTCAAAAAGTGCCACCCAGTGTATAGTGATGTCGCGAACATGAAATTTTTGGTTCGCGATTGGCGAACGCGAACTTCCGCAACTGTTCGCGAACCGGCGAACCGGGTGAACCGCCTTAGACTTCTTTCTTTCTGGCCACAATAGTGATGGAAAAGTTGTTTCAAGGGGACTAACACCTGGACTGTGGCATGCCGGAGGGGGATCCATGGCAAAACTCCCATGGAAAATTACACAGTTGATGCAGAGTCTGGTTTTAATCCATAAAGGGCAGAAATCACCTAACATTCCTAAATCACAATGGATATGGATTGATACCTGACATATGACATCTTGACACAGAGCAGAACAGGGACTGTTCCCCCTACATAGGGTCACTTGGCAGACATGGATTGACACCTGTCCTCAGAGACCATGATACACACTGACACAGAGCAGAATAGAGACTGTTCCCCCTACATAAGGTCACTTGGCAGATATGGATTGACACCTGTCCTCAGATCCCCTGATATACACTGACACAGAGCAGAATAGAGACTGTTCCTCCTACATAGGGTCACTTGGCAGATATGGATTGACACCTGTCCTCAGAGACCATGATACACACTGACACAGAGCAGAATAGAGACTGTTCTCCTACATAGGGTCACTTGGCAGATGTGGATTGACACCTGTCCTAAGAGACCATAATACACACTAACACAGAGCAGAATAGAGATTCTTCTCCTACATAGGGTCACTTGGCAGATATGGATTGACACCTGTCCTCAGGAACCATGATACACACTGACACAGAGCAGAATAGAGACTGTTCCCCCTACATAGGGTCACTTGGCAGATATGGATTGACACCTGTCCTAAGGATCCCTGATACACACATCAGGATAGACAGTTTGTAATGTTCTAATCCAGAATAGTTCCCTTTGGAGGAGCATCTTTTTTCGATCTCCACCTCTTCTCGGCAAGGGAACATGGTCGATAGCCATTAATTTCATGGAGGGCAAAGTGTGTCCAAATTCCAAGAAATACTTGGCTACCGGTAACTCAGACTTCCTGTCCCTATAGGCAGTTCTAATACTAGATCTGTGATTACGAATTCTTTCTCTCAAAGGTAAGTCCGTCTTTCCAATATATGTTAAACCACAGGGGCACGTTAATTTGTAGATCACAAAGTCGCTTGTGCAAGTTAGTCGGTGTCGTATGCAGAAGCTGATGCCCTTATGGGGATGAGTGAATGTCTTCCCAGGGATCATATGTCCACAGGTAACACTTCCAAGACAGCCCTTGAAAGATTCTCTACCTTACTCACAGTTTTTTAGAGTTTTGAGGAACAACTCTGATTTAAATCGAGCACAGGAACAACTAGGCATGATGTGGGACAAATTTTGACAACGGGGGTATACTAGTTATGTTTTATTAAAAGCACTCAATAGATGTCTCGCTACAGCTGGAATTCCCACTTCTAAAACACCAACTAATAGATTGGTATTCCCTACTACTTTTACTACATTCAAACAAATTATTGAGGAGAATTGGAGAGTCTTAAGAAATTATGTCACATTAGCTCCAGTATTTCAGGACCCTCCTATGTTTTGTTATAAGAGGAACAAAAATTTGAGAGATTTGTTAGTGAACACTGACCCCTTTCACTGTTACTCTAAGGAAATTGCTCCACAGAATTTAGGATGTTATCGCTGTCTTGGAAGTGTTACCTGTGGACATATGATCCCTGGGAAGACATTCACTCATCCTCATACGGGCATCAGCTTCTGCATACGACACCGACTAACTTGCACAAGCGACTTTGTGATCTACAAATTATCGTGCTCCTGTGGTTTAACATATATTGGAAAGATGGACTTACCTTTGAGAGAAAGAATTCGTAATCACAGATCTAGTATTAGAACTGCCTATAGGGACAGTAAGTCTGAGTTACCGGTAGCCAAGCATTTCTTGGAATTTGGACACACTTTGCCCTCCATGAAATTAATGGCTATCGACCATGTTCCCTTGCCGAGAAGAGGTGGAGATCGAAAAAAGATGCTCCTCCAACGGGCACTATTCTGGATTAGAACATTACAAACTGTCTATCCTGAAGGACTTAATGAAAAATATTCACTATCTGCCTTTTTATAATTTTTGTATGTAACCTGATCCATTCTGGAATAGGTGGAAGTGGCCCGTCCTGGGGCTCAGCCACTTCGACCGGTGTCCAGTTATATGTTGGTCCCTTTTCCCTTTCTTTTGGGGTATACAGGCAGTGATTTTGTGGAGGGATATTGCCTTTGACTATATGAGTTGGGTGTACATCATTTTGGGTGGTGTCACCCTACTCGAATTACCAGGGATGTTCTATCCCCCAGTGTAACCTTTTTGTCCATATTTTTCTTTATTGTTTTATATTTTATATATTGGTATGATTACACTTCTCTATTATAGGCACTTGACAGCATGGGTCATTGTTTATTGGTTGCCTAGACATAGAGTACACTGGGTGATACTCTTTGAAGACGGGACAATATGAAGCATGGGTATTGATGCCCACCCTGGGGGAAAGGCACTTACCCATTATGCCTCATTATGAAGGTATTAAGTTATATTGACATGTATATCCTTCACCTACATTGTGAGAGTATCAGGTGTTTGGACAACGATATGTATTCTCACATCCAGTTAGGGGTAGTTTCAATTTAATGACAATAATATATGCCTGTTAGAGCAACTAGTCAATGTACTATAAGTTTATTCTGTTTCCAGTTGCTTTTTCCTTCTTTTCTCTCTGTTTGGTATATTCTTTTATGTATACTGTTTACCCTTTTTGCTTCCATACTTAAGGCCTGAGATCTGGGTACTTTGTTTTGCCATACAGTTTTGTTAGCATGTGGTCTTTTTATAACATGTAGCATGAGTATGCCCTGGTTGTAATAATGTTGGGCTTTATAGTAGCTAATTATATCTCTATATTGTATTTGCCTAATTGAATCATTTGAGTGTTTTGGTTCCCCAGTGCATTTGTGTTTTGTTTTTATAGGTTGCTAGGAAGCTTTTTTTCCATAGCAACAATCTCCCCATCATGCTGCCGGCTGGTTGCTCGCGTGATGGCGTCATTGACGCACGCTCCGACGCCGGCCGAACCCACGTGAGCTCCAGACCGGGCTGACAGGGAGAGACAATCGTTTTGGTGGTGGGTAAGTTGATTGCCAATATGTATTGTACTATATATGTAAGGTATGAATTTTTATGTATTAATCCTGATGAAAGTCTGTGGTTAACAGACTGAAACGTCGATTTTTTTTATTTATTTTTTGTAGAAGTTAATTAAAAGTTAAGTTTTATTCATTTTTTCTATAGTCCTGAGAGTGCGATCTTATTTTCCTTTTTGTATTTTGCTGGACAAGCACCGGGCACACTATTTTTTTGGCATATGGAGTGCAGGATTATTTCCTTTGATTGATATATATATATATATATATATATATATATATATAATTCCGTCTGTACCTTATTAGTACACTTTATTTTTATTGCTTTTCATGGTGCAAGTCCTTGTGACTTTTTTTCCAATCAATTGTTTGTATAAAATTTAAATATACAATTTGTTTATGTATCATTGTTTGTGCTCCACAGCATATACTGTTCTAAAAGAAAATAATCGCCATGTCATTTTCCTAGTAAAACACTGTTGACTATGCTTTCAGATTTGCTAATCTGGATTTAGATTTGAAATTCACTTTGAATTCTTATTTTAGTGAATAATCCTGCATGTAAATAAAAGGTTACTTTCCATCTCAAATATATTTCAATCTCCAACTTGGACCAGCAGAGGGCAATACTAGAACTTGTCATGATCCTAAACCTCAATTTGCAGCACGTCTCCCATAATCCTCCAGGTTTTACACTGAAAACATTACAAACAGCTCACTGAGCAAGCATGTCATGTGACTGAATTCAGCTTGACAACAAGGAAGCGCCTGAAAGAAAAAAAAAAAATAGATCTTTGTAGATGTGTGATTGCAATCTCTTTTATTTGTCCTTTTTGGCTCCAGTACCTGAAGCCAGTGGGCTTATCTGTTGCCCTTGCAGTGTTTGCTGTGTATGTTTGCTTGGTGTGTGATGCATACAGCTCTATATTTAAAAGGACGTTTATAGGCAGCTGGAGATTGAAGCAGTCATCTCACTGTAGGTTCCAATTTGTCACCAGTCTATTATCCTCAATCATGTCTCTGTTCTTCTCTTTAATACTTGCAGCTCTGGGACTATTCTCCTGTGAGGCACTTAGAATGCCGCAGAATGTTATTCCATGGAGACTAACCACGGTAAGGATATTGGAGGCATGGGGAATAAATATATTGCTTATAGTGAAATTGTAAACGTAGCAATGTAATACAAGTAGTGTCGAAATAATTAGCTGTTATGTTAATGGCTTAGACCGCTGTCTGGAAGCGAATTTTAGGCAATTTAGTTCCACACCAGCTGGAGTGCCAAAGTCTGGACACCCCTCAATCCTACATGACAAATAAGCCATTGTTTTAAACTTGGAGATTACCTTGTAAATTGAATCTATACAATGTTCTAAAGCACTCATACATTACCTGGATATTAATATTTATATATCATCTCTTCACAGTTCTCCAGCAGATGTAATTTTTTTTATGTTGCTTATCAATGTTCTCATTTATATATATTTAGTTTTAAAGGGACACTGTAGTCACCAGAGCCACTATAGTTCATTATAGTAATTTTGGGGTCTATAGCATGTTCCTGCAGGGTTTTTAATGTAAACATTGCCTTTTCATCGAAAAGGCAGTATTTACATTGCTGGCCAGTTACCCCTCTAGTGGCATTCTATATCCGTGCTGCACAGTTTGCAGCACCTAAGTTCAGCGTCTCTATGCTCAGCATTGAGATTCTGATTGGCACAGCGCATCATGTTGCTGCGCATGCGCATTACCCTCCTGGGTTGGATAAGATCATCAAGATTGATAGCAAAACTGGCATAGCAAGACCGGCGTGTTGTGAGTAGACTTCTACTGAGAACAGGCCGGCCACCTAAACAGCCACTTCAGAACTATAGTGTCAGGAATACATGTTTGTATACCTGACACTATAGTGTTCTTTTATCTCCCAAAATGTCATTAGGGGGTACCATGCCACCTTTAAAAAAAGTGGGTTTAATCACAGTTAGGGTGTAATTCAAAAATTGGCAAGCCCTATATTTGAACCTGTAACTTTCCAAAACCCTATAAAAATTCTACCTGCGGCGTACTGTTTTAGGCATGAGACATTGCTGAACACAAATATGAGTGTTTTAGAGCAGTAACATGTATAATGACGATGATATTAAAGTGAAAAGGCATTTTTTTTGTGGAAAATGCAAAAAGTACCCAATATGAATATCAACTTTGGCCAGGGTTTGTGACTAAAAGGCTAGTAAAAAAGACATAGACAACCAATTATGAATACCCTGGGTTGTCTACGTTGGCAAATGGTGTGTTATATTAGGGTTAATTTTTGGGGGGCTGCCATACGGTCTCAAAGACAACATAGGCTCAGCAAACCAATCTGGCATATTTCAATGTGTAATAACTGAAAAGGGAAAAGCGCTATATTTGACCATGTAACTTTTCTAAATCCTATAAAACCTGTATATGGATGTTGCACTTGTGAGATATCCCTGAACACAAATATGTGTATTTTATTGCAGTAAAAGCTAACTGTATTATGACAGTTAAAATCTCATGTTGAATTTGAAAAATAAAATTTTAGGTTTTACTCATATTAAATTATGTTTCATATATAAATATTTGCTATGAAATGAAAGCCCTGTTTAAAGGATCACTGTAGGGTCAGGAACACAAACCTGTATTCCTGACCCTATAGTGTTGACACCACCATCTAGCCCCCCTGGGCCTCCATAAATATAATACAAATCTTACTGTATTCAAGAAGCTGTAAATCTGCATGCTGTTAGACTCAGAAAAAACAAGCAGTCTGCTGACATGTGGCAGCCTGATCCAATCACAGTGCTTCCTCATAGGATTGGCTGAGACTGGCAAAGAGGAAGATCGGGGGCAGAGCCAGCATGATTCAAACACAGTCCTGGCCAATCAGCATCTCCTCATAGAGATGAATTGAATCAGTGAATCTCTATGAGGAAAGTTCAGTGTCTGCATGCAGAGGGAGGAGATACTGAATCACAGGATGCTGTGCACAGTACTGCCCTGTGCTCTGCTGACAGCAGATCTGAGTGGATGGAGGCATATTAAGCCTCCATCAACTCCGAAGTCCCTCTGGTTCACTCTGAGTGACTGCAACTGGAGGTGTTCCTAGCTTTCAATGTAAACAGTGAATTTTGTAAGAAAGTACAGTGTTTACATGAGAAAGGCTGCAGGGAGCTATAGTTCTCACCTGAACAACCTCATTAAGCTGAAGTTGTTCAGGTGACTATAGTGTCCCTTTAACACTTTGTGTGATGAGTGTGTCCTCTTTCAATAGAAATTTACACTTTTTTATAAATCTATACTGGTTACACCACCTGCCTTTTTAACCTGTTAATTCCTTGTTCCGTTAGCTTAGTTGCACTTAAGTTAAGAGAGGGGGCAATTGCTCAGAGCACCTGACTTGCAAAGACTTCTCATTGATCTGCATTGGGAAGTCTGTGATTGAAGAGTTACATAAAGTCTGGTTAGGGTTAGAAGAGGATGGCTTGCACAGGCAGCAGACAAGAGAACTGCAGTTTTTGCAATCTGTTTTTAGATATACCCCCGATGGAAAAAATGGATAAACACGTGCAAACTTTCATTTTGGGAATATTTATTAAACAGTGATTTTTATTTATTGCGTATTTGGGCATTGGAGTGTCCATTTAATCTGAAATATGTGAATTATGGTTGAACAGACATATGTATCTCAAATTCTAGGTTTTATATTGATTTTTGAACTATACAATTGCCTCAGTCTTGAAGGGGTTAAGTTTTGAAAATAAATGCCAAATATCTTTGTATTAGATTTGCAGAAGCAGTTGTCTTGACAAAGTTTAGCTGCAGTGTTATTGTGGTAAGCCACAGACGCTCCAGAACAAGTCCTGCAACAGACAGTGTCTTGCATATTATTTTGCTGTAAACGTCAAACCACAACACACACTGTCAAACGTAATATAAAATTATTTTTGTTATTTGCCTGCCACAGACTAGTTTTGCTAATTACTGATAAGTTTTTTTTTAATTTGCTTTTCTATTTAGGTTAATGGGTTCTCTTGGGCTAACTGTGATGCAGAAAGCCTTCCAGGCAAAATCAAAAGTCTTACACTTCATCCAGACCCAATTACCATTCCTGGAGATGTGTCAATCGCTACAGTACTATCCACTAATGTACCTGTGGAGTCTCCTCTCAAGGTGAGTTAGTGTAAACTATGGCCTTCAAATCCATACAATGGATCTATTCGAATATGCCACAACTGACCATTCAAAACAGATTCCTTTCAATGGGTGAATATGTTGGAAAGTTTGGTTTAGGTCACGGCCTCTCAGTGTAGAAAACAAATGTTTTATCAGTTCTTTAGATATTCAGAACACGATATCAAGCATTTGGAATCCCAGCATAAAGGAATACTATAGTACCAGGTATACAAAGCTGTATTTCTGGCACTTACCCTCGCCCTGCCTCCCTCATTCCTCGCGCCTCTACGCTTTGGTAAATAAAGGGATAAAGATCCTTTATTTACTTACCTAATCCCAGTGCCAATGTCCCTCAGTATTGGGTCAACGCTTTGCCCCCTCCGACGATCTGCAATGAGCGGGTGCTAATGCCAATGCACGGCAATTGCCGCGAGCGCATTAGACCTCCCCATGGGAAAGTAATGAATCAATGCTTTCCTATGGGTAAAAATCTGAAGCTGGGTGTCCTCATGCAGAGCATGAGGATGGACATCCAGCATCAGAGACCGGACCAAAGGTCCTTTTCAATCCCCAGATAGTGACAGGGTAGCTTTAATTACAATTTGCTTTATATGCTTGTTGTTTAATTCATTAATATTTAATAGAAATACAAATACTATTATGTCTTTTTATTTCATAATAATGTTTTGTTTTTTTTAAAGCTTAGGGGACATAAGTTATCACAAATGTTAAGGTATTTATAAAAAATTGTAAAGGACTAAAAGGCCCCCTTAGACTGTACTGTCATATATATTAATGGACTTTCTGTTTCATGTTACTTTTGTAACAATTTTTTTACTCATAAACCTTTTTTTTCCAGATCTAACGCGTGCTGACTGGCCTAGGCATGTCTATAGGCAGTTCCTATCTCTCGAACATCAAAACATGATACATTCAAAAAGAGTATTATGCACTTAAAATCACACATGCCATTCTGTCACCTAAACACATCAACTACTTTAACCCGTTAAGGACACATGACATGTGTGACATGTCATGAATTCCTTTTATTCCAGAAGCTTGGCCCTTAAGGGGTTAAATATCATAATTGAAAAGATAAGTTGTAAGTCAAAATAATACAAAATAAAGTCCTTTACATACACCACTAAATCTATTAGTTTAAATCTGGGAAGCTTGGGGTTATTGGATTTTAGGGTTGAATATAAGGGGAGATACAGTCCATAGCACCTTGAAAGCAACCCTAACTCAAAACACTCCCTAACTCAAGTACCCTCTCCCCATCTACCCTTAATACAAGTCCATCTCTAAACACAATGTCATTAACTTAGGGGCATCCATTTCAACAATGTCTTAGTTTCTGTTGTTTAAATGGTGTTTAACCTCTTTATGACTAATATCTTTGCAAGATTTCATGTGTGCTTTTCTGGCACTTTTTGATATGTTAATGCAGCCTTAATTTAACATCCATAGAAACTATAGTTAAAAAAAACAAAACAAAAAAACAAACAAACTGATTTTTTGCAGCTTAGCTCACAGTAACCTATGTACAACCATTTCACCTAAAGAAAAATAACTCCAAATAGAGTGTGAAAGTACTTCAAGATTCCAAATCTGCTACACTGAAGTAATTGTTAATTGTTTAGACCTAACCGGTTATATATAACGATATAAGCATTTTGACACTTTTTATTTAACTATTTCATCACAACCCAGACAATACTGCTGGTTATATTCTATGTTATATTCAATTTAAAAAAAAATTTTTTTTTTAAAGTTTAATTTCACTCACCAGGTGTGTCCCACAATTGTAAAGACCTCTGATTTCTATTTTGCTACTCCTGCCAAGTACAGTAATCCCTCCATGTAGACCATGCCAGATTTTCTACATATTCCAGGGTTACATGACAGACATGGCGATTTCAGTTTTCAAATTTACAATTCTGCCGGGGCACTTAGTGGGGCCATTTCACTTTTTGGTCAAAACAGTAGCCCTAACTGCACTTTACCCCCATTATGACATTCCATTTATCTATTCTTAAGACTCATATGTCCACTTATCTCCTTCCCTTTTTACTAACCATAAGCAGCTTGCTCGTGATATGCAACCTTTGACAGAGAAAGAGGTTGATGTAGTGTGGAGCACAAAGGGCACATGCCGCACTACCACATCCTGTCAAAAAGATGATGGGCTGCTAGACAAGAGATAAAAGCAACTGGAGCATTTGCACTTATTTTAAGTCCACACAACCCCTTCCAAGCATCCCTCCCAAATCTCCACAACATTATAGAGCAAGAGTTTGGGTGGAGTAATGCAACTTAAAAAATCCCCAATAATTATGATAATTGTATATTTTTAGTCAGTTTAAGGACCTCCATTTTAATCAGGCTCTGTATACAATTGTAACACTTTCAAGCTGGTTGAAAAGCTTTAGGAGACCCAAAAAGGTGGTGCTTTCCTTCCTTCATTTCTGTAGCCCTTTCAATCCCAGTTTGTATACATGTTTTTACTTTTATTTACTTTGCAAAATGAAATTTAGTCCATAAAGCTTTATTTACCCTTATTTATACTCCAGGAATGAGTATCAGTCTGTAAAGGAACAGATCTCTGTCATGCCACTGGTCACTCATTGAAAGGACCACTTCAATCCCTGTAACCATTACTACCCTCTGTGGTGGTTATAGTATAGTACTAGGAGTGGCCTGGCATCCTCCCAGGGGAAGCAAAACTGATTGTGAAGAAGCTTTCATACACTCCACTGAGTTCTGCCATGCTCTTCAGTGCCAGCTCATTGTAGAGCATTTCTGAATCGCTGTCTGCGTGGTCCTATTGCCCTCCACACAGCACAAGCTTGCTAATGTTACTCTTATGCTGTACTGCCAGGGGACAGTTAGTTCTCTGCTCTCCCTGAATAAGGACACTAGGGAACAAAATGGCAGAACAAGAATCTAAAATAGGCATTGTGTAAACAGGGAGCTGTTTAGTAGATAGCTAATCCACAAGGATTAGGGAGCAATCTACTAAGAAGCTGAAAGACCAAAGTCATGAAACACCCTTCCTTTTCATAATTTTGGTCTTTCAAACAACTTTACTACTTAGTAGTATTTGTAAATAAGGAAGGTTAAATCTCCCCTCCTGTCTGTACCCACTGTGCCTCAATTAATGGCATATCTAATAACGACTCTCCCCACTCGTGGGGCAGGTAGGGAAACTGTGTCACCCCTAGTTAATTAATTTATTAGGTACCCCACCATGGGGTCACGAGTGACCTGTGCCAGGTCACCCTGTATCGGTGCCCAGTCGTTAGTCTTTTTTTAAAACAATGAGCAGCCAATGGCTGTAATTAAGCCCTCCCGATAGGATAGCATTGCTTAGTGCTTTCCTATGGGGATTTCAATGACACTAGATGGTTTCATGCAGAGTGTGAGGACATCCAGCGTGAGTTAGACAATCAAGTCTGGTAAAATACCAGAAGAGCCTATAGTGGCTGTTCTCAAAAAACGCAATGTTTTACATTGCAGGACTAAGTGGGAAAGGAACATTGCACTCAGACCACTTCAATGAGATGAAGTGGTCTACAGTGTCCCTTTAAACTGTTCTATTATTCTGACAATACATCTATGCTGTATTAATGCTCTATTAATACCTAACATCAGTAATACAGTTATAAGTTACTTTCAATGTGGTATAGAATCCCAGTTATCTCCTAAAGCAAGCATGTCAAACTCAAAGACGACCACAGACCAAATAAACAAGTTAAGTTCATGTGGGCCACAAAAAAACCCCAAAGCTTCAGTTTTCATAGAAACATAGGTTTATTTAGAAAAGTACAATATAAAAAAAGTTGCCTAACTGACACTAGACGTCCTCACGCTCGTAAGTCTTTAAAGTAAACAAAAGAGCGAATTTATTTTAAGGAGACCTGCATTTGCATATAATCAATGTTTCAGTCCAACTACCTTGACATATTAAGGAAAGTTTCGTAACTGGACTGAAATTGTAAATGTATGCTGTGGCACAGCTGTAAAACACAAATGACGTTATCTTGTTGATTTTGAAGTCCTATGAGTGTGTTCTTCACTTTGGCTGAGATCATCAAACTTGATGATCTCAGCCAATCCAATGCTTTCCCATAGGAAAGTATTGGGAGGCTATTATGCATGTGTGGCAAAAAGCTGCACGACCAATCAGGATCTTCATGCGCAGCTTTCAGCGCCTCCATGCAGACCCAATCTAATACACTGTCCCATCCCCACATATTAATACTCTGCCCACAAATCCAATACACTGCCACTCTAAAAGCTGCCCCCTCCACCCAATCTAATATACTGCCCCTTACTCTAATACACTGCCCCTCCTCCCTCCACTTTAATTGGATACACTGCCTCCACTCTTATTTATTACACTGGCTACCCTCCCCAATCT
Organism: Pelobates cultripes; assembly: GCA_933207985.1. Classification (NCBI taxonomy): domain Eukaryota; kingdom Metazoa; phylum Chordata; class Amphibia; order Anura; family Pelobatidae; genus Pelobates; species Pelobates cultripes. The sequence goes on from OW240914.1 coordinate 196,573,626, forward strand.
AACACATTCTCCCCTTTCCCTCCCCAAATTAATACACTGCCCTCTCCCCAATTTAACACACTGACCCCCCCCCAACCACCACAACTGTAATACACTGCCCCACTCTCTCCCCCAGTTTAATACACTGGCTCCCTCCATTATTGCCCCCTCCATCCTTCAAATTAATACACTGCCCTCCTCCCCCCAATTTATTACACTGGCCCCCTGTCTCGCCCACTGCTTACTCCCTCCCCCTATGTAATACACTCCCCTCTCTCCAATTTAATACACTGCCCCCACCCCCCCCTAATACACTGCCCACCCTCCACAATGTAACACACTACACAGGAAGGTCCCACAAGCCCCTCTTCCTCTACCTTAAGATGACCTCCCCCCCATCCTCCAGTTCCAGCCCATCTTTTCTCAAGCAGGCCAGATGCTCCTCTGGCACTGCAAGCAGGAGGGAAGCTGGAGTGGCTGGCCTGCTCTGCAAACAGACTTCCACTCTGCACTCTTTTGGCTGTGGGAGGGAAGACCAGAATCCGACAGGGCAGCTGGGCCGCAAATATATATTAATTGTGAGCCGCATGTGACTTTTTTTTCTGACCGTTGTTGGAAAGGCAAATAGGAAAGAAGAACACGCCTATCTGGGGATTGTATTTTGAAATGACCTGGGCTGTGTATGAATGCTTGTATACTGTAAACAATGTTCCTCCTGTCACAGATAACTCCATTACCTCTGCAAAGATAATGAAATGGAGTCCCCATGGGTTCACACTGTTTTTGAGCCCTGATGACCTGCCCTTCTGTGTTATATTTGTAAGATTAATTGTACAGAGAATTTCCAATGTGTATATATATCATTACATTTCTTTTTTTTCACTATAGATTGCCATTACTGCAGAAAAAGAGCTTTTTGGTGAGTGGGTTAAGGTACCCTGCCTAGATAATTTGGGTAGCTGCACCTATGATGATGCATGCAGCATCCTGGATGCTCTCATTCAACCAGGACAGGAGTGCCCTGAGCCACTGCGTACATACGATTTACCCTGCCACTGCCCATTCAAAAAAGTAAGCGGACAGCATTTTGAATTGCCTACATGAATAAATAATTACATGCGATGTGACCATACTGATTACGAAGATGTACATTTTAAAAACATCTACCCTGGTTAAAAAAAAAAAAAAAAAAAACAAACTTGATTTTCTAGTTGCCTTGATTTCCTCCTAGCTACTTTGTTTGTGCTCTCAAGATTTCTCAGTGAAGGATAGATTGTTGATGTTGATATATGCTAAATAATACATATACATGAATACATATTAGAGGATGGCTCACTTACATCATAGTTGTGCAGAAATGCACAGACAACTAAGTTGACATGTTGACTCATAATACCAATGTTACTTTTCACAAAATCTTACTGAGGTGAAGTATATCAACTACACGAACTCTGCTTCAGTGGGCATAAATCACTGAGGTCATGGGATATTGACAAGACCTCCGTTTCACGATCATGGGGAGTGATGCCACCATTTTTGAGCGGGTATTCTTTTCTAAAAATCATTTGGGATCACCAGGATTTTATTATGTTTTCATTGGTTGAGGAGTGCCTATGTCGTAAACACAGCAAATAGGAACTGATCATCAGCAGATTCTACACATTTGACTTATTTTTTGCTAATGGTCAGTAAATGTACAGTGATGCTCGAGTATGTATAATTCAAAAAGGACAAGTGGACAACAGATTTCTATCCGATGTATATTCTGTGGAATCCCACCTTCATTGTTCTTGGTCTGTATTTTATCTACAACAGCATAAATGAGTCGTCTGTGTCTAGGAAAACCTGGTGGATCTATTAATCACAGACATCTCAGATAGTGAAGTGAAAGGGCTATAGTTATAGTATTTAGAATGTTCCTTTAACCCCATCTTACCTATTGTGTGTCTCTTAACACTGTCCTTAACCCTCGTGTCTTTTAATCCCATCCTTATTTACTCATTGTGTGCTTCTTACTGCTCCCTCCATCTAGGAGCAGTGTTGTAGTTTGCCTTGCAGGACTGTGGTAGAGGGTCTTCATGTTCCTCTGCCTAGTCAGACAAGAAGCTTCAAGTAATAATATATAGTACTGCTCCACTCCACTAACTACATGCTGATCACTGCCCCTGTCAGAGTCAGATGAGGAATATGAAGATCTTCTTCCATGCAGCCATGCTACAGAGTGTGAGAGTGTAGCCACAGGTCCCTTTTATGTACCAGTCATATGAAGATATGAAACAGGTGATCATGGTAGTTCTGTCATTTGCTTATGGTAAAATTAAACTTGTAAAGTCAATGAATACATTAGTAATAATATAGAAAGGATCCAACATATTCCATAAAGCTGTACAATGAATATATAAAATATACAAGTAAACCAAGACAAACATATATAGGAAATAACTTTTTTTTTTTATTTATTTTTTTATGACATCTAACTAATATATTTATATTTTTTAGGGATCCTATTCTCTTCCTGATACCAGCATTAAGATACCAAATCTATCTCTTCCATCCTGGCTTGCTAGCGGCAATTACCGTGTGACTGGAGTCATGAGCCATGAGAATGAGGAAATTGGCTGTGCCAAATTTACGTTCTCATTGGAGAGCAGTGACTCTTCGTGGTGGTAAAGTGAAATATCACATTGCTTGAAGAGGATTGAAGATGCAGTTTATTCCTACAACGATTAGCCTTACTCATTCCTTTATACTCTTATTATAGAATAATTTACACTTGGACTGATTATGTGCATTCCCCAACACCAGCATATGCTTGTGACTCTCCATATTTGGGTTCTATAATTTTAAAACATTTTATCGTTCCAATTTCTTTTCTGGAAAAATAATCTTTAACTTGCATATAAACTGATGAGTCTTTTTTTTTATTAACATAATCATGGGTGTTTATAAAGCAAACCAAGGTGAAGCACTGACGTCTAACAAACAATTTTCTGCCAGCAGTTATATGAAGCCCTACTCAGCAACCAATACTCATATAGAGTTTGAATCCTGTAATGGCTCATTTTATGTTGTGCAGGGCCAGTTATGGACACTCATGACATTAATGGGTAAAAGAGTATGCCATTTAGACGTTCACATTTTGCTTTTTTTAGTCTGTGTCTCCTTGAAAATATTCTTCCATAGTCAGTGAACATAAGCTTTTAACATATCTTTAAATGTTTGGAACATTAACGCACCGTTGTTGCTCTCTAAGTATTAATATCAATAAAGAATCTTAAAACTGTGGATTCTGCTGCTAGTGACCTATATTTTCTCATTTAAGACAGCGAGGTTTCAGAGATTAAACTAATTTACAGATCTGTTCTATAAAGCTACATTAACCATATTAAAATATAGTTTCAAAATGAACATGATTATTCACCTTTGAATTATGCCTTCAATTTAATTGAATGTGACTGGTAGGCAATATTATATTTTAATATAATTTTAATATGAATGTCTCTAGAACAAAGATACTGATAAAAAAGAACAACTCTTTTATAAGTAGTTAAATGAATATAGTGTGGCTGAAATTTTTGTGCATTCACTTCAAATAGAATCCTTTTGGTAAGGATAGACAGCCTGTTACCATAATAATTGCTATAATTTAATATTTTTTTGGATTCTTCTCGTCATATAAGGAATCAGATCATGTCTATACACTGGAAAAATCATAGCAACATGAATATTGTCTGTAAATTAACTTTTAAAGTCATAAATTAACTCTAAGCTGTTTTTCCTCTAATGCCTGATCTCAAATCATGAATTGATTAAATCTCTCCAATCCATGCTGCCTCATGTCACTTTTTGTTGTAATTAAACACTTCAGGTAAATACAGTAAATACGAAAATACAGAAAAGAGCATAAATACATGTACAATTAAAGTAGATAAGTAAACACGATGAAGTGAGGAGTACAGAGGAAGAAAACTCCTCCTCCCGTGTTCCTTCAAATAATGGGTGGCAGTGTAAGAATTGGTTAAAAGTACACTATACCTTTTTTTTTTTTTATTGACTCTGGACAATACTATGTTTATTTACTTCCACCCTGCCTGCAGAAAATAGAAAACGTCTAATATTACAATGCTTAGCAATGTATAATTAAAATTAACACTAGTAACACGTTGCTGGGTAGGGAAGGTATTAACATAGTTGCTCTCTTTAGCAGCAGATAGCATCTTGACACACCCATAGCTCTGTGCTTTATCTGTCTGAAGTAAATCTGACCATAATGGCCAGAAGCAATGTCTTGTTTAAAGTAAATTTTTAGCATTAAAGTCATAACTTAAAGGAACACTCTAAGCACCATAACTACAATAGCGTGCTGTAGTTGTTATGATGCCTGGAGTGCCTTGACAAACCTCTTTTGTAAGGAGTCAAACTGCTTTAGAGTATTTGCAGTATTTGGTGCCAGATACCACAGGACCGTTTCAGAGGTTCTTGTTGAGTCCATGCCTCAACACATCAGAGCTGTTTTGACAGGACGAGGAGGGACATACACAATATCAGGCAGGTGGTTTAAATGTTGTGACTGATCTGTGTATGCATGGGCCATCATCAGGGGGCCCGTGCACCTAGGGCCACCCAATGGGCCCTATATCTTCAGCGTTGCGGCCGTGTAATAGCACTACCAGGCCCCTTTAAAAATCTCACCCGCAACTAGTGCTGCGAGGAAGTAATGGCTGGTCACTTCCTCCCAGCTCACTCCGCGCCGGAGGGAGGAGGCAGTGAGGAGAACCCGAGGAGGGAGAGCCAGAACGACTCCCATCAGCCACAGCCACCCTCCTGCACTGAAATGGTAAGAAACAGAAGGCTGGCTAAAAAGCTTCAAGTATGCGTGTCTTTGTCAGTATGTGTGCGTGTGTCAGTATGTATGCTATTTTTTATAATTTATATAGCGCCAACAAATTCCATAGCTCTTTTATCAGTATGCTTGTATGTCTGTGTGTATGTTAGTATGTATTTGTGTGTGTGTCTGTCTGTATATCCTTATGCATGAGTGTGTGTGTATCTGTATGTATGTTAGTATGTCTCTGTGTGTCAGTATGTATGTATGTCTGTGGGTGTGTGTGTATGTATGTTTCAGTATGTGTCAGTATATATGCCTGTGTGTGTCTGTTTCAGTATGTGTGTCAGTAGGATAGGCATAAGGCTATCCTAACTATAAGATAAGACTAGGGACTAATGAAAGTATTTAGAAAATTGGGCAGACTAGATGGGCCGAATGGTTCTTATCTTCAGTCACATTCTATGTTTCTATGTTTCAGTATGTATCTCTGTTAGTGTGTATTTGTGTTTTTCAGTATGTCTATGTGTATCTGTATTTGTGTATCTTTGTGTGCATCAGTGTCATTTTGTATCAGTATGTTTGTCTGTCTGTGTGTGTATTCTGTGTCAATGTTTGAGTGTCTGTGTGGGTATATGTGGTTGTGTATTTGTGTCAGTGTGTGTGTCTGTGTATTTTCATGTGTGTCAGTGTATGTGTCTGTGTATTAGTGTGCGTGGAAGTGTATACACTACATTCAAACACCAACAGTCACACACATAATTCATACAAAAACATGCTTACATTCAAACACAAATTGTGTGTGTGTGTGTGTGTGTGTGTATTATATATATATATATACACACACACACACTCACAATATACACATGCTGCATCCACTACACACACACTGCAGCCAAAACACACACTCTGTATCCACTCTACAAACACTACTTCCTTGTGGGCGTATTTGGAGGTGGGTCCTGTGGGCAGGATTTAGAGGCGGTCCCTGAGGGCAGGCTTGGAGGCGGGCCCCTGGGGGCCTAGACCTTAAGTTGTGTTAGAGGACCCAAAATTTCTGATTGTGGCCCTGAGTGTATGCCTTCTGTATATAGACTGTCCAGTTGGTATGTGCTTGCATTCATTTTATATAGGTCAGCAATGTCAGATTTATATATGCACATGTTAGGGATTTACATAAGCGTGTAATACCTAGTTGAAGCAAGCACATGGACAGAGTTTTTATATATGCCTAAAATATCCAAATTATATATGCACATAGTGATATGTTAATATATTGCTGAAATTAGCAATTTATGTATATATCCATAGGGAGATGGTTTTATATATCCTTTACCTATGTACTATATGTACATACAAAATTAAGCCCTGGACTCAAACTCCCACTACTCCTGGGCAATAGCAGTGACTATAGTACACATCACATGACTATAGTGTCCAACACATATTACAAAAACCAAAGAAAACTTTATTTGCGCACTATCCCAAATCTCTATGCAGATTTAAATAACTGGAGTTTTTGTTTTTTTTAATTACTCCAGTGGCCATTTAAGTAAGCTCACATGCCACATCAAGGCAAATGTATTATATGCATTCATTCACATATTGAATTCACTGTTTAGTAGATATAACCCCAATGGATACATGCATTCATGTTTCATAAATGTATTCATTGAGGGTATATCTTAAAAGAGCTTGCAAAATCTGCACTTCTAATGAACTGCAGCCTTAGCAAACCCTCCCCCTTTTCCCCAGTAGAGACGTTCACATTCTTCATTGGGAAATAAGCAATCAGAGGCTTCTCAATGAGAAGACTTTGAGACTATCCTCCGTGCACAAACACTCATTTCAGGTCTGAGACGGAGGTATGAGAGAGGGAGGGGGGAGCACTCAAGTAGAGCCTTCCTGACCCTTCTTTTAGCTCACTGGGGGTAATGGAAATAGGAAGAAACCTGCCTTGCTGTTTCATTAGTTAATAATAAAAATTCAGATTTCTCATAGAAATGGGCAATTTTACAAAGTGCCTGTAACATAGGATGGCTGAAGTGCTTTATGCGTGTGGAGTGGTCCTTTTAAGATGATTGCGGCTTTCCGACCAGCAGGACACGCCCCCACGGAATGTCTAGGTCTCTGTGTGACAGTTGGAAGCCATTTTGAGTTGTTACTGAGGAATCAGACAGTGAAGGAGATAGGTTTACGAGGCTGCATAGACTGAAATCCATGCTTCAGAGTCTCAGACATATTTGGAGAGAGTAACTGGCACAAGGTAATAACTCTACACTCAATGTTACATACCTCCCAACCGTCCCTATTTTGCAAGTACAGTCCCAATTTTTGAGTCTTGCCCCACTGTCCCTAACAAGAACGGGCACCTCAAAAAATATTCAGGGCACCAGGACCCTGCAGGGAGCTCTGAAACAGAAAACCCCTTTGCACATTTAAATAACTGGAGGTTTTTAGTATCACTCCAATGGCCATTCAAGTGTAAGCTCACCTGTCAGGTCAGGGCAAAACCTTTTAGATGAGTCCTACACGGACAATTCACCTTGCTGCTTTCAGATAAAAGATCAAATCTTTGATGAGATAGAGAGGGCTATTTTTTATAAACCCGTACACACTTATTACTCTTTATAGGGATAACATGGGGTGGGTGAATTGTTAGTGTAGGACTCATCTATGTAAATTGAGCACAGGGCTTAATTTAGTAAATTTCTTCCAGGGGAAAAAAGCTCTTTCTATGGAGGATCCCGTGGATTCACCGGATCCTCTATAGACCTCAATGCTGTACTCTTGTGAATGCGCGATAGTGATTATTACATACCGGGATTAGAGAAACAGGAAGTAAGAGAACTTTAAAAAAAAATTTTTTTATAATGATTGTAATAATTTTCCTTTTGCTATCATGTATTGAAGAAAAATATGTAGGAGTCATTTTAGGTTGAAGAAAGTTTTTTTTCACCAAAAATGTTATGAAACAGTCAGTGGACAATTTACCAGCTACTCCCTGCTTACACCCTAACAATAACAAAGCTTTAAGACACATCCAGTCTGTAGCGTCAATGACTGAACTTCAGTGTGGGAAAACATACAGGGCTCTATCAGTTTCTCTCAACTGTGTCTGTGGAAGTAGCATGCACCACAAGACTCAATCAAGCAGGGCAAAACCATTACCACAAGACATTCGAAAAAGGGGGAGCTGCAACAGCAGCAGGAGGAGAAATGTAATTTGAAATGTTTTATTTAAATAACTTTGAAATGAGAGGTAAGTGGCCAGTTGGATCTCAGCTATCAGATGATGAGTCTTAAGTATTAAAGTGAAGATCAGGATAACCCAACTTGGGGAACTTGTACTTGAGGAAGGCTATTTGCGCCATTGAATGCAGGGAAATTTGTGAGCGATGGAAATTCAAAATGTTCCCTGTAAGAGGTAACATCTGCTCATTTTGGACAGTGGTTGTTGGACGTAGCTCAAAGGGTCCTCACTAAGAGGCAAAGTAAGTTCACACAGGTAAGACCTGACCATTTCAGAGGCATTGATAGTCTCCTTTTGGCTGCCTGCTGACTCTCTTTATCAATCCAAAATCAACAGCCTCAACCAAAACTGCAGATGCTCCACTCTGCTCTCTTGGGGTTATGATGCCACCGCTGCTGCTGGAAGTAGTGGATAATGACATGTTAGTTCCAATGTGCACATCATCCTCAACCAGCATGCCACTCATTAGCTGCAAGTCATGGGCCGTGTTTGCTAAGTCTGTCCTTCTAGTATGTCGGGTGCCACCTAGGATCACTCAGGGAAATTATAAATTTGTCTGCTCAAACGAGCATTGAGTAGATCTTTCAGCTTCCTGACCACTGCTGCTACATAAGTGTGGAGTGTGCCGCCAGGGAATTAGGGAATTCTCTGTTTTCCAGGAAGGCAACCATCTTGGTTATGAGGTGGAAGATTAAGGGGATAACCTGTCCCAAATTGGAATTACTATGGCTAAAAGTTTCTGTCACATCCCTAAATGTTTTACTAACTGACACTAGCTGGCCTATTATTATTCAAACTTCATCCCCAGTGAGGAGATAACACCTCTGGATTACTCTCTGCTCTTCCAAAAAAATTTCAAACATGTCTGTTGTTGGAGTTCCACCACATGCTGACTTCCTGTTGCTGACTTCCTATTGTGGGAGGCCCTCTCTTCTGTTGCTTCTGCCTCAAAAGTTGGCTAGTCCTCACACAACAGTGGAAATGCCTGGCATTCCTCCTGCAATGCCAAGTATGGTTCCCACTTTTGTGTTTATTTCCTGAATTTCACCCTTTACTACAAAGGAACAAACCCGGTCACAGAACTTTGACCATGTTAGTAGGTCCATCACTGACCATGAGCACCAGACTATTATTTGCCTGATCTCCCAACCAATCTGAGAACATTCATTTGATTGCCTGCAATATGTTTGCTGAAGTCTGTTTTTTTGTCCACCACTCCAGCATGTAGCAGGAAAGATCAGCAGCCCTGCTGTTCTACAGTTCCATTCAAGGTAGGTCCTCCTCCACTACCACCATGTACAGGCACTGTGGGAGGCTACCAGTGTACCATCAATAAGCGGAAGGCATTCTAGACACTAAAAAAGTGTAGCAGCCCTCTCAGTCTTCTCAATTAAAGTTTGATTCCAGTATTGTCAAAAAATACATCAAAGTTTCAGTTCCTAAAAGGTACTTTGATCAGGACAATTGGAAAATTTAACATAGATACAGCACACTGATTTTCAGAAAAACTAAGAGCGGCTATCTCTTACCAGCACACATGTGTCTCCATAGCTGCAACCCCCTACGGAAGTGTGCAGTGAATATATTAATTACCAAAGTAACGCCACAGTGTCGCATAAGAGAGAGATGACTGCAGCGTATAACCCCCTCACATGTGCATGCGTATACCTCATCACACACGATTACTTGGTGTGCAGAGAGTAAATTGGTTGCCATGGAAACATAAAGTACACAACCGCACAGCTCTGAGCACCTAAATACATTCTGTGAACACCCAGATACATAATATCACAGTATAAGTTATTCTTTTACTGTGTATAACTAAATACATAAAGTAAGGTGCTGTAGTTTAACAGCATGTACTATTGGTAAAATAAGGTACTCAACTTATTTATCACAGTTATGATTATAGAGACTTCTTAGAAGCCCACAATGGAGACCCACGGGACCTTTGTATAAGAGGAATAGAAACTATCCACCCAACCAAGAGAGGTGGAGATAGACTGAGAACCCTTAGACAAAGAGAATCATACTGGATCAAAGATGGGCACATTATTCAATGGAGGACTGAAGAAAGATTTAGACATGGCAGCTTTTTAGAATATAGGAGAGAGACCTTCCTCCCACATCAACACAAAGATATGGGCACACACACATGAAATTGTTAGAATCCTTGCATGTTACATCCTAACATGGATATATACAAAGACATGGAAACTAGTATATATAGGAACTCCTGAAGGTGTGTGCTCCAAAATTACAAACACAGCAATATATACAGTAGGATTTATGAAGTTATAATCATACACCACCAACTAACGTGTCAATGCGGTGGCAGACACACTAGATTTTATTTCTATGTATTTTTCATACTGATTTTTATTTTTTATCTTAATAATAATTTCTTTATTATTCTTTATTATTTTCTCTTAATGAACTATTTCAATTTATATATTTATATTTAATATTAATTTATTTCATTTTTCTTGCACTTTATTATGCATTTAATAACAATACTTCTACCATATCTCTTTACCCAACCAGTATCATTTAGATACTTTAGGACTCACATGGATACTGCCTAGCATTTGCTAGAAACAGATATAAAGTATCAACTAATTAGGGAAGTGTAACTCATATAACAACAATAGGAAATGTGCCGAAATAAATAAGGTGCCAAAATCTGTTCGATATATAATTGTCTGGTTTTTTTTTATTTTTCTTACTTTCAGCTTCGTCTTATTATTATTTATTTGCTTCTCAACGTTTTATACATAATATGTTAAGAATGACAGAAAATCTTGATTTACATAAACTCTTTCGTTTAATGTGCACATCAAGGAATATATACTGATCACAGAAAATTTCCACAGGTGGAATCTATAAAGATATTCCCACAGGTGGAATAAGAGGCTAGATCGGGGTAGGTAACCTTTTAGCAGCACTGTGCCGAAATAAGATTGTGATGTCCCGTAGTGTGCCGATCCTATTTTTTTAAATTGTGGTCTGTATGTTGCCGTATTCTGCTTGTGTTATTTATACTGCAGTTGCTTTGTATTGTTGTATTTGTGCGTATTTGAGCTATTATATTGTATATGTTCATGAGTAGTTTGTGGTGTTGTGTATGATACCTATGAATGTGGGCTGTGTGTGGGGGCTGCTTGTGGAATTGCGTGTGTGGATGGATATGTCACATTGTGTGTTTGGTAGTGTGTGTATGCATGGCCCTCCCCCCCCCATACCTCACTTACCTGGTCTGTAGGCTGCCTCTGTGCTGCTCCCCTGCGGTTTCAGTCATGAGAGAGAGGCAGGGATAAGCTGTAGCCTACTGGCTGGCCTTGCAGTGTATTCTCACACTGAAACCAAAAAGAGCAGCACAAGCTGAAAAATCCAGGGGGGGCAAGTGCCCCCTCTTCCCCCCTCTCCCCCCTTCGGACGCCCATGTCTGTCAGTGAGTTTCTGTGTGTGTGTGTGTGTGTGTGCGTGCGTGAGTGAGTGTATGTCTGTCAGGGAGCGTCTGAGTGAGTGTATGCCTGTGTGTGTGTCTGTGTCTGTCAGTGAGTGAATGTCTGTCAGCATATGTGTGTCTGTCAGTGAGTGTCTGTCAGTGAGTGAGTGACATGAGGGGGCGGCAAAATAGATCTTTGCCTAGGGCAGCAGAAATCCTTGCACCGGCCTTGTGTGCTCCCAATCAACATGATGAAATTATGTGTGTCCAACAAAACATGGTGGATATGGCAACCCTAGTTACAGTACTTAGAGTGTCTCTTTTAAAGTCTTGTATATAGAGTTGTGCTCAAAAGTTTGCCTACCCTGGCAGAATAGAAAAACAGAAAAAAATCTACAGTAAAACAGAACAGATCTCATAGCGTAATAAAGTTAATACACCATAAAATCCAATTCCTTATAATGCACTCACAAACACTTGTTTGATTGTAGGCATATCAGTTGATTTGAGAATCTTCAACTTCAATTACCTTAATATAATTGAGCCTCTCTGGAGAGATCTCAAATGTGTGGTTTATGCAAGACAACCAAAGACTTAGCATGGCTTGGAGCTATTTTGCCAAGACGAATGTTTTATGATTGTGCAATTCTGTTATAACCTATAGTTGAATATGAATCCCATCAGAAATAAAATAAATATTTTTTGCCTTCTCACTCATGTTTTCTTTAAAAATGGTACATATATTACCAATTCTCCAAGGGTATGCAAACTTTTAAGTACAGCTGTATGTTGATGCTGAGATTTATTCTGTTTACTGTGAAGCACTTTCACGTTAAAGGCCATGCTATTTTTTTAGCTATTGTAGTTATGAATAAATTAATTTTCCAATGTTCTGAAAAAACTCATGCAGTCTTTAAAAGAAAACTATAGAGTTAGGAATGCAAGACTGTATTCCTAGCACTACAGTTCCCTCTACCCCTACCCTAATGGCAAATATAAGGTTGCAAAACTCTATTTACACTTAGCTGATTCCAGCGCAGAGGGTCGCGCTTCTCCTCCAACAAAGTCAGCTGATTACCGATTGCCTCAGTGCTATCCTATGGGGATTTTCTAGATGCTAGACATTGTTATGCACAGTGTGAGGACGCCAAACTCTGTGAAAAGCATCTCTAGTGACTGTTTGGCAGGCAGCCACTATATGCAGTCCTAAAGGGACACTATAGGCACCCAGACCACTTCACCACACCACTTCATCACGCTGCATGTGCATTAGCCCTGCCCCCATCGACCCTGAGGGACATTGTTGGTAGAATTGAGTGAGTACAGAAAACAAAAAATTTATGCCATACTTACCGATATTTTCTTTTCCCGGATATATGCCATAGCAGCACTGCGATCCCACCCTCTTCTAAAATCATGTGTTGTTTCGTGGCTTTGAACTAAGACTGAGGGGGTATACGGGGGGAGTCTCTTTTATTTAGGAGGTGTTCCTGTCCAATTGAGAAGGGGAGAAGCTATACCCATACGTAGTGCTGCCATGGCAAGTATGGCATAAATTTTCTGTTTTCCCCTGATATATCCATGGCAGCACTACAGAGCTGAAAGGAGTAAGGGAGGGAGAATAATAACCACAAAGCATAAATCCATGCAAATACGGTTTATTGATCCATAAACTATAAGGCAGCAGCAAATTCTGTGGTAGATGAACGCACTATATCCAACTGATAGTGATTGATAAACGTGTTGAAGGAGGACCATGTTGCTGCCGAACAAATGCGATCCGCAAAAATTTTGGCTGCATTCTACCAAGGATCTGGTAGAATGAGCTCTAAGGCCTTGAGGGACAGGAACTCCGGAGGATGTGTAGGCCTGACTAATGGCAGAGATGATCCATCGGCCAATATGAGACAAAGAAGCGGCTTGACCCTTTTTGTAACCTGAAGGAATAATGAACAGTCTAGATGCCTTCCTTATGTCTGAAGTCTGGTTCAGGTATGTAGATAAACAGCGCACCAGATGCAAACAATGCCATTTCTCTTCTTCTTCCAATGAGGGATGAGGGGAAAAGGCTGGCAAAATGATGTCCTGATTCAAATGGAAAGCAGAAACCACCTTGGGTCTGAAAGCTGGAATCGTATGAAGGATCATGTGACGAGACCAATCTCGCCACATTGCATTGGAGAAGCCTGGTTGCTCACCTGCTGCCTTTGGACTATGGCCCCCTTTTAAAAAAATTTATTTTTGCCTGCAGAAAAGCTGTATTCGTGCTTTTCTGCCTGGGGTTCGGTAGATTCAATCTACCGAACAACCATACGAATGACTGGACCACCTGGGAGCTGGAGTGTGCCGGCAATTAACCTCCCTGAAGCTGCGGTTAACCGCAGCTTAATTGATGAATGCTGGGTGGCCGCCATTCGTATCCCGAACACGAGGTCGCGGCCATTTTAAACATACGAATGCACAGCGGTGTTCGCCTCTATTTTCATGGAACTAAAATCGGACACAGTTTTGTGCGAACACCGCTGAAGCCGCCGACCTCCCTTCTTGTTCGGTGGAAGTGCACGAACGGCCCGGTGTTCGGTATTTTTGTTCGAATGTATTATACCCCAGATAGGAATCCCATGGAGCCCATTCGTATGAAACTGACTGTGTAAAGACTTTAGCTCCATGGCGATTAAACTGTATTCATGCGGTCTGAGTGCCATTCACCTAATAATGTGCACTCAGACCTGAGCTATCTGGGGATATGTTACATGTCTGTGTTTTATGTAGTAAATGTTACTTTATGTATTTTAAAGTATAATACTGGTTTTGTGTCCCCACATGTGTAATGGAGTTTTGCCTTTGTCTTGGGAGATAATTGAGTTACTTCCCAATTGTCTCCAAAGTCAGAGGGGAGGAAGCCAGGATGCATTGTGGGAAATACTGTGACTGTGTGTCCTATTTGTCTGCTTGTCTGTCCCTTGTCACAGTCTCCCATTTGGTCCCCTAGGGGAGTGTCCACCAGGTGGGAGACCTGCATAAATACTGGGCAGGTAGCCCTCATTAAAGAGACCACTGCTTGACCCTCAACACAGAGCCTTGTCTCGTTCTTGGGGGGATTCACTGTATGCTGTTAGAGACTGATTGCCAGGAGTGTAAGCTGCTTTTCCTGTTCGTCTGCTAGCAGCTATTTGGGAGGTTCAGTTCGGGAGTTGGAGTGCTATTTTGTATCCAGTTTGGGAGTTTGGTGTTCTGCAGTAGCTGTGCCTGTCTCTGAAAGGGGATTATCGTCTAAGCGTTTTTTTCTCCTTTTGTGCAAAACGGTCCGTTACAGATCACTTGGTCTTCCTGAAGAATCAAAAAGGGAGACTCACAGGAGAGAGCGCTTAGCTCAGAAATTCTTCTACCTGAGGTCAAGGTAACCAACAGAACGGTTTTCAACGTAAGAATAAGTATAGAAACACTCTCCAAGGGCTCAAACGGAGAATCAGATAAAGTCTGTAAAACCAGATGTAAATCCCAAGGAGGGGAGCAAGACCGTACTGGAGGGCAAAGCTTGAGAATGGCTTGAAAAAATCTAGCAATATCTGGATCAAATGCCAATTGCCGATCTAAAAGAGCAGAGATCGCTGAAGTATGCACTTTTAGGGAGCTGAGACTCAAACCCTTGTCAAACCCGTCCTGTAAAAATTTAAGGACGTCACAGATACTGGGAGACAAAAGAGAAATATTATGTGCCAAACACCAGCTACAGAAGATGTCCCAAATACGATAGTAAACCGATGAAGTGGATTTCTTCCTGGCATTCAGAAGAGTATAAATTACTGAAGAAGAGAAGCCTTTGCTGGAGAGACGTTGCTTCTCAATTTCCAAGCCCTTAAATTGAGAGACTAAGGAGACGGTTGAGAGATCGGACCTTGTTGTAGGATACTGAGTTGGTCTGGGAATTTCAGAGGAATGTCCTGAGAGAGTTTCTGCAGCAGGGGAAACCAAGGACGCCTGGACCAGAAGGGAATCACGGCCAGAATTGTCGCTTGCTCCTGCAGGATCCTTCTTAGCAGGGGGAAAATCAGATGGAACTTCCACTCACAACAGTGAGCATCCTGGTCTTCCGCCAAAGGGTCGAAGTAACACCAGAAGAACCTTTCCACTTTGCGATTCTTCGCTGTGGCCATCAGATCTACCTGAGGAAAACCCCACTTCTGGACTATGCTTTGGAATGCCAGAGGGGTTAACTCCCATTCTGTGAGATCCAGGGTTACTCGGCTTAAGAAATCCGCCTCTTGATTGTTCTTTCCCGGAAGGTCAACTGCCTTGATCCCCTTCAAATTCTTTTCTGACCAGGACATAAGTGGGGTCAACACTTTCATTAAGCGTTTGCTCTTTGTACCCCCCTGATGATTGATGTAAGCAACTGCAGAGGTATTGTCTATCCTTACTCGCACCCAACTTAGTTTCAGACAAGGAAAGTTTCAGAAGAGCCTGGAAGACTGCTTGCAACTCTAAAACATTCGAGGATAGAGGATACCGTTTGTTTTCCCACTGCCCCTGAACATGAAGAAAGTCCAAATGAGCTCCCCAACCTGATTGGCATGCATCCGTCGTAACCCAAGGGATATCGTTCCGAGGAAACCCTTGATTTGGATTCTCGTTAATCAGCCACCATACCAGTTCCTTCTTGATCTCTGATGATAAAGAGATTGCTTGATTCAGATCCTTGTTCGCAAACTGGGATAGAAACCCTTCTTGTGGAATCCTCATATGCCACTGGGCCCATCTCGTAAGGCCTATTGTAGAAGACAAACTTCCTCATAAATTCCCTGGCCGGGATGGAGATCAGAGGCAGAAGACGAAGGATCTTTGATTGAATACAAAGCCGCCTGTCCAAGGATAGGGAGACTTGTGACTGGACTGTGTCGAATCTTGCCCCTAAGTATATCATAATTTGAGAGGGGGAAAGCTGACTCTTCTTGAGGTTTATCAACCATCCAAATTTTTGAAGAATTAAAAGAACCCGATTTCGATGAAGAAGGAGAATATCTCTGCTGGGTGAGAGAATAAAGATGTCGTCGAGATAATGGAATATTGAGATGCCTTCCAGATGGATATATGCTATTAAGGCAACCAGGATCTTTGAGAAAGGCTGTGCTCAGGCCAAAGGGAGGGGCTCGAAACTGAAAATGCTGATGGTGTATCGCAAATCTCAGGAACTTCTGGTGTGGTGGAGCAATAGGAACGTGAAAGTAAGCGTTTCGAAGGTCTATGGAGATTAACCCATTCGCCTGGGGAGATTACTTTTATAATGGAACTTACTGATTCCATCTTTAATTTTCTCACATATAGATTTTCGTTTAATTCGTGAAGGTCCAAAATCAGTCTCCATTCCCCTGATGCTTTCAGAGTGAGAAAAAGTCTGGAATAAACCCCCAATCCTTTTTCTTTTGCAGGAACAGGACATATAACTCCCTCTGCTGAAAGGGAAGAAACAAAAGACCGAATGGCCACTGCTTTCTCTGTTTCCATAGGCATGCTTGTAGACATGAACCGGGGATAAGGGATTGTCGAGAATTCCAGGTAGTAGCCGGATTTTAGGGTCTTTAACACCCACTTTCCCTGTATTGCTAGAGCCCAGACCTTGTAGAAGTGAAGAGTGCTCCCACTCCCAAGGGCTGGACTGGCGTCCCATCAGAATTGCTTTGAAGGCTTGCCATTGCCACCACGTCCTTGGGTGGTTTTGGAAGAGGAGAGTCCACTTTTCCAGGATTGGAATCTGGAAAACTCTCTACCAGGCCTGTATTGTCTAAAGTCCTTGTCCCGAAAGGAACGTCTATCCTGCGGAAAGGATCTTTTAGGACATCTTTCTTGAGGAAGAAAGGCCTTTCGTCCTTCTACTGCCTTTTTGATACATTCGTCCAGATATTTGCCAAAGAGCATCTCTCCTTGAAAGGGGAGGGAACACAGGCTATTTTTTGAAGAATTATCTGCCACTCAATTACGTAGCCAAAGAGCACGTCTTGATGTTACTGTAAGGACCATGCTTCTTGAGATGGTTGTAACCAAATCTATAGAAGCTGCTGATGAAAAATCAATAGCCAGCTTAACTTTCCTTATGGATTCCAGGAGCCTGGATCTACTGACTCCACTTGATATGTCCTCTTCAAGGTCATCCATCCACTGCTTCAAGGGCCTAGAGACAGATGTCAAGGCTACAGCAGGACAAAGCCCAGAGCCAGAGGCTCTGGAAAATTTGAGTCCATACGTTTATCCATTGGATCTCTTAAAGTACCGGCATCATCCAATGGGAGGGTGGTCTTTTTGGCTAGTCGGACAATTGCTGCATCTACGTTGGGGGCAAGGTCCCAATGGTTACAGTCCATAGCCTTAAAAGGGTATAGTTTAGAAAAACGACCCTGAATAGTGATTCTTTTTTCAGCCTTCTTCCATTCTTGCTTAATGAGGTCCTCAATGGTCTCATGCAATGGGAAAGTAGGATTGCGCCTTCTCAGGTCAGCAAATTGCTTACTAGAAGCTGGTTCCTCCTCTCTCTTATCATTAAGCTCCAAGGTATCACGAACTGCCTTGATAAAAGCTTCTATTTTCACACTGTCTATAAAGACAGGAGAGGCCCCATGTTCTTCATCTTTAGATGACAACTCGTCGTCAAAGCTTAAGTCAGCATTTTCCTCTGGGCTAAAAGATCTACGTCTTTTATTAGCCCTCTAGGACTGTCGAAGACCCTATGAAACTGCTTGACGGATGTAAGAAAGAACATCTGGTTCTGGTTCAGTATGGCCTGCCACTGCTTTAAGACAAGCTAAGCAGAGCATTTTCCCAGGAAGCACCTTGTCGTCACAAGCTTCACATAAGGGGGTCTTATCCTTCTTTTTCTTGTATGAGGATCTGTGGGCAGAACTGAAAATCCTCCAGTCAGAAGTCTGAAATGCACTCTTTCTTTAAAGTATTGTGTCTTTAAAATTTTGCAGTGAGTTACTCAGAACCTCTAGATTGCGACCTATTTCTCGAAAGCCTGACCGGGGGAATCCATAGTGTGGGCAGCTAGAAAAAAATTAGAATTTCCAGCAACCAATTATTGACTTGAAAAATGACTGGGAATAGAGAAATTTATAATAAAATGGACAAGAAATGTCACCGGGACCGGGAAGTAAATCCCCATGCTGCTGGCCTTACTCTGGCGTGCGTTCCACCTGCATTCCATTGCTGGAGAGAGGGAAAACATGGGCTGAAAAACCGGAAGTGACGAACCGGAAGTGTTAGCGATATCGGCGTGTGTTCCACGACTGGAATGGATCAGCCACAAGGATCACCCACCCCCGGTCAGGTAAGTTTTTAATCCACTGCCACTTACATCCAGAGGATAGGGAAGGCCAACTTTATTCGGAAAGCCAAGAAGCCCAAATTTTTTGCAGCGAGTAGGTGAACCTTTCTGTGGGAATTACCACCTCCATGGGTCTGGCACATCCAGCTGCTACCTATAGGGTCACTGCAGCATAACTCCCCGGTCGCTAAGGGGAGTGGAGAGAGACTGAACTCCCCATGGGCCAGGGGTACAATTAGACCCGAATAAGTCACAAAATAAAAATTTTAGGAGATGCAACCTCCACTGTCCCTGAGAAGTGGACAGGAAAAAGAGACTAAGGCTTATAGGGGGAGTCTCTTTTATTTAGGAGGTGTTCCTGTCCAATTGAGAAGGGTCAGAACTATACCCATACCTAGTGCTGCCATGGATATATCCGGGGAAAGGTTTTTTAAAGCCCTTCAATGAGAGGGGTGGGGGGTGGAAGGGATTGTGGGGCCAGAGGGCACTAGAAAGTAAGGAATACAACTTTGTATTCCTAACACTATAGAATCCCTTTAACACTGCAATGTAAACAGCTTCTCTAAAACTGCAATGTTTTACATTGCACGACTGAAGGGGAGATGAAGTGGTCTGTGTGCCTATCGTGTCCCTTTAAATATCACCATTTGCTAATTTGTAAAGCAACAATAAAGTTTTTTTCATTAAAAAAAAACACGCACCGTGCAAGAGAAAAAAACAAACCATAATTCTGTAGTCAGGGAAACAGTCAGCTGACTCCCAGCACACGTGACTGTGGTGTGCTGTGCTTGATATTTTGCAAACCAGCCGGCGATTAGTAGGAAGTGGCTCTGGAATCGGATTGTGAAGGTGAGTCACTAGCTATTAATGCGAGCTTTGTGAGGTGTTTATTAATAAAATGGAGTAGGGGGATAAAGGGGCGCTTATACATAAGGAGTGGTACTATAGAATTAATAAAATAAGGAATGTTTTGGGATGGAATTATCGGAGGTTCTTGGTGTACAGTGTGTGGTGACGTTTATGCCTGTTTAAGGGAGGCGACTTGGAAGCATTTGCAGAAACCTTATGAAAAATAACAATGCATTGTATTCACGACCTATTTGGCCGTGAAACATTTAATCAAAATCTGAATGCTCCTCAAAATACTACTTTGACTATGGACCAGAAAATAAGAGGAAAACCTTGACAACCTGACATACCCGACTTGTCAGATTTATTTTAAGTGAGTGTGTGGGGCTCACTGAGCTCCACTGTGGAAAAAGTGCAGTATAAAAATTAGATTAGAGATCCAGCCATACGATATTTTTTTTTCATGTTGTCATATGCTCTGTTTAATGTTTCCTTGATTTAATCCAGTACCTTCAGAATCTCACGTCAGGATATTATTGCACAGTGTTAGGGATACATTTGCATGAAAGCTTGGTAATTGGGTAGTAATGTCCACTGCTGGGAAATTATGGTCACCCTCTATTGCAAAACTGCAACCCAAATTATGCTTTTGATTTGAGGGGGAGGTGAAGGGGGGTAACTTTTGTCTATTGCTGGCCTATTTAATTACCCTTTTCCTGCCAAAGTTTAATTGTGCTTTCGTATAATGCTAAGCTGCAGGGGAGTGAATAAATCATCAGAAAACTACAAAAAGGATATATCATTTATGTGTGCGGTATGATTGAAAACAATTTATTTCATCTAAACTATTTGTGGGCGTTTTTTAGCTGACAAATGTGTACAGTATTCTCTTCTCAATCCAAGAATGAAAGCAATAATGCAGTGTGTGGATTTTGACACAATCTGATTCACAAGAAAATTAGTAGATATGCTCAGTAAGTCTGCAATGCTTCCTGTCACTGTAATCTGTAAGTGTTGAGCAATCTTTTTTTAATGTGAATGCAAAACCATTGTGCTGATTACTGGGCTTTTAAAGTTCCCTTTTCATACTAAAGTCTGACTGAAATCTGAAGCTCATGATAAAATTCCAATGTCAGCTTGAGTTTTGCTTCTCTTTTATAAATCTGTCCCTCTTTCCTTTATGTCCTTACCTAAGGGGGGAAAAAAAGCACAGTTTGGGGGTAAAATGGATGCATTTGTGTCCTTGTATTTTGCTTGTAAAGGTGCTCAAGGAAGGTATTGATACACTGTTTATTAAAAAGATGCTAAATTTTTTTTAAATTTTTTTTTAAGTGTACTTGACTCCTAATGTGACACATTTTTTATCAAAATCTGCTCCTCCTTCAGTGATGCCTAAGAACCACCACTAATGGTCTATGGAGGATTCCATGTCATTATGTTATCGTCTTTGGAATTAAGTGTTGCGTTCTCACATACTTCTAGCCAATACAGACAGCATACAGAAATAAATATATATATATATGTGTGTATAAGATGTTGTACACAGTTCCATCATGGTAATATGATGTTTTCTCTCTTATCTACCCAAGAGCTATGGAAAACACCAGGCTGAGAAATGAATCGGATAGCAACTTAAGTTACACCGAGGTCCATTCCAGTCAGGAAAGTTCTCCGGGGCCAATAAATGAATATCACAATACCAGGCGGTATCAGAGATTGGAAGATCACTCAGCCAGCACGACGTAAGCAATGTGTACAGGGAATCCGATCTTCAGCGTCTAACTCTGTTAATGCAAACTAACATGTTACTGCCAAGCGTTTGTATATCTGCTTGAAATTTAATGTCAAAATCCCATATTCCAGGTTGTTCAATTTGAAAACATTTTTACATTATTTTTTATTTTTTTTATGGGAGGCATGTACTAACTAGCTCTATGTGTAAAAAAATAAATAAAAATTAAATAAATAAATAAAAAAAACTCTGATATATGGAGTGATGTGATGCAGGGAGAAGATTGTCACACCACATGAAGCTAATAATAACATTGTTTTGTAGTATTGTAACACGGCTTTTCCTCCAGACATTTTAAACCACTGCTGCCACTGGCACTAGCAACATTAAGAATTCAGAAGGGTAGTGCATTTCAATTTAGCTTTAGTTCCATATGCTAGTCTAGATAGGGCACTAGATGATGTGTCTTCACAGCTTAACTTAAACACTGCATTTTTCTCATAAGAGGCAATGTTTACATTTGAAAAACTGCAGGGACAGTCTCTTTGCACCAGAACATTAAGCTGTAGTGGATATGGTGCTTAGAGTAACCCTTTCAAAACCCTGGGAAGTGAATGGTCACCTTTTAATGTGCGCCTTCACAGCCTAAACATGGATTGTTGGTTAATCTGAAGCACCGTCCAAGCGAAATATGCTGCCAGGCTTGAATGTACTATACTTCATTGTGTTGCTCATGAGGTATTGTGACCTTACGGTCCTTGTCTTGTTATGTTCCAGATGGTTCCAGACCTTGGTACACTTGCTCAAAGGTAATATTGGAACTGGACTTCTGGGCCTTCCATTGGCTGTTAAAAATGCAGGGATTGTGGTAAGAATCACTAATATATACACGTTATCTTGATAGTTTTTTTTTTGAATATTTAATCTTTATTTTAAATTTTTTTCTTTTAAATCTCATCAAATACAAATATCATACAAATACAAATATCATACAAATATACATTTGTAATACAAACAAACAACACAGCAGCAAAATAGGGGAGGGAGAAGAAAAATACATCAGAAAGACTTCCATAATAGAGTGGTAATATCATTTAGATAAATCTCATAATTATTTGCAATGTTCATGGAATTGTTCTACTGTTAATTGAACGACACTATTTTATACATCAATCATCTCAATACACTTTAACCAAACAGAAATCTTATTGCTTAGTCTTTGTTTACTTAGCATCAGCTCCATTCTAATCTGAAAATCGAGTTGAGTTTTAACTTTCTTCCAGGGGACTTCTAAATCCCTTTTCCACCATCTCGCAATTACTATTTTAGCCGCTAAAAACAGATGTATAAGGATTGCTTTTAATTCATATGTCATATGAGGCCAATTTAGATGAAGTAAAACTACCTCTGGAGAGATAATCAACTCGAGTTTTAAATTGTTAGATATAAAATGCTGCATTTTCAACCAGAGATTTTTTAATTTATAGCAATCCCACCAAATATGTCTAAAATTGCCTCTAATACTATTGCATCTCCAACAGATAGGATTTACTAGAGGGTAAATTTTATTCAATTTAGCTGGTACTAAGTACCACCTATTTAAAACTTTAAAGTGCGTTTCTAATAAATTTAATGAATGTATATTCTTCTTAACATCCATCATTGAAGAACCCCATTGATTCAGATTTATATCGATATTCAAGTCTTGTTTCCAAGCCTGTATGGCAGTAGGATTTGTGTCTTCAGCTATTGATTTAATTAGTATTAGAGCTTTAGAAAGTGGTTTATTAACTTTTTTTGATGTAAATAATAAATCTATCGAATTGCTTAAATTAGATTTTGGTATTATTAGATGTGTATTTATATAGCTTTTAAGTCTTAAAAAATTAAACACCTCTCTAGGAGGGAGATTGTGTATCTCTGTTATTTGAGCAAAGGTTTTAATTAATCCTTCTGTCAATAATTGGTCCAGAGTCGTTATCCCTACTTTTTTCCAATTATTTAAGTTTAAGTCTTCCACTTGTTTTTCTACAATATCTAACTCTAAATAACTTGGAACTTTTTTTTCTATATTCATTACTTTTTTAATTTTTAACCAATTTTCCAGTAATTGAGTTAGAATAATACTGGCATATTCTTTTTTCTTTGGCATTTTATTTATATTCCAGATTAAACAATCTAAGCTAAAAACTTCTCCTGCCTTCAATTCCATTTTATACCATCCCTCATCTTTATTTTCTTTCATTTGCATTCTATAGACATGTAGGGTAATAGCTGCTTTAAAGTTATTCATTATGAGTGGATAATCAAGTCCACCTTTATATATTTTCTGCGCTAATATTGACTGTTTCAATCTCGGCTTCTTGCCTTTCCAGATGTATTGAGTAAAACTTCTTTGTATTAATTGAAGCCAATGGATTGGGATATGTAGAGGTAACATTTGAAACATATAATTCCACTTTGGTATAACATATGAATTGATAACATTTATTCGCCCCAAAAAAGTAATCTCTAGGTTTCTGCGATCTTTTAACCATTTATTGAGATCTAATAATAATGTTAGGAAATTTACTTCCATAATCTTATTTGTCTCTCTGGTTATTTTAATTCCTAAGTAATCCATACTTTCTTTAACCCAAATAAAATCATATTTGTTTTTAATCTCTCGTTGTATTCTTTTATTTAGGTTAACATCTAGTATCAAGGATTTATTTATATTTAACTTATAGTTTGATATGAAGCTATATCGCTCTATTTCTTGCATTATGCGTTCCAAAGAATTTTTAGGGTTTGTAAGAGTAATTAAAATGTCATCAGCATATAAGCTAATTTTTTGATCCTCATCCATTATTTTATAACCATGGATCTCTTTATTATTCCTAATATTCTCAGCCAATGGCTCAATAGTCAGCAAGTAGAGCAATGGTGAGAGGGGACAACCCTGTCGGGTACCATTTCTAAGTTGGAACCATGGGGCGACTATATTAGGTCCAATAGTTCGTGCAACAGGATTTACATATAGTGCCATTATAGCTTTCTTAATCCAACCTTCCAATCCATAATGTTGTAAAACGGCTTCTAAATATTTCCAGCTGACTCTGTCGAATGCTTTTTCAGCATCAATCGAGAGAGTCAGAACTGGAACATCATATCTATTTGCATCATCCAAGATATTAATAATTTTCCTTATACTTGTATAGGAATTTCTACCTGGAACATATCCTATTTGATCTTTATGGATGATTAGTGGAAGAAGTTTTTTTATTCTAGCAGCCAAAACCGAAGCGTATAACTTAGTGTCAACATCTATTAAAGATATCGGACGGTAGTTTTTGATATCAGTGGGGTTTTTATCATTTTTTAGAATAGGCAAGATATTAGCTTTTAGCATCTCTGCTGGTAAGAATCCTCTGTTTGCCGCTATGTTAAAAGCAGAGGTCAAATATGGACATATTAAATCTTTAAATGTTTTATAAAATAGGTTGCTAAACCCATCCGGGCCTGGTGTTTTAGATTTTTCTAAATCATTTATTGCTTTCATAGTCTCCTCCATAGTTATAGGTTTATTTAAGAAATCATTTTCAATAGAAGTTAATTGAGGCTTCTTTATATTATTTAAATAGTTTTTAATATCCTCATCTGTATTAATCTGAGGAATATTGTATAGATTGGAATAATATTCATTAAAACACTTTCCAATCTCTCTGGGGGTTAGTGCTATTTTTCCGTTCTGTATTATTTTGTCTACCTTATTTTGTACTTTTTGTTTTCTAAGTTTTTGGGATAGCATCTTTTCAGCTCGATTGCCTTTGGAATAATATTTAAATTTTAGTCTAACCATATTTTTAGCTATCGTGTCCATTAATTTTTGCTTTATTTTTTCTTTAAGTTCTAATATTTTTTCATAAATTTCAGAAGATGGAGATTGTTTATTGATATTAGTCAAATCTCTTAATTTTGTATGTAAAAATGCCAAAGTATTATTTTTATCAAGTTGGCTTTGTAACTTGATAATATGACCTCTTATAACGGCCTTAAAGGCACACCACAAAATAGATGAATCAATATTTTCTGAGATATTTTCTTTAAAATAATTTTTTATATTGTCTCTTATATGAGTTTTTTTTGATTCACAACAAAGCAAATTATCTCTTAACCGCCAAGTATAAGCTTCTCTTTTAAATGTACTAAAAATCATTTCACAAAAAACTCCATCATGATCTGTCCATACTATCTCGTCAATCTTTGTTTTTTTGGTCATATCAATAATACTTGGGTCGACCCAAATCATGTCTAATCTTGAATAGGAAAAATGCACTTTAGAAAAATGCGTATAGTCTCTCTCATTAGGATTAAAAATTCTCCAAATATCAAATAGATTATATTCATCTTTAATTTTTTTTAAGGCTTTTGCTTGTTTTATAACCATCTGATTTAAAATATTTCCTTTCATTAATTTTTTATCTATCTGAGGGTCTAGTACAGCATTGAAATCCCCCGCCACTATTAACTTTCCCACTTTAACTTCATCTATTTTTTCCAGAATTGTTTTTAAATAAGCAACTGGTAAATGATTAGGAAGATATATATTACATAATGTAAAAAGTATAGAGTCAATTTTGCATATTATTATTAAATACCTGCCTTTAGTGTCTTGTATTTGATGAATTACTTCAACTTTAATCTTTTCTCCAAATACCACAGCTACTCCACATTTTTTTTTTTCCTTATTGGAAGCTTGAATTATAAGTGGAAATCTTTTACCCCCCCAATTTTGTTTATCCACTTGTCTCCTGTGAGTTTCTTGTAGGAATATTAAATTCAATTGTTTTTCACTGAGGTATTTGTACAATAGATTTCTTTTCGCTATAGTATTCAATCCCTGAACATTAAGTGTAAGCATTTTTATCATATTATTTTCAAAAACCTCCCTGCATCCCTTTCCACTCGATAACCATTGCCCTTCCCTATTGCTGCATAAACATATCTACACAAACACATAGAACAAAATATTAAAATCATAGGAGGAAATCCTCCTTTTTTATCACAAAGACTGTAAATTTTCATATAGAAATTCAGTCTTTACTGTGTCTTTAAATTAGACACTAAGTGGGCGTATCCAGAAAGAGGTAGTAATATTTACAAGTTTGCAATCTCTCTCCAAGAGGGAGAGAGAGAGAAGAGAAAAAAAAAAATAAAAAAAAAAATTTTCTTCCATTATTTTATACTTAAATCAGTTACTCTGTGATTCTTTACTTTAAATAAATCTATTTCCACTTAACTTACTAATACATGTGAATAATTTTCTTTTAACCACCTCGTTAAGTTCAAATCTAATTAATATCAATACTTAGACATATTTGCTTTTAAATCCTTATGTTCCAAATGCTTGTGTGCATATACTTAATTCTCAATTGACTAGTAGCTTTAAAGTGAAAACAAGCCCCAATAACATCAACAAATTAGCAAATTGTGCAAAGCACAATTAAGTGATTCTATATGAGTGAAAAAAAAAAAAAAAAGTTAATTTTCTTCCTCTTTCATTCCTTCCTCTCTCCCTCCTCTCTCTTCTCCTCTCTTCTCTCTTCCTTCCATCTTCCTCTCCGCCGCAACAGACCCTTCAAGCTTTTTTATTAATACTTGATAACCAACTATTTGCTTCATTTGCATCCAAAAAAATTTTTCTTTCTTGTTTCCAAGTAAATCTTAAAGATGTTGGATAGGCCCATTGAAACCTGATCTCTGCTTTTCTTAAAAAATCCGTCACGATAGAGAAAGATTTCCTCCAAGTCCTGGTATGATAAGATAAGTCTTGCAAAAAAATTATGTCTTTGTAAATAGAATTTGTTCGGGGTTTGGTACGGCAGGCTTTCATTAAATTATTTCTCAATGATAATGAGGAAAAACTCACTATTACATCTCTTGGGAGATGTGGAGCCGTTGTATCTGGTTTATGTATCCGGTGAAAATTTTCTATTTTATATTCATCTGTAGGTATTTCTGGTAAAACTTCTTCAAATAAATTGTTTAAATATTCTCTCAATTTTTCATTGGAGATTTCTTCAGTAACACCTCTTACTCTGATGTTTCTTTTTCTTGACCTATCTTCCAAAGCTGCTATTTTATTTTCAAGATTATCAACTTTGTTTACTAGAAACTGCACCTCCGTATTAATTGCTTTAATTTGCGTTCCAAACACTTCACATTTTTTTTCAACTTCCACCACTGATACTGCAACATTTTTTAATTTCTTGTTTTATCTCATTGAAACTTACAAGCATTTCTTGTTTCAATAAATTTAATTGTAGTTCCAGCGTTTGCTTAAATTGATCTTGGATACTAATTGAAGCAATTGCTTGAGCTTCTGATGGAAATTGATTAAGTGCAACTTCTTGGATAATATTGGAAGTATTACTTGGGTGTGTCTTACTATCAATTATCTGTTCCTGCGGATCTTTAATAGGATCTTTAATAGGAGTTGCAAAAAAACCTGACAACCTCTTTTCTGTTTGTTGAACTGACTTAATTTCTTTTTTTTTTTTCCGTTGTTTTCCTGGTTGACATTTTGTTTTATTTCTTAAATACTTCTCAGTGACAAATTAAAACTAGATGTCACATATGAAATTTCAACTCCAAGCTCAAAAAACTAGATTAAATCAATTGGTCAAGTAATTGATTCTTGATGTCAATCTCCTCCAACGAGGAGAAAAAAAACAAAAAAAAAAAAAAAGATTTTCTTCCACTTTTCTTTTTTCCAAGCCAGTAATTATATACAGGTATGATGCCTTACAGTCATATTTTTTAGTAAATACAAAAGTACTCACAGTTTTTTATATATGGCTGTTTAGGAGATCACTGAGGGATGTATTTCCTCTTTTTCCCTTTATTTCTCTCTTATTCTTTCCTTCTTTGTATCTCTTTTTTCTTCTTCTTTTTTCTTTCCTTTTTCCTTCTTTTTTCGTTTCTTTGCTTGATAATTTATACAAGAATTTATACAAGAACTGTTTTCATTTCTTCTTTGACCTTTTTAACGGTCTATAAGGGAATCGCCACTATTTGCCACTATTTACCCAAAAACGGAGGCAGAAACGGAGGCAACAAACCCCCAGCAAGAACCGGCATATACCACCACGTCAGACCAGGTCCACCGACCCACCAAATCTTCACCGGACCGAGCACTCCCTCCACTTCGTCTAAGCCGGACCACACTCACAAATCGGCACGGAGCGGCATTGCTTGCTCTCAACTCCGCGTCCTCTCTCCTCAACCTCCCTCCGGACACGCCCACCTAAGGCACGTGCGGCGTCTCACGTCATCACGTCCCCTCACCTGTTTGAATCTGAGTGACGTTATCTTGATAGTTTAACAAGCTTTATATGAAGACTAATGTTTTTACTAGCTTTTGTATAGTTGCATAGTATGTGTACCCTGTAACAAGATAGTTACCTGTATTGTGTTAAACAAAAATAGTGTAGTTTATTTATTTTTATTTTTTTGCCCTTCACTCATAACTAACATTGGCAGCTACACACAGTGGGACAAAATTACACCTATATTGCTTTGCTAAATAGGCGACATGTTTCGTGTTGGGAAGAGACATCATCTTAGTTGTAATTAACCTGTATAGTTAAAATAAAGAACTAGTCCACTCGTTGGCCAGCAAAAGCTAATTTCTAAACACAAGTAAATATGCTGCCATTGGATACTTGTCGCCAGTATGCTATATGTGTGTGTGTGTGTGTGTGCGCAACTGTCTAATATCCAATATGCACAGAATTCACATTAGCAATCCGGACTTGCTGCGTGCTGATGGAGATGGAGTTACACCGACTGTAGGAAGTGGGGTTGAGCTCAGTATGTGGAGTGTTTCATAGCGAAAAGTTGCACATACAAACCCCAGGCACCATGACCACTTCAAATCACTAGTGTGGTCATGGTGCTTGGAGTAACTCTTTAAATTTAAAGAGCAACTTTAAAAATGTCACAGAAATTTTATAATATTTATAGTCTATTGATATATGAAAAATAGATTTTTATATTTTCGCTTATTTGTTTAAATATCCCCAGTCTGATACTTTTATCTCCTTAAAAGTAAATCAATTTGCATTTCAAATCTATACACCGGGCTGCACTCAGAAATATTTAGACATTTTAAATAAAAATAAAAAAATGGCTGGGCCCTATGATATACACAGTGCTGGAAAACCAATACATATTTTCCATAATGTCAAACGCATATACATACAGATTCCCACTGTCAGACTCATGCACACACAGTCAGCAGGGCCGTCTTTAAAGCGGGCAAACGGGGCAGCTGTCCCAGGCCCAGTTACTTCTAGGGGGCCCAACGCAGCTGCCCCGTGGGTCCTACTGCCTCAACTACTTGCTCCTCCCCCAACCCCCATGGGCCCCCCGGTGCAGCCTGGGGCCTGCACGTCAAGGAGGCAGCCGGTGGGCGATTGTAAGCAGGGGCCCGGTCTCGCGCTGTGGCCCTTTAACAGCGCGACCGGCCCCCCTTTTTGGCATCATGGGAGGAAGTGACTGCCATGAGTCACTTCCTGTAAGAGAGAGCCACGCGGGAGAGACCAGGGAGGCAGAGAGGAGGGGGTTGTAACTGAATTGTGAGTCTGCCTCCGCCACCACTCTGAACACAAGGGAAGCCACCCTTCAAGATGGGAAACAGGAGGTGGATTTAAATGTGTGAATTCTGCGTGTGTCAGTATGTCTATCAGTGTATGTTTGTGTGTGAGCAGGTTGTATGTGTGTGTGTGACAGTATGTTTGTCAATGTACGTCTGTGTGTATGTCAGTATTTCTGTGTTTAAGTCAGTATGTCTGTCAATGTACGTCTGTGTCAGTATATCTGTCAATGTACATCTGTGTGTGTTGGTATGCCTGTCAGTGTGTCTATGTGCGTCAATATGTCTATCAGTATATGTGTCTGTGTGTGTCAGTAAATATGTGTTTTTCTCCCCGTTACTTCCCCAGGCATAACTTCTAATTCCATGTCTTAGAGCAAGTTATCCAGTGTACTGCTGTGCAGTATGAGAGCCAGTGCGTGGCAATAAGACAATGCCATATCTCTGCCCATCCACACACTGCCCCGCATCTGAGGACTTGTTATTGGTTAGAGCAGCTCCACAGTAATGTTGTAAGGAAGTGATATTAACATGTCTCATCCTCCAGCACTACCACCCATGAGGGAGCTAAACAGGCTCCCATATGATAAAGGGTGCACTCTGATGCTGCTGGGCAATGTGGTCCGATTAAGAGAAATGTTGTGTGTGTTTTTTTGTTTTTTTTTCCATTAAGCGCTGCTGGATCAGGCCACTTAACAGGCGTACTCTTCTGATGGCAGCTCTGTCTATAGATTCTTGATAATGCTATTCTACAATAATAAGCCTAATGCTATCCATAAATATAGAGCCTATGCACTTTACAAGGAAATCTTCTACACAAATGCCAATAACCCACTCATTTTATTGTCTTCTCATACCTTTGCTTTATTTCTTTATAAATAAGTTAACGGGAAGGACAGAAAAGTCCTTTTTATGTCTATGCTTTCTTTTGCTTTGATGGTAAATTACATGCTGCATCTCTTGTATGTGTAATTGGGTTCCATTCGTCTTTTCAGCATCAAAAGATGGTACTCATGTTGCTTGGCAACAAGGAAT
Organism: Pelobates cultripes; assembly: GCA_933207985.1. Taxonomy (NCBI): domain Eukaryota; kingdom Metazoa; phylum Chordata; class Amphibia; order Anura; family Pelobatidae; genus Pelobates; species Pelobates cultripes. The sequence continues at coordinate 196,604,703 of OW240914.1, forward strand.
TGTAACAAGCCATGGTTCAGAAAATTGCAGTACGTGACATACACTTAGATGTCTGTTTGGCAAGAGCCTTTTGGCTGTTTTTATAAATTTTACTCATGTGGCTGTTTAGAAACAGGCAGATTGCAGCTCAATATGCTCTATTTTCTGAATCAGGCCAGGGGATCAAGGGGCATTTTTACCTGATAAAGGCATGTATGCAGCCACCTGCATCAAACTGTGGGTAAATGAGATGCTGGCGCTCCATATCCTGTGATCTGGTGATATGGCACTGAGAAAAAAACATTGATATTCTTGCCGCACCCCCTAAGTGCAATCCACTTCTCTGCAGACAACAAAACTGTTGAACTTGCAGGAGTAAATATGTTAAAGGGACCATGTCTCCTCTTCATGACCAGAAAATGCCCTAAAAATCTCTCTGCTGATGCCATACTTGTTAACCCCTCACTTTCCCAAAGGAGAGAAGAATTAGCCTGTAGATTCTCACAGGATCAAGATGACACATCCATCGAAAGGCATATAGTGTGGGATTTGCCAAGCTGGTTTGACCTGTAGGTGATGCTTTTGGTGTCTGTACATTAAATACCAAATTCAGCAATGAAATACATATGGAAACATGAGGAATTCATTCAGCTCACTTTGGTTATCAGTCAGGAGAATTAAGCCAAATGCAATTGAGTTTCTAAATGAAAATTCAACATCTATTGAATAATGTCTTCTTTGGTTTGTAAGGTATTCGGTTAATTTGTTCCAAAACAGTGTCCATGTAAAGAACTGTCAAATAGGAGCTATACCGTATTTTTCGCTCCATAAGACGCACTTTTTTTTCCCCTCAAAAGTGAGGGGAAATGTCTGTGCGTCTTATGGAGCGAATGTGAAGCTTTACTTACCTGTCTTGTAGCGTGGGCCGGCAGCACAGCGCGCTCCGCGGTACAGGAACTTCAATTTCAGGGACAAAGGGAGGGGGGGACACTATGGGACAAGCGGAGGGGGGACACTATGGGAGGGAAAGTGCACTATGGGACAAGGGGGGGACACTATGGGATGAGAACACTATTGGACAAGGGGAGGAGGGGTTAAAAATCACTATGGGACAGAGGAAAGGGGGGTTAAAATAACTATGGGACAGGGGAGGGGGGTTAAAGATCATTATGGGACAGGAGAGGGGAGTGGGTGGTAAGGAACAAAAAATTCCTTAAAAAAAAAAAATATTCTGAACAAACTGTCCCATAGTAAGCAACACTATGGAACAGTTCAGAATATTTTTTTTTTCTGGGTTTCCTCCTCTAAAAACTAGGTGCGTCTTATGGTGAGGTGCGTCTTATGGAGCAAAAAATACAGTAATATAGATTTTTAAATCTCTCATAAAAGTTGCTTTTAATTTTTATTTTATTTTAATAATATCCATTAATAAAGCTTGACAACTATAATCTGATCAAACGGCGATTTTACATCTGGTAAACAACTGCTAATCCTCTAGCAGTTCCCCCCAGCCCCCTCCCAAAAAAGAAAACCACAGTACAGTATTTCTATTCTGGAATCCTCATACTAGTGTGTATTATTAATCACCTGTTTTGCTGTGCTGTGATGCAGTTCTTCAGGAAACCATTATGTTGCAGAGTATAAATGTATATTCCCATTTTCAAGTGGAAAATGTTAAATTATTTTGGTAAAAAGTTGGAGTATTGTATGAAAATGTTTATAAATTACTATTCTTCTACTGTTCTTTTCCAGTTGGGTCCGCTGAGTCTGATTGTTATGGGAATCATTGCTGTTCATTGCATGGACCTTTTGGTTAAATGTGCCAATCACTTCTGTCAAAGGTATGATGGTGGTTCAGGTTCTGGAGGGGTATTAATAACTCTTGATATCAAAAATAGAGTAGAATAGATTGGTACACTTCCAACACCTTGAAGAGCAAGCAATGGGACAAATATTAATGATGTGTCAGCAAAAGTGAATTAAGTAGCAAACCTGACCAGGTCGGAGGTCTTTAGTACAGAATTGAATATCACTAGCATCAACACTGAACAAAGCATAGATTTTAACTATTCTAGTTATATACTGGAGTAAGATGTTACTAGATTGCCCAACTTTGAATGAAGGATCAGATTTTCATTTAGTCCCTGCACAAAGCCTATTCAATGTGAAGACTCTGGTGTATGCCCCAGGAACAAACTTTCAGAGGGGTGACTAGTAAATGCTGCAGACAGCAGGTCTGCAGCTTTTGCAAGCTTTTGGGGGATATATATACTAAAATTATTTAAAAAAATAAATACAATGCTTTCCTATGGACGCTTGCGTGTTCTCACTGTGATTTTCACAGTGAGAATCACGCAAGCGCCTCTAGCGGCTGTCAATGAGACAGCCACTAGAGGATTTGAGGGCTGGATTAACCCATTTATAAACATAGCCGTTTCTATGAAACTGCTATGTTTATAAAAAAAAAAAATGGGTTAACCCTAGCTGGACCTGGCATCCAGACCACTTCATTAAGCTCAAGTGGTCTGGGTGCCTAGAGTGGTCCTTTAAATGCAAAAGCTAATGAAAAAACTGCTAAATAGTTTCAGAAATTTGTCCTGAGTTTAAAAACACCTAGTGTTTACGTGTTTTTTTTTTTTTTGTTTGTTTGTTTGTGTAAATTATAGGGCTATAAATACAAGCAGGAAATTGTCTCAAAATATATATTTTAAAAATGTATCAATAGTGACATTGTAACATTATCATATATCTCTGAATCACACCTCACTTGTACATTTACTTGTTTTTAAAGTAGACAACCCAGGGTATTCGATATGGGATATGTTCAGTCTTTTTTAGTAGCCACTTAGTCACAAACACTGGCCAAAGTTATCATTTATGTTTGTTTGTGTGTTAAAAAATGCAAAAAACAATTGTGAATGCTAACTTTGGCAAGTGTTTGTGGCTACTAAAAAGACTGAACATACCCCATTTGCAATACCTTTGGTTGTCTTCTTTTGCAAATGGTATGCCATCATGGGAATATAGCTAGGTAAATGGTATGCCATCATACCATACGCTCTCAAAGGCAACATAACCAATCTTGCAAATTTCAATGGAGAAAAAAAAAAAAGGAAAATCAAGCCTTATATTTGACCCTGTAACATTCAAAAACACTATAAAACCTGTACATGGGGGGTACTGTTATACTCTGGAGACTTCACTGAACACAAATATTAGTGTTTCAAAACAGTGAAACATATCACAACAATTATATCATCAATGAAAGTTCTGTTTGTGTATGACAAATGCAAAAAAAGTCACTTTCACTAACAAAATCATAATTGTGATATGTTTTACTGTTTTGCAACATTAATATTTGTGTTCAGCGAAGTCTCCCGAGTAAAACAGTACCCCCCATGTACAGGTTTTAGGGTGTTATGGAAAGTTACAGGGTTAAATACAGTGCAAGCAAATTGAATTCTCTGGACTTTTGGCCTGGGTTGTCAGACAGGTCCCTCAAATTACAATCAATAAAATTGCTTAATTATGTAAAAATATTACATAAATATGCACGTAGATTTTAAATATATACATATTTATATATTTGAAGTCTACGTGTATATCTATGTAATTATGTATATGGATACAGGGCCGGCGCTACCTGTACACCATAAAAGGGGGCGCCGGATCCCTGCGCCCGCAGTCACCGCGGATTTGAGTGACCGGCAGGAGGGAAGCGCAGAGCTCAATGTAGCGTGAGCACTTCCCTTCAGTCGGCCGGGAACCGGGAACAGGCTTGTCCCGTGTTCCGCGCCGCCCGTCCA
>OW240914.1:196608587-196680604 GCA_933207985.1 Pelobates cultripes
GAACACAGGGGGACGGGGGGTGGGGAGTAAGGACCACTGAGGGAGGAGGGGGGGTCCACTAAGGGGTTTGGGAGAGGGAGGACCACTAAGGGGGGAAAGGACTACTAAGGGGGGGTGAGGGGAAAGAGGATAATGACCACTGGGGGGGGGATTACCACTAAGGGGGTGGGGGGAGGAGGGGAATGTCTACTAAGGGGTTTGGGAGAGGGAGGGCCACTAAGGGGGAAGGGGGGAGTGAGAAGACCACCAAGGGGGGACTACAGGGGGCCAAGGGAGAGCACTAAGGGACAGAAGGGGAGAGCACGGAGGTGCTCCCCTCTCAGTCTCTATCCTACCCCACAAACCCTCTCTTTTACACTACACACATACACAATGCATCCCCCCCCCCACACACACAGAAACATACAATGCATTCCTACTCACACATACACACCCGAAACACACAATGCATCCCTTACGTTCACACAAACACTCATTCTCTTACACACAGAAACACAATGCATCTCTTACACAATCAATGCACCCCTTACAGACACACACTGCATTCAATTAAATACACATAAACACACCTTGCACCCCTTACACACACACACACACACACACACACACACACACACACACACACACACACACACACACACACACACACACACCCACACCCCCAGAAACATACAATGCATTCCTTACACGCAAACACACACTGCATCCCCTATAAACACAATACATCCCTTACACATTGGTATCCCTATACAATACATTCTATAAGAACACACACACATTGCATCCTCTACAATAACACATAAAACATCCCCTACACACATACACTCCACTTCCTGTGAGAGAACTCATGGGTGGGCCATGTAGCTGGATTTATGGGTGAGCATTGTAGGCATACTCACGGTCAAGCCCTGGGGGCCCAAACCTTGAGCTGTGTAAGGGGCCCTAAAAAATGGAGCTGCTTCCTGTTAGTTAATTGTTGTGAGCACTGTCAATAACAGTCTCCTGAGAGCCTCTTCTACACCAGACCTGTGGAGCCAGACAGAGCCCATCATCAGCCTCTTGTCCTCATCTGGTGGTAAGTAGGCAATCCAATATATTATTAGTGGCACCAATCTCTAATTTACCTCACATTAAATGGATACTATAGTCACTAGAAGCACTACAGCTTAATGTAGTGGTTCTGGTGTCTATAGCCTGTGCCTGTAGGCTTTTTAATGTAAACACACTGTCTTTTCAGATAAAAGACACTTTGTGAAGACTGGCGTTGGCCCATATGGCAGAGCATATGGGCGGGGCATTCTGATGTCATATGGTGGGAAGGACGTGTGTGTGTGTGTGTGTGTGTGTATGTATGTATGTGTATGTATATGTATGTGTGTATGTGTGTGTATATATATGTATGTATGTATGTGTGTATGTGTGTATATATGTATACAGAATCCAGCGCACTCGCTTATTCGCACTCGCTTATTCGCTAAACAATGCTTTCAAAATCTTAGAGATTGTAATAATTTTATTTAAAAACACCTCACCTAGGCAAAAAATAATGGGGGTTTAGTTACATTATATGATCATATATTGCATAAGCCTGCCACAACGTAGGACCTGCCAAGAATGGGGTACATTGACTTATTACAATCTCTAAGATTTTGAAAGCATTGTTTAGTGAATAAGCGAGTGCGCTGGATTCTGTATTTTATATATATTTTGGCCCCAGCAGCACCCTGTAATGTATGCATGTTCAGGTGAGTGCAGCCCTCTTGGTTTTGTGTATATATGTATGTATATGTATATGTGTATATATAATATAATTTTTTTTAATTATTTATTTTTTTTCTCAAACTTTATTTTATCTTTTTTTTTTTTTTTTTTTCACCAGCAAGGGGACTGCCTGTCAGGTAGATTCACGGACGCTTATTGTGGCCATGTGACCACTCTTTCAGAGCAATCACATGGCCGCGGGGGCCTAATTCGTCGAGGGTGGACTGCCTGGACTGTCAGGCAGTCTCCCCCCACTCACCCCCAGACCAGGAGTAACGCCGATTGCCGGCGAGGGGGTAAGTAAATATTTCCATTATGACGGTTCAGGACAGTCAATGGTCCTCAAGGGGATGTTTCCGATGACGGTCCTGAACCGTCAACGGTCCTTAAGGGGTTAAACAAAAATAAATATGCCATGTACTGTCAGTTAAAAAAAAAATGACGAATAATACATGGATTAATATGGAAAATTGTTTCATATTTACCGTCATTTTCTTTTCCTGATTATTGTACATAGCAGCATTTACTCATGGTTAGCTCCTCCCCTTGCAGCAGAAAGGACCGTAAATAGCTAATAGTTATAAAAACCATTATTGAGCAGCACAAACCTATTAATCCTTAGCCTCAATTGCCGAAAATTGGCCAGCCTGCAGCTCTCTTCTTCCGGGTATTAGTCCCTCTGCCTTTGCCTCTTCAGCTCCTCTCCCAGGCAGCTATCCACACCTAGGCCAAGACTGTGATCAGGTACTGCTTTTTCAAAGGCACTTGTAGCTCTCAGACCTAGCTCTCTTTTTAACTTGTCCCTGGACACTGGGACCAAGCAGTCAGCCAACAGGTCCAAAAACTGTTACTGAATTCCCGGATAAATCAACCAGGACACACACATCTAAAAGGAACTAACACACAATACTTTATTTTGAAAAGTGCTAGCCAAAGCCACCTTGTCCTTAAGCATGTGGTGAAAAACATTTAAAATACAAATATACAGAAAATTGGAGAATGAGCAATTAAAATCTATACATTAATTTATTTGGTTGCCCTAATTTGCATACCATCATTATGTAATTGTAAACATTTCTATTCAGTCAGCAGAGGCCGCTGCAGAGTTATTAACCAACAATGTATAGTCACATGCACAAAAACAAACCAGCTAGATATTAGTTAAACACTCAGACCTATATGAGTTGAGCGCTACACATTGAAATCCAGGGTACACACTTACCCTAAAATATTTAACTCAAATGATGAGTAGACACACATAAAAGGAAAACTAGAAAAAACAATATAGTGTAAATCTATTAAAAAAATAGGTAGAGAATGTATAGCACACGTGTGTCAACTCACATTGATAAGAGCCTCTAGAAGACAGGCTCAAATCACATCAGCAGTAGTGTCGCAGGTGACTCTGCACCCTTTCTTGTCCAAAGATGAAATCCTCAAGAAATGAGACAAAAGTGAGAGAAAACTTTCTGGTGTAGTATGGTCTATACATGTAAATCGACTTTAAATTCAAATATTTTACTTACCTTATTCAGAGTAACTGAAACCTGGCTCTGAGTATATTAGTTTGTGTGCCTATAAAGGGGGCACCTTCCCTTCATTAGCAGCAGGTAGTGGATAAAGCCAAGTATGGCTTAGAAATATGTATTTTCAAATCAAACAATTACAAAAAAAAGTATATAAGTTAAGAAACCTCCATAAATGGTAAGTGTAATTGTCCAAAATAAAGCTTTTAGTTCGAGATGCATTGCACATGAAATTATGGGCTTTCTCTATCGGCATATATTCCATCCGTTCTAGCTGCTTTTAAATATCCTCAGTCTTGAATCCTATTCGTCCGTTTAGTTGGCGTTCCTCTAATTGGAAGCCGGGATGTAGAGAAGTCAGCTCTTCCACCTGTTTCTTGTTTGTATATAGTTGGGGCAATCGGAAGTGGCGTTCCATCATAAATCGCGTCCATTCCGATTCCCTTTCCACCATTTTGTTAGTGGGCATATGACTTTCTTACTTTGACCAGAATTTTGTTATTAATGTGATCTATTAATAGAAGGAAGGCCTATGTAAGCCACTGAAAGAACAGAAACCCAGGTACTTATACTAGTCTTTAATAAAGTCTAAATTCCTAATGTACTTGCATACTAAGCAGACATGGAGACAGTTGAACTCCTGTAGGTCTGTATTTCAGAGACAAATGAACAACTGACAGCCTAAACTATTTAAACTGTAAGGCCATATGCCCCAGTCCCCATCACTATTGAAGCTCCTTCAGACTCCTCCAAACGGTTGTGAAGAATAGAAAAAAGATTGCCTGAGGGGTAGAGGATATATCTATTTTTATATATATATATATATATATATATATATATATATTATTATTTTTTTTTATTTATTTATTTTTTCCTTCTAGGGACCAGAGACCATTTGTGGATTATGGAGATGCTGTGATGTATGGAATGCAAGCGGCTCCCAGCCATTGGATGCGTACACATTCTATATGGGGAAGGTAGGCCTCAGACATATGCATTTTGTAAATTGATCTGTGCTTTGTTTGCTGCAATTCAAGAAGACTTTTGTCAAAATGGTAAATTAATTTTCTCAGGAAACTTTTTTTTAAAATGGGAAAAGGTAACCATGAAACAGCGTTTTGTACATGTTTTACTTAGTTGAACTTGTGTTTGGGAAATTCACAGTAGATATAGTTCCTACTTCCGTATTATTGAAAACTATTGCTCTTCATTGTTATACGTGCAGTTTTAATTAAATAAATGTCTGAAGCGTCTCTAGCAAGTTGTATGAGTTTAATGAATTAAAGGCACCTAGACCACTTCAGCTAATTGAGAATCACATTACATTGCAGCTCTAAGTCTGCCATCAGTGGCTGTCTACCAGACAGCCACTGGTGGCGCTTCTGAAATCGAAACGGATCTTTGGTCTGTTATCTGACACTGGACCTCCAGCCCTGGATTTTACCCGTAGGAAAGCATTAAATTAGGTCTGACCCGCTGGCTGATGTCGATTGGGGGAAAAAGTGTGGGCAGGGCCTGGCCAAGGGACATCGGCTCTGGATTCAGGTAAGTGGCTGAAGGGGTTTTAACCCAAGCAGCCCCGCTGGAGGGGGCGCATGAGGGAGTTGGCTTCTTGGAAACCTATAGTGCCAGGAAAAAGGCTTTGTTTTCCTGGCACTATAGGATCCCTTTAAGCTGCATTATGTTAAAAGGTATTTGTAATTGTCCTCTTGCAACATATAGAACATAGAATGTGACAGCAGATAAGAACCATTTGGCCCATCTAGTCTGCACAATATTTCGAAATACTTTTAATTCATCCCTGGCCTTACCATAAGTCTAGGAAAGCCTTATGCCTATCACACACATGCTTAAACTCCCTCACTGTGTTAACCTCTACCACTTCAGCTGGAAGGCTATTGAGTAAAGTATTCCTTCTTCATATATTATTTTTAAACCTTTTGCCCCTCTAATTTAAGACTATGTCATCTTGTTGTGGTAGTTTTTCTTCTTTTAAATATAGTCTCCTCCTTTACAGGGAGTGCAGAATTATTAGGCAAGTTGTATTTTTGAGGATTAATTTTATTATTGAACAACAACCATGTTCTCAATGAACCCAAAAAACTCATTAATATCAAAGCTGAATATTTTTGGAAGTAGTTTTTAGTTTGTTTTTAGTTATAGCTATGTTAGGGGGATATCTGTGTGTGCAGGTGACTATTACTATGCATAATTATTAGGCAACTTAACAAAAAACAAATATATACCCATTTCAATTATTTATTATTACCAGTGAAACCAATATAACATCTCAACATTCACAAATATACATTTCTGACATTCAAAAACAAAACAAAAACAAATCAGTGACCAATATAGCCACCTTTCTTTGCAAGGACACTCAAAAGCCTGCCATCCATGGATTCTGTCAGTGTTTTGATCTGTTCACCATCAACATTGCGTGCAGCAGCAACCACAGCCTCCCAGACACTGTTCAGAGAGGTGTACTGTTTTCCCTCCTTGTAAATCTCACATTTGATGATGGACCACAGGTTCTCAATGGGGTTCAGATCAGGTGAACAAGGAGGCCATGTCATTAGATTTTCTTCTTTTATACCCTTTCTTGCCAGCCACGCTGTGGAGTACTTGGACGCGTGTGATGGAGCATTGTCCTGCATGAAAATCATGTTTTTCTTGAAGGATGCAGACTTCTTCCTGTACCACTGCTTGAAGAAGGTGTCTTCCAGGAACTGGCAGTAGGACTGGGAGTTGAGCTTGACTCCATCCTCAACCCGAAAAGGCCCCACAAGCTCATCTTTGATGATACCAGCCCAAACCAGTACTCCACCTCCACCTTGCTGGCGTCTGAGTCGGACTGGAGCTCTCTGCCCTTTACCAATCCAGCCACGGGCCCATCCATCTGGCCCATCAAGACTCACTCTCATTTCATCAGTCCATAAAACCTTAGAAAAATCAGTCTTGAGATATTTCTTGGCCCAGTCTTGACGTTTCAGCTTGTGTGTCTTGTTCAGTGGTGGTCGTCTTTCAGCCTTTCTTACCTTGGCCATGTCTCTGAGTATTGCACACCTTGTGCTTTTGGGAACTCCAGTGATGTTGCAGCTCTGAAATATGGCCAAACTGGTGGCAAGTGGCATCGTGGCAGCTGCACGCTTGACTTTTCTCAGTTCATGGGCAGTTATTTTGCGCCTTGGTTTTTCCACACGCTTCTTGCGACCCTGTTGACTATTTTGAATGAAACGCTTGATTGTTCGATGATCACGCTTCAGAAGCTTTGCAATTTTAAGAGTGCTGCATCCCTCTGCAAGATATCTCACTATTTTTGACTTTTCTGAGCCTGTCAAGTCCTTCTTTTGACCCATTTTGCAAAAGGAAAGGAAGTTGCCTAATAATTATGCACACCTGATATAGGGTGTTGATGTCATTAGACCACACCCCTTCTCATTACAGAGATGCACATCACCTAATATGCTTAATTGGTAGTAGGCTTTCGAGCCTATACAGCTTGGAGTAAGACAATATACATAAAGAGGATGATGTGGTCAAAATACTCATTTGCCTAATAATTCTGCACTCCCTGTATTGTGTTGATTTTCCTTTATGTGTTTAAATGTTTCTATCCCCCCTGTCTCGTCTTTCCTCCAAGCTATACATGTTAAGTTCCTTTAACCTTTCCTTGTAAGTTTTATCCTGCAATCCATGAACCAGTTTAGTAGCCATTCTCTGAACTCTCTCTAACTTATCAATATCCTTCTGAAGATACGGTCTCCAGTACTGCGTACAATACTCCAAGTGAGGTCTCGCCAGTGTTCTGTACAATGGCATGAACACTTCTCTTTTTCTACTGCTAATACCTCTCCCTATACAACCAAGCATTCTGCTAGCATTTACAGCTGCTCTATTACATTGTCTTCCAACCTTTTTAAATCATCTGAAATAATTACTCCTAAATCCCTTTCCTTTTACTCCTAATGATACGTTTTTCCATTTATCCCTGGATGCTGTGCTTATTCAATGCTTTCTTATGGGGAAAATCTGACACTGGAGGTCCTCATGCAAAGCATGAGGATGTCCAGCCTCAGATAACGAATCAAGGGTCTGCTTCGATTCCGGAAGCGCCCCCAGTGGATCTCTGGTTTACATTGCAGTACTAAGTGCAATAGGTACCACAGCACCCAGACAACTTCAATTTGCTGAAGTGGTCTGGGTGCCTACAGTGTCCCTTTAAAGTCACCCTGTCACCTCAAACTTACCTTTCTTTTACTCTTTTCTGATTTCTTCCTTTTTCAGAATAAGTTATTTTTTTTCTTCATTTCTGATCTATTTCTTTTTAAAACAGAAGACAATGTAGGGATGGTCTTATGTATTTTTCCTACGCTTGGCATTCTTGACAAAAGGTGGAGCTTAAGGCAAGTGTAGTTGTTTATCTATGGAAAGAAAGGGGAAAAGAAAAAGTATACAAACAATATAATGCACACACATCTGGTGGACATGCCCCAAGATCCGCCTATACTGGGAGACGATCAGGAACACTATTCTAGATATAACGGACGAACTATTGCCAGAGACCCCAGCCGCCTTCCTTCTACACAAAACAACCGTGCCGTCGCAGGCATATATCAGATCCATCATCCCCAGACTACTCAACGCGGCCAAGGCGACCATCCCCATCTACTGGAGGCAGACCACCACACCCCCACTGAGACGCTGGGTGGAAGAAGTGGAAGCGACGCGGAAATTCGAAGACTTGAAAGCAAACACCCCGAAGCAAAGGGACCGCTACACACAACGCTGGTTCCACTGGCTACGCCACACCACATCAGACCCATTCCAACGCCGCCTCACACCAAATTCTCCCGAGATGAACGAATGAGAGAATGACAGACCCAGACGGGGGTTCGGGAGGTCCCGGGGCTGGGCGGACCGGGCGGTGACGGGAGACAAGATAACTGACCACCAACTTTCAACCCCCCTCACTCACTTCCCCCAGGAACCTTCCACACTCACTAACCAAACAAACGACCACAGACATAAGAGAAGGCCACACAACCGGACAAAGAGAAGAAGACACATAACACAACCGCAATCACCCGCTAAGACGATACCCGCATGACACAACCAACCCCACACAACACAGACACCAGGGAACAATCCAAGAGACTAAAGCAGATGAGTATGGACTGAACAAGACACGACGGCGCAACATAAACATCCGACACAACCACATGAGGTACGAGCCACTACAACGGCCTCCCTCCCAAACAATAAACAAAAAAACAAATCAGACACACACACTTACACAACTGTCAAATACTTAGAACAAATGCAAGACCGAAGTAATGGAAACACTCCGACCCGAGGAACTACACAGGGACAACTCAAGGATGCGAAACTACTTGACACTTCAGACCCCGTGCCACCCACTAGACCCCAGCAGACCCCGCAAAAACCACGACAACAAGCAATACAATAAGACAAGACGGCAGGGGCCACAGCTGGGGTGGGCGGGAAAGACGCCAAATAAGAGACCGCAACCCAGACTCCCAAAATGTTACAAGTACTCGCACCACACATCCACACAAAGATCAACCACACATAGCCTTAAGAACGATTCAAACGCAATCAACATGGGAAGACCCCCCCCCATAGATGCGTCAAGAAGCGCTACAACACGCGACGAGACCCAAAACATGCACCAGAATACGCACCACAATCACCGAACAACACACACAGGCAAAACCACACGCAACACGCTATATATGTCAGCTGATAAAGCCGCAAATTATATGCTCAAACCGCCTCTGCGCAGGCAACGAAATGATATGATTGATTCAATGAGAAACACGCCTCTGCGAAGGCGACTAAACGTTATGGCAAGGTACAATTGTAAACCAAGCCTCTGACATGACACCAATAAAGATATTTAAAACAAACAATATAATGGGTAGTATCCCCAATAAACACCAAAGGTGGTTGTAGAGCACGAATGATATGCATGACAAAGGGAATATATGTGTTAAGGCCTTGGCCTGTAGTTGTGGGAGGGGCTTGGATCCCCTATAAAAGGGCTGCCAATCCTTACCGTTGATGGTCTGGCGAGTCTGAGAGGATTACTTCCGGTTCAGGCCGCCATTTTTTGTACCTGTATTTTCCTCGTGGCCTCCTGGTTATCTAGCTACCTAAAACCACATCCAAAAGCCCGTCGCTACACCGCCTCCCACCGGCGTCCGAGCAGCCCGTTCTCAGTCCTGCCAATAGGTCTAAAATCCGTAAGTCTAACCCCTGCTGTAAGGCAACAGCCGCAAACGTTGCTAGCTTTTACGACTGGGGTCCCCGTTCGTTTCAATTTAGTGTTCGGTTATATCACGCTGTCTATTACATACACGCTGTTCGGCATAACCTTTTGTTTACTTTTCAGATATTTACTTGTATACGGATATAACAATGTTTGAATGTCTGACAACTGTGTCAAAAATTACAAATGACCTTTTTAGGTTGGTTGGAATTTTAATTAACAATTTTTTCTGTTATTGTCTAAGCTATATGTTGACACTTATTAGGCATATAACATTTTACTGTCCTTAGGTACCTGAAATTATACACGGTTGCTTTTCAAGCACAACAAACCCGTCACCATCCTTTTTTATCTTACAATCCTCTTCATAGTGTCTGGTAGGTGCCTTTTACTTTTCGGGCCCACGATTTGGCTAGCTAAACCGATACGCACAGATACTCATATTATGTTCATATCTATAGGTCGCAGCACGTATCTACTGCTACCGGCTAACTCATTATCCCTACATTTCTCCGCATCCTGACTCAACTTATCAGGTACGACACAAAAACCAGTACCTTTCTAGTTTTATAGTGGTTACTGGCTTTCAGGGTTTTAGAGTGCCCAAATAGGAGATACTTTCCGGTCTTAATCCATAGGCTAGTGGTCAACACCCATCCTCATACTCTGAGGCATACGCCCCTCGAGCCAAATCATGGTTAGCCGCCTCGCATGGTCGCATAGAGAGGGCCTCCCATGTCACTCCCATTCTATCTTATGCTTTAGTTTATCACCGAGAGGCCAACATCCTGCCACAATATTTCGATGGCCTCATATTTTCCCCTCGGGCCAACATATAGGTAGAGCCTCTCATTCCGCTTGGCAATTAGCAGGGTCTCATCTGTCACTTCTCAAAGCATAATTGTTTCGCCGCTTGGTATCTAGCTAGCCTCGCCAGTACCCCTGCAAGTCATTATAGGTATTTTTTTCAGCTATGTCTCAAGTTCCTGATATCACTGGGGCGCCATCACTACCCAGCACACCCGCTAGGCCCGGTACTCCAGGCCCAGGAGCTGATGTTAATAGTCCTTTTTCCCTGAGATCATGGACCATCCCACGTCTCACAGCAGAACTAAGAAGGCGATGCATCCCTTTCCCAGCTACCGCTAGGAAAGCGGAATTATATAGACTCTTAAATACGAACACGATAACTCCGATACTGGGCAAGGGCTTAGTGGGTCTCAGTTGCCGTCTTTTCATGCTATGATGACCTCATTAATGTCATCTATCGGCACCATTACTTAGACTGCAAAAGTTGGAGGCAGTTTGTTCTCTCCAGATTTCTGCAAACCCAACTATTTCCAGTCACACAGCCATTGATGTCATGCCCGGTAATTCTTTGGCATTAATTACAGTCCCTGAATGTATTAACCCCTTGCATATGGTCCCATCTCCCCTTAAAAAGGACATTCTGGGAGTTGTGAAGCCTCCACCTCCAGGGGGCCTGAGGCCCCGGTGTTTGTAGGGTGAGGGCAAGGTCAGCGTGGTCTAACTAGGATATCATATTTATGGCGGACGACTTGACCCATCTCATACCTTGTTGATTCATAAGGAATACGTCTATTCGGGAGTAAGTGGAGTGTACAGCTGAATAGTGGGTATAATCTAGTGTGCCTGGGTGTTGCAATCGCCAGCGGTCCAGAAGCCCAGTGTTTTTGTAGAAATTTGTTTAGTAAGCGATCCTGTCCTCCCCTACCCTGGGATCTGGGTTGACCTGGTTTGCCACTGTGGTCGACCGCGGGACATGGCGCTGCGTTCAGGTCCCCTCCTAGGATCAGTATGCCCCCCATCAGTGAGTTTGTGAGCTTTTCCAGGGTTGTCCAGAAGTGGGCGTCAGGGATGTTAGGGGCATATACGTTTATGAGGTGATATGTGATGGCGTTGATCATTCCCGTGAGTATTATATACCTTCTGTCCGTGTCTCTGTGTATGGACTGTATTACCAGTGGGCATCTTTTGTGGATGACTATTTCTACTCCCCTTGTTTTATGGAGCGTGTGGGCCGCGTATGCTTTCGTATATATGTGGTCTACGATTTGAATCTTGGAGGTCTTAGGGAGGTGTGTTTCCTGTATGAACGCTATGGCTTAACAACTCCCTCCTTAGAGACCAAGAAACCCTAAAGCTACTTAAGACAGAAATACACATGTACTTTGAATTAAACCCTGGAAAAATCAGAAGCCATGCCGCTGGGGTTGACTGCGGAAGACACGGAGCTGATAGGGAGGACGGCACATATAAAACTAAACCACCAACATATAAAATACTTGGGTGTCAAACTAACAAAAGAGGGCTCATGACTGTATATGGAAAACTACACACCAATGATTAAAACAATAATAAAAGACTTAGAAAAATGGCATGAGAAGCCGATCTCATGGATAGGTCGTATCCACGCAATTAAAATGAATGTATTACCGAGGATGCTGTTCCTCTTCCAGGCACTGCCCACGAAAGTCACGAAAGGGGACCTCCAATCCCTACAAACCAACATAGTCCAATTTATATGGGCACACAAAAGACACAGGATAGCCCGACACATACTCTACCGACCAAAGGGACTAAGGGGACTTCCCAATCTTCACCTGTATTACCTGTCGGCACAAATAATAGAGTGGCACTCGCCCCCAGATAGACGCAGATAGGCTGACCTTGAATCCCTAGTGATGGGAAGAGACCTTCCCCAGTACTGGATCTGGGTACCAAAAACAGATAGACCACCCTTACTTACAGACTGCCCAGCTATACTCAACTCCATTAAAATATGGGATGCCAACGCGCAAAAATACGCTCTAACTAGACTGTCCTCACCTCTCACCCCATATCTGAGAAATAGGGCATTCACACCAGGTATGCGGGCGAGGGACTTCAAAGGTCTGGAATACACAGGCCTGCAGAGATACTATCACCTAAACGACGGAGACACATTCAAAACTTTTGACGAACTAAAACAGGCAGCGCCACTACAGACTAGAGACTTTTTCAGCTATATATACAACTACGGGACTTCGCTAACCATCCTAGAGTACGAGAGGCATCTAAGGCTCCAATGACTAGCTTTGAAAGATTATGCATGACAGAAACCACACGCAAGGGCCTGATTACCGAGCTCTACGCACAACTTAGCACCCCGGAGAGGAACGCAGAACCCCTCACCTATATTACCCAATGGGAGAAAGATCTACAACAAACATTGGAAGGGGACGACTGGAGGGATATATGGGAAGCAACAGCCAAACTCTCCATATGCGTAACACTTCAGGAACAGGCATATAAAACCCTCCTGAGGTGGTACGCCACCCCGGCCAAACTATATAGAATCGGAAAACAACCACAGATACTTGCTGGAGAGGCTGCGGTGAGAGAGGATCATACATCCACATGTGGTGGACATGTCCCAAGGTAGAGAGATTCTGGTCAGAAATAGTGACTTTAATGACAGCAGTCCTGGAGAGACCAATACACAGAGACTCATGGACATTCTTACTAGCCAAACCACAGGACGACCTGACGACAAAAGAACAGAAACTAGTTAACAAACTGACCTTAGCAGCCAGAAGAGCACTGACCCAACAATGGCTCAGCCCCGACACCCCTCCTATGAGCAAAGTCATACACAAAATACAGGACAATGACACCATGGACAAATTGACAGCGCAGGTACGGAACACCATGGGCACCTTTTCAAAGGTGTGGCAACCGTGGGAGGAATATCTAGAAAGAATGGTGCGCATACCATGAGACACATGAGCCAACCTAAGCGGCGCCTTCCGCCACACACTCATGCAGCAGGCGCGCCTGGCGAGTCCCCCTCCCCTTTTGGCCCACTACCTCCCCGCCACTCCCTGATACCTAAACTAAATTCGCCCTCCTCTCTCTTTGCCTTTTCCTCACAGAAGAGGGATACTAATACACAAAAAAAAAGGGGGGGGGGGCTGACAAACGTTGCACAGTAGGGAGCGTAAAACACACAAGCCCAAAGCCATACAACAATCTGGGACTAGGAGGGCTAACAAGTGCAGAATACTAGGTCCCTATCACGCTCTTCAAAAGGGGGACTTACAGCCACGATAATGGGTAGATGTAGTGTAGAAAGGCAGCACAGAAGAAGGCACAAGGGCCCAACATTGGACAGGGCAAAGTGTAAACGATCAGACAATGAATAGGCATCATAAACACGGCTCATGTAAGAAAAGTAAAGCTCTGGTGGGGAAGGAAAATAATAACTACGAGACGAATAGAATAACAGGTTATGATACAAAGTTTTAGATGTTTGTGTTATCTTAAGGAAAACACCAAATATGGTGTTTCCAGGTTTTGGAGTTTATTGTGTTTTATGAAAATGGAAAAACACTGATGGACTGCAGCTTCAGACAACAATGCAAAAAGTAAAGGCGGGGCTTCTGAACAACAAATGTATACCTAACAAAACTATTATCTATTTTCGGTATCACTGAAATACCAATGTATCTCTTGATGCTAGGCTTATGCACAAGACCCAATACTGTTTACAAGCTGTAATGTCTGTCAATGCAAAAAAAAAAGAATAAAAAAAAAAAAAAAGAGGACATTCTGGAAGGCAAGGACGTTAACCTGGTCTCACTGCTTATTGCCTCCCAGGATGTTCTTAAAGGACCACTATAGTGCCCTGAGGGTGCCCCCACCCTCAGGGACCCCTTCCCGCCCGGCTCTGGAAAGGGGAAAGGGATAAAAACTTACCTTTTTCCAGCGCTGGGCGGAGAGCTCTCCTCCTTCTCTCCTCCTCCGTTCCGCCCCATCGGCTGAATGCGCAGCGTTCCTATGGACGCTGGCGTGCTCTCACTGTGAAAATCACAGTGAGAAGCACGCAAGCGCCTCTAGTGGCTGTCAATGAGACAGCCACTAGAGGCTTTGGGGGAAGGCTTAACCCATTCATAAACATAGCAGTTTCTCAGAAACTGCTATGTTTATTAAAAAATGGATTAACCCTAGCTGGACCTGGCACCCAGACCACTTCATTAAGCTGAAGTGGTCTGGGTGCCTAGAGTGGTCCTTTAAGAATAGGACTTTTGCATATGGGGATATTTCTGTGGTTCCAAGGACAAGAGACTCCCGTTTGAACAAAAAACTGTCCATACCGGAATTTGTACTAGGTTTTGGCATTTATACGGACGTCTACTGCTTGGTATATCCTGAGAAAAGAAAAGAGTTAGACGTGTATATGCACAAGATGGTAGATCTGGGGCACAAATACGGTGGTACTGCTTTTTATGATTACCACCGTTCCTTCTCTGCAAAGGTGGCTGCAGCTCTGACTCAGTTCAATTTCAGCATACATTGGAGCAAGCTGGACATGGAGTTATTCTGCAGATACTTTGCAGGCCTCAGACCCCCAGCTTGTGCAGTATGTACATCTACAGCACATAGCACAGATTTCTGCCCTAATACGGCGGAAACTGAACAGGGCCACTCTGTCCCTAATTTTCAAAGACCTGCCAGAAGCCTGAATGATAAACTGGGTAGGGACATCGTCTTTCCAAGCAAATCACAGATTTGTAATAATTTTAGTGCGGGTAATTGTGGTTTTAGCTCCTGTAGGTTAATGCACGGATGTTCCCACTGTTTCAGAGCTCATTCAAAGACCATGTGCACAAATAAAGCTTTCCCTAAGCCGTATCATACTTGCGTGAACTTCACGTTATTGGCTATACTGTTACAACAACACCCATCACACCATTTAGTTAATTACATTATCACTGGACTGTCTAAAGGGTTCCACACCGGTTTGGTACACTTGCCAACTGGTACACTAGAATGTGACAATTTACACGTTAGATGACCCACAGTTCGTACATACACTCATTATAACAGAGGTAGAACAAGGGTTTTTGCTGGGACCTTTCGTTTCCCCACCCTTCACATCTTTTAGAACCAACCCCAAAGGGGTTGTCACGGAAAAAAACCTCACTCAAACCCAGACTGATAATTGACTTATCAGCACCACCCCCACTACCCCCAGCCTTCATTCCCTCATACCTTCCGAAGAATTTTCATTACAGTATGCCACTATCGATAATGCCATTGGGGCCATTTTAACTGCTGGTACAGGGGCATGGCTAAGTAAAAATATACAAAAAATCTTTCACTGTATCACAATGAATTACAATTAGAATAAAGTGACTGTGCCTTTTAAATGCACTGATGAAAGTGCTTAAGTGGATTGAAAGTGCATGGGAATCCAATTAGACTCTATCCACATGCAAACTAGCCTCCCACAACACTCTTTACAACAAGGTTATTGCAACCGGAAGGAACTTTTGCCATGAGGATCATACCACAGGCTAGATCCTTTATTTCTCATTTACTATCTTTATTTTCACCTCAGACACTTCACGTATTACTTTAGATAATCACGCAACCTCTGATTTACGTATGTGGCGGGTTTTTCTTACATCTTGGAACGGGCGAGCCATGTTTATATCCCCCCTACACTATGGACAGATGCCGCAGCGAACTCCGGTTTTGCGGCCATCTGGGGAGACCAATGGCTTTCGGGGCCCTGGCCAACAGACGTTAAATCCCGGCCCAGCTTCTCTGCTACCTCAGCTTTTTTGAGTTATACCTGATCGTGGCAGCTGCCATTGCCTGGGGTCCAAAATGGTCTGGTCACGCGGTCAGGTGTTACTCAGATAATTTAGCCATTTGCCACATTGTAAATAAAGGCCGGTCTTCATCTCTGGTCATCATGAGATTGTTGAGATGACTCACATGGGTAGCAGCCACTTGTCAATTCTTTATCACCTGTATCCACGTTCCAGGGTGCACAAACATCTCAGCTGACCACTTGTCTCGGTTTCGTTTTCAGACTTTCTTCCTGACGCTACCCACCGCTTCCAGACTGGCTACTCCTGCCCCACCCTTTAAAGACATGCTAATGGATTGAATGCTTTGTTAAATCATGCATGTCACGTTTCTCACCTTGAACGTTCAGTCAACACTAGAAAATCTTACGATAGGGCTTTTCACATATTCACAAAATTTATAGCGGAATTTAGCATTCATGACATGTTTACGTTGGAAGCAATATTAGGGTTCACTTCTTTTTGCCACATTAACCTAAAATTATAATTTAATACAATAAAACTGTACCTTACGGGCATCCAGCAACACATGCTTATTCAACAACCCAACGCGACAGGTTTCCTTTTATCATATCAGATAAAGACATGAAAGGCATTAAAAAAATAGACACACACGTTCCCTCTCAAAGACTACCCATACACAACGACATTTTCCACTCACTATCCGACTTCTGCTTCTTTCGAACCCATGACTAATACGGTTATCAAAACTGCCATATACTTAGCATTTTATGGGTTCCTACGTCCCAATGAATTTACAGCTAGGAACATTACTACCCCGGACTACCTGAGAATTATTGACTTGCAGAGAAACTAAGACTATTCTGTTCTATCATTAACCCCTTAAGACCGGAGGGCGTACTATTACTATTACGCCCTATTCTAAGCGTCTCTAACCGCCGCCGGGCGTAATAGTACGCCCTCCGGTCTTTTCCTACTTACCTGGTCGCCGGCGTTCCCACGCCGGCGATCGCAGTTGGGGGGACTCCCAGGGAACCCCGCGTGGCACGACCGACCCCCTGGAAGCCCCCCGGCCATGTGAGAGTGGGGTCCTTGCGAGGACCCCACAATCACATGGCCGGGGGTAGCTGGCTGAAAATAAAATCAAATAAATTAAAAAGTGTAAAAAAAAAAAATAATATATACTTAAATTATATATATATATATATATATACACACACACACGTACACTGTCTAGGTGTATTTTACTATTAATATATATATAATCAAATTACACGTAGACTGATACTGATTAAATATATATATATAATTATTGTTATATATATATTTATATATAATATAAAAAAAATGTAAATACGTTAAAAAATTAAATTAAAAAAATAATAAAAAATAACTAAAAAATATATAGATGTGTTATTTCGTTCTAAATTTATTGTGAAATTATATATATATATATATATATCTCAAAATACACGTAGAACGAAATAATATATCTATATACATAAATATATATCTATATATATATATATATATATATATGTATATCTCTATATATAAATAAAAAATATTAAAAAAAAAAAAAAAAATATATATATATATATATATATATATATATATATATATATATATATATATATATATATATATATATACACACACACACACATACGTATATACATATATTAAATCTATATATATTTATGTAATATTTTTACAGAATTAGGTATCTTAATTAATTACAATTAGCGGGACCTGCCTGACAACCCATGCCAAAAGTAAAGGGAATTTAATTTGCTAGCACTATATTTAACCCTATAACTTTCCAAGACACCATAAAACCTGTACATGGGGGGTACTGTTCTACTCGGGAGACTTCGCTGAACACAAATATTAGTGTATCAAAACAGTAAAATGTATTACAATGATGATATCGCCAGTAAAAGTGACGTTTTTTGCATTTTTCACGCACAAACAGCACTTACACGGCCGATATTATTGCTGCGATACTTTTCTGTTTTGAAACACAAATATTTGTGTTCAGCGAAGTCTCCCGAGTACAACAGTACCCCTCATATACAGGTTTTATGGTGTTTTCAAAAGTTACAGCGTCAAATATAAGGCTTGCGTTTCATTTTTTCACATTAAAATTCGCCAGATTGGTTACGTTGCCTTTGAGACCCTATGGTAGCCCAAGAATGAAAATTACCCCTATGATGGCATATCATTTGGACATACGCCGTTTGCAATACCTTGGGTTGTCTACTATTGCAGTCTTTTTTAGTAGCCACTTAGTCACAAACACTGGCCAAAATTGGCGTTTTTTCAATTTTTCACACACAAACAAATACTAACGCTAACTTTGGCCAGTGTTTGTGACCAAATGGCTACTAAAAAAGACTGGACATACCCCTTTTGCAATACCTTGGGTTGTCTACTATTGCAAATGGTATGTCATTATGGGTGTAAATTTCATTCCTGGGCTACTATACAGTCTCAAAGGCAACGTAACCAATCTGGCGAATTTCAATGTCAAATGTAACGTGCTATATTTGACCCTGTAACTTCCCAAAACGCCATAAAACCTGTACATAGGGGTACTGTCTTACACGTGAGACTTTGCTGAATACAAATATGTGTATTTTATTGCAGTAAAAGCAAACAGTATTATGACATTGACAGTTAAAATGTCATGTAGAACTAAAAAAATAAAAAATAAATCTTATTTTCTCCCATTTTTTTCATATTAAATTATGTTTCACAGCTAAATATTTGATATTAAATGAAAGCCCTGTTTCCCCTGAATAAAATGATATATAATAAGGGTGGGTGCATTTAATATGAAAGAGGTGAATTACGGTTGGACAGACATGTAGCGCAAATGCCAGGTTTTGTTTACATTTTGTTTTGTTCACAACGTGTACATTTGGCTCCATCCTTAAGGGGTTAAGTCAATCAAAAACCAGCCCTATAGGACATACTGTTAAAATTTCCTTGTACTCTACTCAAAACAAATGGTCCCCGGTGCAAGTCTTGGACACTTATCTCATTACGGTCCAGTAACAACCACACCAACCCCTACTAGAACTTCACGGATACATACTTAAAACAGCAAAATTCATGCTTTACGTTCGGCTGCTGTTAACTAGGCTCGGTCTAAATTCCAATCATTTTTCTGGACACTCTTTTCGCATAGGGGCAGCATCTTCAGCTTCCGCAAATCACATACCTGCTCCTATCATCAAGGCTATGGGCCGCTGGAAATCCTTCGCCTACACTCTTTACATACCAAATCCAGTTAAAGAATTAAGACAAGCTTTTTGTGACTTATCTAAATAAACAAAGTTTGTTATATGAATTATGTTTTATTGTATTTTCTTTTTGCCTACTTTTTATTACAGGTCTACTGCTTTGTCGGTTTCGGAAAACCACAACCGACTGGTGTAAAGTTATATATGTTATGGTTATAATATGCTAGGTTTCTGTCTTTACCGCTATATAAAAGCAGTTCCCCATCTGCAATAAAACAAATTAACATGAGCAATATTAGGGACACTACTGGAAGTAAAAGCAGATAACTGAAAAAGGTAAAATAGAGAGCACACAGTCCAGAGGACTTTTCTCTTCCCAGGCAGTGGATGCCTTCAGAGGATACACTGTGGTTCCTTTTACCCCACTCCTTGTCCTAAGCTATAAGGTATGTGAACAGGAATAGCAAAGTTTCCCAAACCCCACTGGGCAGCCCGACAACTCGGCTGGCAGCCAAAGATCCAGAACAGCCCATGGCTCCCTGGAACCCCCAGCTCCCATGCTACATCTCTCCAGGAGGTACCCCCAGAGTCCCCATTACACTGTCTTAAAGTGTTTAAAGGGACACTATAGTCACCCAGACCTCTTCAGCTCAATTAAGTGGTCTGGGTGTCAGGTCCCTTTAGGGTTAACCCCTGCCTGATGTAAACATAGCAGTTTCTGAGAAACTGCTTTGTTTACATCTGGGGTTAAGCCAGCCTCTAGTGGCTGTCTTCCGGACAGCCACTAGAGGCGCATAGGGCACCCTCAGGGTACTATAGTGTCCCTTTAACTCCTCCCATACTCATGAGGTTCACTGCACAACGGCCATCAACTTCAACCTGTGCACCCATCCCAAATGTGAAGGTTGTTTAGATCTCATGTACAGTCTAGTAAGGAGGGGGGTTTCATGGTGGCTCAAATCACATCCACTGCCCTGAAATTACTGTGCCTTGACTAAAGCTCAGGATGGTTGGCTGCCCCAACTAGACACAGATAGTCAAGACATCAAAGTTGCACTTATGGATAAGTACGCTTACAACTGTTGATCACTGGTAATAGAAACACTATAACAGGTAAGCAGGCTGGCGAACCAAATTTATAGTAGATTATTTACCCCACCCTGTCCTTATATGCAGTATACGGCCCATCCAGGGCAAAACAAGCTGTAACAGATGGCCAAAACTTGCGTAGTCATAGCCATAGATCCCACATCACTCTGGTTTTGCAACTATACCAGTTAATGTTAATGATGTGGTATGGGTTTAGTGACCCTTAAGTTTTAACCTTGCAGTCTAAAACCTTGCCGTTTCATAGATACAGCAATGTTATTATTGCAGGGTTAAAGGATCACTATAGGGTCACGAACACAAACCTGGGCCCTTCGTGTCTCCATAAATATAGCAAAATCTTACTTGTATTCAAGCCTGAAGCTGTAACTCTGCATGCTGTTTGCCTCAGAAAAACAAGCTGTCTGTTGACATCATCAGAAGTGGTAGCCTGATCAAGTCACAATGCTTCCCCATAGGAGTGGCTGAGACTGGCAAATAGGCAGATCAGGGGCAGAGCCAGCACAATTCAAACACAGGCCTGGCCTATCAGCATCTCATCATAGAGATGAATTGAATCAATGTATCTCTATGAGGAAAGTTCAGTGTCGGTATGCAGAGGTAGGCGATACTGAATGTTTGGATGCATTTTAGGCAGCCATGACCCAGGAAGGATCTCTAACAGCTATCTGAGGTGTGGCCTGTGAAGTTCTCACTAGGCTGTAATGTAAACACTGCATTTTTTCTGAAAATATATTGTTTACAGCAAAAAGCCTGAAGGTAAAGATTCTACTCACCAGAACAAATTCAATAAGCTGTAGTTGTTCTGGTGACTATAGTGTCCCTTTAATTGCACGTGTGGCTTTCTTCCTGACAGCCACTAAAGGCGCTTCAACTAAATAACAGATTAAGACTCGCAATTTAGCTTTATGTTGCTCATAAAAAAGATTAGATTGGTGCAGAAGCATTGGCTTGGCTGAGATCATCAGCTGTTACTAAAATTTTGTATAATCACTCAATCTTTGTTTCTTTATTAAAAAAAATAATAAATACATTTCATGTTCTCATTTTTTGTGTGTATTATCTTGTAATGCATACACATAAGCATATTTCAGTGCATCGCTTGACTTACCATTGCTCTTTGTGCATGGCCATTTTTTAGTCTTTTTGAGACGTTATCCAGCCATGCCTAAGTCATTCCGCTCAGATCATGTTTTTTGGTTCTTGCTCTTGACATTAGGATTTGTGAAAACGCTACTTCTCAATTACTAGCATAATATTTGGCCACTAGATGATGAGGATGTTGTTTCTGACAAAAGAGACTCTTACTTTGCTGACCCCCATAGAGCGGGGGTAAGGCATAATATGCATTAAAATTTGCTGAACCAGATGTAGAAGATAACACGTTAGTTAAGATTTTTGTTCTCAAGGATCCCAGAAGATTGTGTGTGTGTATATATATATATAGTCACCACTAGGTGGTACTAGTCATACAGTATTTCTTTGACAAGTTTGCTTTATTATACCTATATTTATATATGTATTGGTATAATTGTTTGTTTATGATCAGGGTGACCAGATTTAAAAAAATTAAAAAAACAGGGACACCCATTAGCGATAAAAAAAAAAACAAAAAAAATCCCCAGAGAAATACATAAACAGTAGAAGTTGTTAACCTATTCCTGGCCAGAAGTGGCTGTTACAGCTCATCCCCTTTCTGGTACTCAAATGAGTGTCTTTTCATGTACATTTTGTAAGCGCATGATCAGAGTGCACACACCTACCCTAAGCCAGGGCAATCTTAACAGCATTATAGGCCCCAGGGCAAAGCAATGCACTGGAGTCCTGCCTAAGCAACCACTCACAGGAATAAAGATATATATTATCGATAAAATTAAGCTTCTATTTCTTTGTATCTCCAACAAATACAATACATACACACAGACTGCTGAATACATACATACTTGCAGACAGACCGACATACAGCCAAACAGTGTGTGTGAGTGGGGGTGGTGTGTGTGTGTGTGTGTGAGGGGGTTGCTGTGTTTGGAGTGACTCAGTGTGTCTGAGGGGTGCTGTGTGTGTCTCTAGAAGGGAGATAAGGAAGCAAATTTATAAAATTAGGGGGAAAAGAAAACCTGATCTTACCCCCCAGGCCCCCATTCTCCCCTTCTTCTTACCTCTGGCCGTTGGAGGGGAGGCCTCTCAACTCCTGGTGATGGCGCGTGCAATTTAGCCTGTAGCTCCTCTGGCTGCAGTCTGACTACTTTTTCCTCCCGTTAGTACAGTGCTGTGTCGGAGCATTGCCATGGAAATGTGAGGCAACACTCAAACCTGCCTGCGCATGGGAGAAGCGTTCTACCTCCCAGGCCCAAGCTCCATCCCTCTGTTGTGGCAAACTGCCTTTGGGGGCAGTGAGGGAGATCTTTGATCTCCCTACCGGCCCGAGAAGGCAGATAACAGATCCTGCTCTGCGTGGGGCTGGCAGGGGAGATGAAAAAGGATCTCCATTGTCCGCCTCTGCCCATGGGGAAAGGCAAATCTCCCAAAACTAGAACGTTTATGCGTTCTGAGCAAGTTTATCGGGGCGCTGGGACAAATCGTCGAAAACCGGGACATTTAGTTACCCTGTTTATGATGCAGTTTTACAATCTGATATAGACTATGGTAAAATACGATGTAATTTAAACCCAATGCCTATTAAATCCAAGATGAAAACTGTAGAAACAGATCAGTTAACAGTATGATGTAACATGAAAAATATCTCTGTTTAGATCTGTGTAATAGGTCATGGAACAAGATATTGAAAACCGAGTATTATATATTGTGTGTGAGTGTATGTGTAAATATACACATACAAAGACCTCTCACTAGATACTTGCCTCTGTGCGAAATCTCCATCCACAAATGTAACACGTTTCAGCTGTGTGTGTGTGTGTGTGTGTATGTATGTGTGTATGTATATGTATGTATATGTATGTATATGTGTATATATATATATATATATATATATATATATATATAAAAAAATCTCATTTCCCCTAGCCATTCTTTAGTAAAAAATAAATAAAAAAATTTGACCAGTAGCATACAGCTTTAAATTTTAAGCTCTCAATATATATATATATATATATATATATATATATATATATATTTATATATTGAGAGCTTAAAATTTAAAGCTGTATGCTACTGGTCAAATTTTTTTATATATAACCCGTGTGAGTTTCCTTAAAAATCTCATAATTACCAAAGATGATGACCAGACTTTATTAACAATGTGACAAATCGCTAGGTTCTCAGAAAAACATCTGACTGTCCGGCCCCCAGGCGGCAGCAGCGGCCACGATTGGGTATAATTCAAACATGGCCGATGTAGTGGAGAAGCTAGGTTGGGACGTAACTTCTCTAGACCATGGACCCCAAAGCCATTGATCTCCATGGATGGCTGAAAAGCCAGTATTGGCCGCAGCATCTGTCCAGAGTGTAGGTGACTTGTTGGAAAGAGGGGGGATGAACATGGCTTGTCCATTCCAAGATGTGAGAAAAATGCGCCACATGAGTAAGTCAGCAGTAGGTGGGAAATGAAAGATCTACCCTGTGGAATGATCCTCATGGCAGTATTTGAGCGACCCCAGCAGAGATTGAAGTTCTTTCCGGTTGCAAGAACCTAGCTGTATGTACAGCTCAATACTCGCCAGAGTGCGCTCAATCTTCCTGGGGAAGGCTTTCTTGCATGTGAATCTAGTCTAGTTGAATCCCCAGGAAATGCATAACAGTGTCTGGACCTATGTTTTTTGTTTTTTTTTTTTGTTTTTTTTTTAAACCCCTCAGACAACCCTTCAGTGAGAAAATTAACCAAGTGTTGTGAGGGGTGGTGTTGTAACAGCACAGCAAATAATGTGACGTTGATGCAAGTGTGGTACAGTTTAGGAAAGATTTTATTAGGAAATATGTTTTTTGCGTGAGCCCAGAAACAGTGAGCACAAACGTGTAACAATCTACAGGAACTAAAACCACAAGTGCCCGCATTAAAGTTGTTGCATATTTGGGATTTTCACAGGAAGACGATGTTCCTACCCAGCTTATCCTTCAAAATTCTTGTTGGTCTTGCAAAGTTTGGGCCTGAGTGGCCCTGCTCAACTTCCAGTGTATTAGGGCAAATGGATGCACAAACTGCAAAAGCCGGAGTCCTGAGGCTTGCAAAATGTCTGCAGAATAACTGTGTCCAGCTTACTCCAGTTCATGCTGTAGTTAAACTGAGTCAGAGCTGCAGCCACTTTTGCAGAAAAGGAATGGTGGTAGTCATAAAAGGCTGTTCCACCGTATTTGTGCCCCAGATCCAAAAGCTTGTGCATGTAAACGTCCAAGTCTTCCCTTTTCTCAGGATACACAGAGCAATACACATCCCCAGGGCCGGATTAAGAGCCCAGTAGGCCTGGTGCTGACAATGATGGGCCTAATTACGGAATCTTATCCACCAAAACCACTAAAACAGTCATACCTCCCAAGCGTCATGTATCTGATGGAGATGGTGCTGGAGGGAAACTCATAGAATGCAGCTATAAGAAAACACATACTCTATGCTAATTTCTCTCTAATTTATGCTTTCATCTTTCAAGTAAATCCATACCCCCTAACAGCAGTGTCCAGTGAAGCAGGAAGTCAATGGGTGGGGTAAAAGGGTGTGCCACTGGCACGAATCACGTGACAAGACCTGCCAAAAGGGGTGAACATGCCCAAAAAGGGGGCATGTTTGTCCAAGGAATTGGAAGGTCAGCCTAGCATGAATGCATGTCAGGCTGCCTGTCAATCCTGCAGGCTGTCCAACTAAGGGCATACTATGCAGGCAGCACCTTGAGCTTGACATAAATGCGTCTAATAATGCGCTCACTCCATGCTTTCTAGGGACTTTCCCCTAGCACTCACTGGTCCACTTGTCTCCTTACCTTCTTACTAGCAGGCAGAAGTTCTTGGTATATAGTCTGAGACAGAGAAAAGGTGTATGTAGTGAGTGTAGAAGAAAGGGGACATGCCACAGAGACCAACGTCTTCATTACCTAAACTAACTTTAATGTCAGCCAGTGCACACAAGTTTTGTTCCCATACATCCCTCTTAAGCTTCCAAACTTAAAGGGACACTATAGTCACCAGAACAACTACAGCTTATTGTATTTGTTCTGGTAAGTAGAATCATTCCATTCAGGATTTTTTGACGTAAACACTGTCTTTTCAGAGAAAATAACTCCACTGGACGCTCCTTAGATGGCTGCTAGAGGTGCTTCCTGGGGCAGTACTGCCTAGTGTGCAGCACTGCCATTCAGTGTCTCCACCCTCTGCATGCAGACACTGAACTTTCCTCATAGAGATGCATTGATTCAATTTATCTTTATGAGGAGATGCTGATTGGCCAGGGCTATGTTGGACTTGTGCTGGCTCTGCCCCTGATCTGCCTAGTTGACAGTCTCAGCCAATCCTATGGGGAAGTATTGTAATTTGCTCAGACCACCACTTCTGAGCCAGCAGCTGCAGAATTGAATACAAGTAATATTTTACTATATTTAGGGAGGCAAGAAGGGGCCAGGGTGGTGGTTTTAACATAATAGTGTCAGAAATACATGATTGTGTTCCTGACCCTATAGTGCTCCTTTAAGCAAGAGTATGTGAAGAGCAGTTAAGGTTGCCTTAATCATTTGTATAATTAATTAGTTATGCGTGACATCACATGATGTAAATCACAAGGAGTGATATCAGAGAAAATTCTGTAAAATCACCAACAAACTACTCACAGTTTGATTCTGCTGTATAGATGGATTGCTCCCAGTGTCTCCCTGTCTCCCAGTGTCTCAGTCTCCCAAGTCACCCAGTGTCACAGTGTCAGTGTCCCCATGTCGCCCGGTCCCCTAGTCTCCCAGTGTCTGTGTCCCCATTTCTCCCAGTGTCCCAATGTCTCAGTGTGTCCCCATGTCACTAGAATACTGGGGACACTGAGAGACATGAGGACACTGAGAGACATGAGGACACTGAGAGACATGGAGACACTGAGAGACATGGAGACACTGAGAGACATGGAGACACTGAGAGACCCGGAGACACAGAGACATGGGGACACTGAGAGACATGGAGACACTGAGAGACCCGGAGACACAGAGACATGGGGACACTGGGAGACATGAGGACACTGAGACATTTAGGGAAACTTGGAGAAATGGGGACACTGAGACACTAGGGACACAGACACTGGGAGACATGGGGACACTTAAACATTTGGGGACACTAAGACACTAGGGACACAGACATGGGAACACAGACACTGGGAGACTAGGGGACACTGGCTGGGAGACAGACACTTGGGGACACTGGGAGACATGGGTACAGTTGTGGACATAGACATGTGGACACTGGGACATATAGGGACACTGGGAGACATTGGGACACTAGGCACACTGAGACACTAGGAACACAGACACAGGGAGACATGGAGACACTGAAACATTTTGGGACACTAAGATACTAGGGACACAGACACTGGGAGACTAGGGGACACTGGGAGACTAGGGGACACTGGGAGACTAGGGGACACTGGGAGACTAGGGGACACTGGGAGACTAGGGGACACCGGGAGACTAGGGGACACTGGCTGGGAGACAGTTGTGGACATAGACATGGGGACACTGGGACACATGGGGACACTAGGCACACTGAGAGACATGGGACACAGACACTGGGAGACTTGGGGACACTGAGACACTAGGGACACTGGCTGGGGGACATAGTGTTTCCGTGTCCCAATGTCTCAGTGTCTCCCTATGTCTCACAGCGTCACCCCATGTGTCTCAGCATCCCCATGTGTCCCAGTGTCCCCTAGTGTCCCCAGGTCTCCCAGTGTCTGTGTCCCCATGTGTCATAGTGTCTCAGTGTCCCCATGTGTCCCCGAGAGTCTGTGTCCCCTAGTGTCTGTGTCCCCATATGTTCCCAAGTGTCTGTGTCCCCTAGTGTCTGTGTCCCCATGTTTTCCAGTGTCCCCAAGTGTCTGTGTCCTAGTGCCTCAGTGTCTCCTAGTGTATGTGTCATCATGTGTCCCCTAGTGTCTGTGTCTCCTAGTGTCTCAGTGTCCCCATGTGTCCCCTAGTGACTCAGTGTCCCCATGTGTCCCCTAGTGTCTCAGTGTCCCCATGTGTCCCTGCTGCCTTTCCCCCAGCAGCTGTAGGGCTGCTGTCTGGACTCTCTGTGCTGTGTAGCTGCTCCCCCACGGATCAGTGAGTAGCAGAGAGAGGCAGGGATATTATGTAACTTCCTATACCTGCCTCTCTCCACACACAGTGACCCCAACTGGCCGGTGCTGGTATTGCAGAGTAATTTACATTTATTCTGAGAAAATTACCTGCATTTGTATTGCCGGTATTACTGCAATACCGGCATGGCCAGGCAGCATCAAATACCGTCTGTGCCATTAAAATACCAGTCAGGTGGCAAACCTAAGAGTAGTGTGTAAAAAAAATAAAAAAATAAAAATTTTATGGGCCTGGGCCTGGGCCTGGAGCTGCAGCTCCATCAGCCCCTATGTTAATCCGGCCCTGCACATCCCTATAAATGCCAAAACCCAACACAAATTCAGGACTTGACTGGAAGTAACCCCTTCAACTCACCAGATCAACAACAGTAAAGTGGGAGAGGACTGGCAGCCCTTTTAAAGGGGATTCAAGCCAGTCCCACAACTACAGGCCCAGCCTTAAAGGACCACTATAGTGCCAGGAAAACATACTCGTTTTCCTGGCACTATAGTGCCCTGAGGGTGCCCCCACCCTCAGGGTCCCCCTCCCGCCCGGCTCTGGAAGGGGGAAAGGGGTAATAACTTACCTTTTTCCAGCGCTGGGCGGAGAGCTCTCCTCCTCCTCTCCGCCTCCGATCCGACCCGCCGGCTGAATGTGCACGCGCGGCAAGAGCTGCGCGCGCATTCAGCCGGTCTCATAGGAAAGCATTATCAATGCTTTCCTATGGACGCTTGCGTGCTCTCACTGTGATTTTTCACAGTGAGAAGCACGCAAGCGCCTCTAGTGGCTGTCAATGAGACAGCCACTAGAGGATTAGGGGGAAGGCTTAACCCATTCATAATTATAGCAGTTTCTCTGAAACAGCTATAATTATGAAAAAATGGGTTAACCCTAGAAGGACCTGGCACCCAGACCACTTCATTAAGCTGAAGTGGTCTGGGTGCCTAGAGTGGTCCTTTAAATATATATAATCAGAAATACAAGGAATCATAAGCATGAAAAATGAAATCCATAAATAACTTACAGGAGTCCAAAAAAAAAATGAATCCCAATATAAAAAAAAAAAAGAGAAAAATACTAAATAGCCTTACTGGTAGACTTACAGGCACACATACTGTTACTGACAGATATATATATATATATATATATATATATATATATATATATATATATATATATATATATATATATATATATATATATATATATATATATATATTTATTTTTTTCTCCCTCTCTCCCTCCCCTCCCCTCCCCCGCCGAATCGTTCCGAACTTCAAACAGATGCATGCTCTCACTGACAGACAGACACACTGATTCAAATATATACTTAAAAATGCAAATAAACATTGCTAAATTGTTAAAGCTATAACCCACTTGTAATTACTAATCAATGGTGAAATTAAATTTTTTTTTTCTATTTTCTTCCTTTTTCCTTCCTTTTCTTTTCTTATTATCGATACCACATGTGAATAAAAATTCTAAAATGTTAAAGCATATGCTAGTTTATAATGCCACTTCTTGCCTTCACTATGGAGCCAGTTTCTGCCTTATGAATAAAATGATGATAATTATATTTTAATTTCCATGTGTCTTTGCCAGGAGGATTGTTGGATTCTTCTTAATCCTTACTCAGTTGGGATTCTGCTGTGTCTACTTCGTATTCCTGGCTGATAATATCAAACAGGTACTGACAATGTGTTCTTTAATTGCAGAAATGCATGTGTGTATATTCTAATTAAATCACAGTATTCCCCAGTAATAGGGAATATATCCTAAAAAAGTGTTTACATTTATAAAAGTGTCATAAAATTCAAAGTAAACTTCTCATGAAATTTAGGTTTATGCTATATTGTTGTAATCACGCTATACTACATATGACAACATCTATCATTAGGAGATACGACAACTGTAAAGAGTGAAGGTGCTTCATACCAATACAAAGAAAAGTGATGTTTGAAATGCAATGTGATATATAGTTACCAGGACCTCGCGATCACATGGACGGCATAGCCGTCCACGGCAGTGCCAACAGGAAGAGTGTCTGGAAAAAGTTAAAATAAAGTTTAAAACACTTTAAAATTATATATACTTAGATCTTATATATATATATATATATATATGATCTAATACAGGTACAATGATATTGATTAAATGTGGATATATATATATATAATTTTTATTATATATATTTATTTGTGCTCGAAATTTAATACGTAATGGATAGTGTCTGAGATGAAAGTTGGTTTGTGGTGTGCCGAAAAACCAACGTACGAGTGGGCCTGTAAATAAGAGGGCCCACCAAGGAGAGTTGTATTGCTATAAGGGTGAAGGTGGGTGGGGACAATCAACTTTACTGGCAGAGGTGAATAGGGGCTGGGAGTTTAAGTAGGGGACTTACTCCTCCCACAAATTCTGGCCTAATGGCCTTTCTACTTGTGCTCGGAATTTAATACGTAATGGATAGTGTCTGAGATGAAAGTTGGTTTGTGATGTGCCGAAAACCAACGTACGAGTGGGCCTGTAAATAAAAGAGGGCAAAGAGAAGTTCAAGAAAAACACACTTTATTGCATTTAGTGCATAACCAAATTCCTGAAGGCTTGGCGAAGCTCTCTTTCTGGTCGTAGTATGTACGTATGGTATATGGAGGATTTCCATCGACCCAGTCTCTTGATGTGAACTGGGGTGTTTGTACTAGGGGCTGATGAAGCGGCTCCTATGCGGAAGGAGTGACCGGAGAATGAAGCCGGGTTGTAACCCAGTTTTGCCAGTAAGGTTCTGATGTGCGTTGTGAATTTAACAGTGGTGAGTGGGTGCCCTTGTAATAGTAAGCGCAGAGAGTCAGGTAAATGCGTGTGATGAGCTGACTTTAGATGGTCTAGTGCCTTAACCGGACACCAAGCATTATCAGTGGGAAACAGGGGAATAATAGTGGGGTGTAGTGAGTGATTAGTTTTGATAGATGGGAGCGTGAGTACGTAGTGAGCTTTGAGGTTTTAAGGCTGTGTGAGATATCCCCTTGAAAAACAACGGTGAATTCTCCGGGTCTAAGGAAACCATAAAAAGCTAGATAAAAGGCAGACTTGATCACCAGGTTTGTGTTGGGATCGAATGGGGATTCATCAAGTAGATTGCTGAGTGATCTAAAGATAGGCCCATCTATTGGTAGTCTGGTGGTGGTAAGTGGAACAGAAACCTTTTGAGATACCCTTTAAGACTTTCTTGATGGGGTATGATGACAAGAAGTGGGTGTTGTTGGGGAAATTAGTGAGACTGTGGTGCTGAACCCCTGTGAGGTATAGTTTAATGGTATTGTGAGAAAGTTTTAAATGTAAGTGGCAGAAGGAGGCAAAAGCCACCATGGTTTGAGTAGAAAAATCACCTTGTAATCCGAAATCTGCTGTGAATTTATTAAAAATTGTAAGTAGGTGACAGCTATGTTAGATGATAGTGCTTGATGTGTGAGAGACCTAGCGTGGTGCATTAGTGCGTTTAATCCAGGATTAGTTTGTGAAACCGTGGTGTCTTGGATGGCTGGCAGTGGGCCTTAGGGTAGAAGAATACCTGGAATTGAGAGCGAAACAGAGAGTCAGCGGATGTGAAAACAGACTAAGTGGAACTGGACGGTTGCTGCCAGCCAGGTCAGCTTGCGAATCAGCCGCATGATGGTGAGGGAGGATGAGCACCCCTTGTTTATGATACCGCAAGCTGCCGAGTTGTCGGAATAGCATTTTACTGCCTTGCCGGACCAGAGATGACCCCAAGTGTGTGCGGCCGCCACTATGGGATAAATTTCAAATAGGGCTGAAGTCTCCCTAAATCCTGGCAAGGCATCCGTCTCAGTAGGCCAATGACCCCTGAACCAGTGATTACCGAAGATAGCTGCGAAACCCGTGTTGGCTGCAGTGTCTCTGTGATGATAGGTGAGGAATCGGAGAGAGGAAGGATAAACATGGAGATACCGTTCCACTCAGCCAAAAACTTCCCCCATATGAGTAAGTCAGCCTTGGCTTGCTGATCCAAAGAAATTGGGCAGCAGTCTGGTACCCCGTGAAGCAGACTGAGAAGCCTGGATACGAAAGACCTACCCTGCGGAATGATGCGCATCGCTAAATTCAGGGACCCCAATAGGGACTGAAGTTCCTTTCTGGTGCATGCATCACTCTGCAGGAACATGTCTATCTCCCCTCTCAAGCGGACCAATTTGTCGGGGGGAATGCTGGCTCAGAAGGTACCAGAGTCCAGCTCGATCCCCAAGAAGGTAAGTTTATTAGTGGGGCCGATGGTTTTGGAGGGTGATAAGGGTACCCCGAGTGAGGAAAAAAGTGCTGAGGTGCTGAGGATATTAGTGGGTGTACGTGGCCTGGTTCTATCAGTAGGAAGTCGTCCAAATAGTGAATGACTGAGTGACACCTGAGATCGTTTAGAAGCAGCCAGCATAGTGTTTCTGCGAATATGTCAAACAGTTTGAGGCTGCTTCTAGACCCGAAAGTGAGGCGTGTGGATAAATAGTATCTGTCTCGCCATTTAACACCGTGCAGATGCCAGAGTGATGGGTGCATGGGTAGTAATTTGAATGCGTTTGTAATGTCCGTTTTGCTTAGCGAAGCGTTTCTACCAGTTGAAATTATGGATTGTATAGCATCGTCCATTTTAACGTACTGTAATGAAAATTCTTTTGCTGGTATGAATGAGTTAATGCTGGGAACAAAAGAGGTGTGTGGTGCCGATAAATCGATAATTAGACTTTTTTATTAGAGTATTTGTGCACAGCTATACCAATGGGATTAGTGCAACAGGAGGAAAAAGGTGAGGAGGTGAAGGGGCTGACCATGAAACCGTGTGAGATTTCGGAGGAAAGGAGAGTGTCTGTGGATAATGGGTCTTGGCAGGCTGAGGTTGGGACATTCAAGCGTGCCTGAGGGGATGGCTACGAGACCCGTGAGAAAACCCTGTGTGAACCCTGTGGTCAAATACTCACCAAATGCCTGCTTTGATGAGGTCTCAAGTAAAAAAACAGGTTGTCGACATTAATGTTGGTTAGTCATTTGTTAGGGGACAACCTGGCCGGGCACATGGTTTTTGTGTGTGCCCTGAAGCAGATAGAGCAGATGTGCAACAACCTACATGAGCTGAAGCTGCAGGACCCGTCATTAAAATTGTTGCATACCTGCGCTTTGCCTAGGAAGGAGATGCATCTACCCAGTTTATTCCGTTGACCACCCGCTTGTTTAGTGTGAGGGGTGAAAGTGGTTTGAGGGTTGGGAGTGGAGGTGGATGGATCAGCTTCAGAGGGGCACAAATCATCCGTATGGGATGTGGTATTACATACGGCGCAAGACGGGGGCAGGTGCTGGACGAGGATGTATAGGGGACTGTGGTGTTGTAGCAGAGACTGCCGAGAAAGGGGCTGAGAGGTCAGGGAGGTTACCTGGGGAGGCGATGGCACTCTCCACTTTAGATAACCTGTTATTCAAGGTCTGCAGGTTGGCCTGGATTGCTGCAAGGGTGTCCTGAGTGGCCGTGCAAGCACCTGATGGTTGTCCTTGAGAGCTAGTGCCTGGCCTAGGCTCGGGGGCCTGATTGGTCAAGAGTCTGTAGAGTTCCGCCTTTCTAGCAGTAGCTGGAAAGGGATGCCCCTTAGCCTAAGTTCAGCCGTAATTTTTGGAATAGTCCATGCTCTCACGGACGTAGGAGTAGAGGGGGTGAGAGATTCGTCTGGAGACTCTGGTCTGATAGGAGTGAACGGGATCTCTTGCAGACAAATCATCGGTGGGGGCTGGTTCTTGAGACATTCTAGAAATGAATTGGTGAATTAGCTTTATTAGGTGAAGGAGGGGACAGAGGGGGGTTCCTTAGGTGAACTGGACTGTAAGGCTAGTGCCGAAGCGAAAAACTTAACTGTGAACTAGTGACAAGTGAGGCCCTGCTAGTGCCGAGTGGCGGTGAGAGGCTCTATCTATGATTTGGCCGAGGGAAGTTTGTTGCCACAGACGTGGTGGCGGGATGTTGGCCTCTCGATGACTGTTAAGGAGATTCAAACGTGTGGCCGTGAAAAGTTAGGCCCTGACTGCGGCCCTATAGAAGGGCGAACTAGGCATCTAACTATGATTTGGGTGTGGGGCCGGACCTCCGTGTTGAGGTGGGAGATGGCCTCGCGGGACTGGAATTTACTTGGGTGAGCTAGGGCCGGAGCTTAGACCCTGTAAGCCAGTTCACTTGCTTTCTATGGGTTAAATGGCAATTTATGGTGTAATGGGTGGATACTAACCTTGATAGTGGTTATAACAGGTAATTGCAAATGGGGTATGTCCAGTCTTTTTTAGTAGCCACTTAGTCACAAACACTGGCCAAAATTGGTGTTTAAATTAGTTTTTTTGCATTTTTCACACACAAACAAATATTAACGCTATCTTTGGCCAGTGTTTGTAACCAAGTGACTACTAAAAAAGACTGGACATACCCCATTTGCAATACCTTGGGTTACTACTTTTGCAAATACAAATATATGTATTTTATTGCATTAAAAGCAAACAGTATTATGACATTCACAGTTAAAATGTCACGTAGAACTAAAAAAAAAATTAAAATTCTTATTTTCTCCCATTTTTAAAAATATTTTATTCATATTAAATTATGTTTCATACCTAAATATTTGATGTGAAATGAAAGCCCTGTTTCCCCTGAATAAAATAATATATAATAAGTGTGGGTGCACTTAATATGAATGAGGTGAATTATGCCTGAACAGACATATAGCGCAAATTAAAGTTTTTTTGTGTACGTTTTGTTTTGATAATGTGTACATTTGGCATAGTCCTTAAGGGGTTAACCGAGAAAAAGCAGTGTTTACATTTCTCCCTAGGAACACCTCTAGTGGCCACTAGAGGTGCTTCTGGGTCAGTGCCGCACAGTGTGACGGTGCTGGCAATAAAGCAGAGTAAGTGATGAGAACCGCACCCAATCCCAACGGCCAAGGGTGCTCCAGAGCAGGACCAGCAATCCCAGTACAATAATCCAAGAAGAAAAAACTCACAGGCACTCCAACTTCAAGCCGCAGGCAGATTTATTATGACTGAATGCAACGCAACGTTTCGACTTGAAAAAGACCTTTCCGGTCGAAACGTTGCGTTGCATTCAGTCATAATAAATCTGCCTGCGGCTTGAAGTTGGAGTGCCTGTGAGTTTTTTCTTCTTGGATTATGGTGCTGGCAATAAGGCAAGTTTTCTTAACGATTAATGGGGGCAAGACAACACTTTTGGCTTGGAGTTGTCTGAACAACTTTCTAGAGACCCCCAAAGTATGTAAAAGGGATATATTGTTTTTTGTTTTTTGGCTTGCATAAAATACATCTCATGAGCTCACACCATTGAGTATCTCTCACTGCAGTAACTGTGAGTAACTCTTTCATATTGTTTTACAAACATTGCATTTTCCCCTTATCTTTAACCTGTTTGCATTAATTAACCATTTTTTTTTTTTATAACTCAATATTCTTTTAATAATAATTTTTGCTTCTGTTGAAAAAATACGAAACAAATATATTGCATACAGGAGTGTTTCCGATTGTTGTTGAAATACATTTTTATTAAAAATGAAAATGTGTACAACTAAATAGGTTATATCTGTAGCATGTTGGTTAAATGCTATTTTCGTCTAATAATGAAGCATGACTGTAAATACAATCTTTTGATAATGTTCAGTTAACACAGCTTGCAGAATCCGTATGAACATGCAATCATATTATTGCAGGGCACTTTTTTTTCTGTTTTATTGACCTTCCATCTCTTTGTCCAACTAATTATAAGGCCTTTTTTTTTCCTATCACAGAAGAAATAAGTAGGGTAATTTTTTCCAGTGAGGGTTTAGTAAAACATGCAATAATCTTGAAAAAGAAGTTCGCTTGATGATCTTGCAGGGGACACTGCACTTTGTGATTGTCATCTATTTTTTCACATACATATTGTCAGAATGTTATTTATTTCTGTAGCAAATCCTACTTTGTTCCTTCAACTGTGGAAAATCTTCAACCAATCTGTGGATCTCCTTATATACACAATAGACCTTCTCATTAACAACTCGCACAAGTGGGTTGAAGCCATAAGTGGATCTCTTGTACCTTTTTAAGTGAATAACAAATTGTGAATATTGGGGGGCGGGGCCAGGCCGCGGAGTGGAGCTCCTGCATCGTGCCGCTAAAAAAGGCAATTTTCTTGCCTCCAATGCCCAACAGAACCCAGGAAAACGTGAGGTGTACGAGGAGGAACCTGCCTGATGTCGGTCGAAGCCGGTTTCTGGTGGATCGTGACACACTGCGGACATCGAGGTGGCACATGCACCCGGGCCTAGTTGTGGAGACCCGCAGGATGGAGGTCCGATGAAACACAGGAAAACCGCGAAGCAGACGCACAGGAGGTAGCATTGCCAGGTGCAAATGATGAGGGGGGGCCAGGCCCCGCTACCCCGCCCCCCCCCCCCGGGCTGGTGGGGGGTTATCCTGGCCCATGAGTCCCTGCTTCGACGACACCCAAGGGGATCAGAAGGGGTCGGTGGTGCCGGCGGCCTCCCACCTTGTAAATGGAACTGCTACAAAAATTCATTGCAATGCTAGCATGTAAGGGGAGACTCACCTTCATAGAGCGGCTTCCCCGCATTGCTTCGATGGCCCCAACAGCTGCTGCCCTGCAGAGGGCTACCTTTCTCAGAATGGCAGCAAGCATTCTGAAAATCCTCGCTTTTTTTTTCTCTCTTAGATAGCTTAGTTAAACAACACTTCCTCCAAATGCCTTCTTATAGCAACACTACACTTTTTTACGGGTTCGTTAACTATTAATGCTTATATTATAGGCATTCCTAATATCCAAGTTAGAGTCACAATAGACTAAGCGCTATTTGAACACATCACATGAATGGTCTATGTACCTAATCACTTGGGTTATAAATCCACAAGGTAGCACGTCGCCCTCATCCACTCGCTGCATAATTACCTACAGTTACTAATGCATATGTTGATTTTGTAAATGTGTGTACCGCAACTCAAACCAGAATATGTTCTCCATGCTACATGGCTTCAGCGGACATAGGCTGCATGTTAGCCATAGTAATCAACTTACTGGCAAACCAAATGCAAATATGGCATGTGGTACAACTTATATTGGAATTGTCCATAGGATGTCACAAGTAGCTTTAGCAAGCACATACGACATTGGTGCCCTATAGTACCCAGAGGCTATCTGGTACGATGCTGTAATTAGTTATCTATCTTCTCTCCCATATTAAACTTATGATTGAAAAGCAAAGTTTACTTAATTACATATAGGGTTACATAAACTGAAAGCTTTACCACATGCTTAGTTAGACACAATTTGACCGCGTAGTGACATATGAGGCCCCATCTTGAACTCAGCCGATGCAGAAAAAGGCACAGAAACCCTCCCCCCAAAAAACATATTTCAAGTGTACCACATTATAGGGCTATAACATGCTATGATAAACTTGTACACATAACTTCTCATGTTTTTCCATAACGAATGCATTGTTTACGCTTTATCCCCTGCATGGGAAAGCTGCTTATTGTGTTGACCTCAATAAAAACAGATTTAAAACAAATTGTGAATATCTCCACTTGTTCAACATTGAGTAGAATGAGAAGTTATTGAGGGTGCACACATATGTGCACTGTTTGACCCTGCTAAATAAAGAGACCTCATAGTTCCTGGTTGAGGAAGTCTCCAGAGAAAGTATGGAGTTCAGAATTTTGCTGCAAAATAGGACACAAGAGTTAAGTAATCGAATAATTTCTTTTAAAAAGTATAATGTGTGTATATATATATATGCAAACCATCAATAAATGTTGGCAGGCCCACCCCCTTGTATGAATTTTAATTAAAATCTATATTTTATGATTGCAGATTTTCTATGTACAGTTTTCTATTTACCTTACAATATTTACTTATACCTCTACGCTATAAACATTGAGATATATTACAGATTTGTAAAGTACATCCATATCTGTGTAAACTCACCTACTGAGATATCCAATATTGACAGATGTGTGTGTGGATGCAACCTCTGGATTAGAGGATAGCTTCTTTTTTCACATACCAATACAATGATGCATGCCATCCACATAGTCTTTGATCCAAACTTCCAATCTATATAGTGTAACGGCAAACTTCTCAATTGAGGAACTTGTATGTTGAGTTATCCGCTTTCAGTTTTTGGAGTACTAGTGAGGAAGAATTCCTCCATAATTATTAAATATACAATATTATTATTCTCTTGAAAGAAAAACAGTTGAGACATTTATATAGGATGATCAGTGTGTTAAAATTGTTAATGTGCTACTTCTATATATAATACTGCATTAAAATACATCTGTAATGACAGGTGTCTGTGTGTGTGTATGTATATGTGTGTGTGTGTATGTATATATGTATATATATATATATAATGTGTGTGTGTGTGTATGTATGTGTGTATATATATATATATATATATATTTATAATGTGTAGGCTTTTATCCAAGTTCTGTTTTGTCACTATATACTGAATTTGTGTTCATTATAGTTATCTGTTAGACATTGCAATTTTACATTCCCAGTGCATGATTGCTTATTTCTTCCTTATGCCCTTTCTAGGTAGTGGAAGCTGCCAACTCCACCACAAATGACTGTAGCTACAATAAGACCGTGATTCTAACAGAGAGCATGGACTCCAGATTGTACATGCTAGCATTCCTCCCTTTCCTCGTCCTACTAGTCTTCATCAGAAACCTTCGCTATTTGTCTTTTTTGTCCCTGTTTGCTAATCTGACCATGTTGGGGGGTGTAATTTTGATCTACATCTACATTGCACAGGTAAACTATTAAATTGGTCTGCTTCATTTATACTTATTTATTTATTTGTACTTCCAGTTAGCCCTGGTAATAAACTTTAACCCATTAAGGACACAGGCAATTTTTGCATTTTTTTGCTGTTGCGTTAAACTGCAATTTGCATTTTACTAATTTATTGCACCAATACATATTATATACTGTTTTTTTTTTAAGGAAAAAAGGGTTTTAATTTGATGTAACATATACATATATAAATGCTTATTTATTATAAAAAAATGCAAAAAAAGGAAAAAAAAATTTAATTTATTTTTTACAGTTTTTGCAATAATAATGTGTGCATAATTAGTGCAGGTTAAGGAAAGTAATTAAAATAAATTAATTTAGTTCTGATTTATAGAATATATAATGTGTCTAGGATTTTATGTTTTATTGATAGTTACAGGATAAAAAAAGGAGCAAAATAAACTTTTAATGTGGAGCGATTTTAGAATTTGGTA
Source organism: Pelobates cultripes (assembly GCA_933207985.1). Taxonomy (NCBI): domain Eukaryota; kingdom Metazoa; phylum Chordata; class Amphibia; order Anura; family Pelobatidae; genus Pelobates; species Pelobates cultripes. The sequence goes on from OW240914.1 coordinate 196,647,732, forward strand.
TGTTTGTCTTGTAAGCTTAATAGCCATAAAAGAAAACAAAATTGGCACACAAAAGTATATATTTATATAAAGTAGACATCACAGGCTATTTACCTAATGTTATTTTTGACACTTTTTACATTTCAGTGCCAATCTCAGCTAAATATTGGAGTACAATGTGTGCCTTATGTGTGTTATGGCAGTATTACACCTAATATGTTGCTCAGCTATGCCATCTTAGTACAATACCCCCATGTGTATCTTTTTCAGGGATAGGTGGATGTTAAAGGGGCACATTGGAGACCAAGCCATATAATTATTTTTCCAAACTTTGAATTTAGAAGCTGGGTCCATGTGCAATTTTCGAGCATCTTAGCAGGTTTTTAATTTAAACTACCACAGAAAGGCCTACCATTTCTTAAAGTAGACATCCCAAGGTATTTCAAAAGGCATATTTTAAACCTTAGCGTATGATTTTTTTGCTAGTTTGTACCAAGTCTAGTAACAATTAGCAATTGTTCTGCTTTTTTGACACACACTTGGAGGTGTTACTGTATATTTTGCAATCCTTATGTGTATAACACCTAATATGTTGCTCAGCTATGTTGCCTTAGTACAACAACACCTCCATGTGTACTTTTTTCAGGGATATGTGGTTGTTGAAGGGTCACATTAGAGACACACCAATTTCATATTTTTCAAAAGCGGATGCTGGGCCTTAGTCTCATTTTAGCAGATCATGATTACAAATTACCTCACAAAGGGAATTTTTAAATATAAGCAGCTCATCAATTCAAATTATGAACAAGTGCATACTATTTGGTGTGAACTTATCAGGGGGTAGTACCCAGTCATCTGCGTCACAGGCAACGCTGTCATGGATTCCGGAACCAAAGCACACACAGACCATAAAGAGAGTGAACACAGAGAGATAAACTTGTAATGCCAGTCCTTAGAATGGCCGGGCTATTCAAGCAGAGAATAGTCAAGTTACAAACCAAGGTCAAAGGAGTAAAGAGAAACGGTACAACTATAGGACAAGCTGAGGTCAAGGATCAGAGAAGACAGGATAAACGTGAGACAGAGCCAATATTCAGTAAACAAAAAGACAGAGTAAACGAGCTATTGTGCTACCAAAAGACCACAAGACCGTCAGTGGCCTGAACTTCCTCAGCATCTTTAACTTACAATAACTAAAAATATATAAACTATATACATATTGTTACCCCCACATGACTAAAATCACACCATAAAAACCGGTCTACTTATTCGACCTGGGTGTGGAAAATTTTAAAACAGTGGCCAATACATAGGCCGGGCTGAGAGGGGCAATCAGGGCAGTAATAACTGGTCTCAGCTCTTACACCCCTCTTGTAACACACCCTGCACCTTTTTTGGGGTTTTTTCTTTTTTGGGGTTGATGGAATCGTGAAGCAGATGTGACCTGCCTCAATTCTTCTGCTAGGCTCCACTGATGGTCCCCCTATGTGGCACTCAAGTAGCCCAGAAGTGAGCTGAAACTGAAATGAAAGAAACGTGTATTTCAGCACACCATTTGCCTTTTTAAATATAACAAAAGGCATTGTGGATTGCCGTCTGCATTATATATATGCCCACTTTTTTGCATGATCAGGTACGGCTGCATCAGTTGGTCGGATAGATAAACTCCCCCCATATGCTGATTGTAATGTTTTATGCAGACTGGCACCTGTTTAATTTCCGCTCTGTCACAAACTGCAACCTTGCGAGTGCGTTCACCATGGATGGTGGTTAGGATGAACACCTCCTTTTTATTGCGGTACTTTAGTGCCAGCAGTTCATCCAGGCAGAGAGCTGCTGTTCCCCCTTTTTTTCTACTAGAGCCTTTTGTAAACCTGTGCGACTCTTCCGGAGTGTGCCACATGCCACGGTCTCAAAGCAGTACAACATTTTTAGAAGTGGGATACTATTGTAAATATTATCAATATACAAGGGATATCCCTTGTTTAGTAAGGGCATTATTAAGTCCCAGACAATTTTCCCACTTGTCCCTACTATATCTGGGCAACCTGGGGAATTAAGGTGGCTATCCTTTCCTTCGTATACAGGGACGGGGTACATATAGCCACTGCCACTTTCACACAATTTATAAAATTTTATCCCATACCGAGATCTTTTGGATGGGATGTACTGTTTAAACCCCAATCTTCCCTTATACTTCATGAGGGATTCGTCAATAGAAATGTTTTGGGGGGTATAAATAGTGACAAATTTTTTGTTAAAGTGGGCAATTAGAGGGCGTATTTTATATAGAAGATCATACTGCGGATGACCTTTTGGGGGGCACTTCGTATTGTCACCAAAGTGCATAAATCGCAGTATGTCTTCATATCTGGGCCTACTCATTGTCTTGCATATGGGTTTTTTTGACCAATACATTCTAATGGTGGGCTTTTTAATTATCCCCATTTGCATTGTCAGTGCCCAGAATTGTTTCAATTCTGGCACACTGGTGGGGTACCATCTCTCTTTCCTGGCATTGAGAGACTCGTGTGTGCCAAATACTGCTGACCGTACAAATTAGCCTGGGTGACTATCACCCCCCAAGAACAGCTGCATACAATCCAGCGCATTATAGCCAGACAAGTCAGCCTGTATGTGAACTCTGGGATGTCTGGTGAAAAATTATTAGGGGGTACCCAGTCATCTGCACCATGTTCAGTATCATGATGGTCCTGCAGTATCTGGCACATAGTCCCTGTCCCCTGCGTCACTCCCTGCATCACTCTCTGAGGCAGTGTATGTCGCCGCTAACAGGGCATAAGCCTCCTCTGCACTATACTTCCTAAACATTGTGTACTATGGTTATAAACTTTAACTATAACTAAATGACCTTTTTTTTTTTTTTTTTACTTTCACCCCTAACTAGCTTATCACTAAATTCCCCAGTTTTCACTAAATTCCATCCACCCCAACTAACTAAATCACAAATTGATAAAATATAACATTTACTTTCTTTTTTTTTCTTCTTCAGATAGATACCTTACCAATGTATAGTTATTAAAACTGTTACATAAAATAAGCAACTTTGAGGTCTCTCTATCATCATTAATACGATACTTCTTTTCTTAACTATAGTAAAACTTCATGGTTTTAACTTTTTAATTAATCGTATATTCCCCTGTTTCTTCCCTCCCACCCCATACCCCATCTCTATCCTAATTATCCCTATAATAACCCTTTTAATCTCACTTTCTTATCTGACTTTTCCCTATCTTTTTTTGGAGAGAGAGAGCCCTTTCGTCTCTTTGATTGAACTACTATAGTCATCAATTGTTTTTTTTTTTATACGCCCGTTTGACCCATCCATTCCCTCTTTAATTGCTTTTTTATGTTGGACATGGAAGGCGGGTGTATGGGAAATCCCCCTTGCCACCTCATTACAATACATACTTCATCTCTCTGTCTCCCTCCTTATTTCATTCCATTTACCTGGATGAGAGACTCTCTATGATTTTATTTTAAAAATTAAAATTTATCTATTTAAGTATCCCAATATACTATTTGCATGTAGCGATTTTCTAAGCTCACTAAGATGCCTCTTTCCATTTTTGCTTGCCATATTACTTGTGCTATCATTTCTCTGGTGGAAGGGATTTGTACATTTTTCCAATTCCGTGCTATCAGTAATTTGGCTGCTGTAATGATGTGTAAAATTAACATTGAATCCTTTATCTTCATTTTTGACTCAATTAAATATAATAAAATTATTCCCAGATCAATTGTTAATTTTTTTCCTGTCATAAAATCAATTAATATAATTATATCTTTCCAGTAAGTATATATTGGTTGGCAGTACCACCATATGTGTAATAAGGTGCCCTTATCAATGTTGCACCGCCAACATCTATTGGATGTATTTGGATATATTTTATTATAAGATTCCGTGTCAAGTACTTTCTATTGAAAGTTTAAACTGTAAATCTGTTGGTTTTAAGCAGTGGACGTGTTTATATAATTTCTTAAAAGAACTTTTCCAAACTTCCTCATCTTTTTGCATATGAAGATCTTTTTCCCACTTTTCAATTGTGCCGGAAAGTTTATCATGTGTTAACGTATATAAGCATTTAACAGATTTAGACAGCATATTTTTATAGTTTTTTTTAGTACGACAAGTTGAATAATCCTGTCTATTTTACACACTCTATTCTTCATCATATACGCTGAGACAAACTCTTTAATTCTAAGGTAGTTAAAGATATAATGTGGTGGGATACAGAATTCCTCCCTCATTTGTGGAAAGGGCTTGATTTTATAATTCTGTTATTTCTATGATTTTTTTTATTCCCTTGCTCTTCCAAGAGTTGATCTTAATATTATCTGGCATATCATTAATCACGAAGATTGGTATTGCATCTATTATTCTATTCTTTAGTCTGACTTTTTTTCCAAATATATCCCACCAACATGCTAGATCTCTAATTATATGTGAGTTGGATTTTCCTCCGCTATAAAGTATTTTGAAATCTAAAATCCAGAAAAGAGGGGATAAATTCTTTACCCCTGTGCTGTCTTTCTCTATTGAATACCACTACTTCTCTGGGGATGTTTTCTGTGATAACATTATATGAAACAGTCTACTGGCCTGATAACATTGATGGATTTCTGGGCAACTCAAACCTCCATCTTGTCTTATCCTGGCTAAATGTTTCATTTTTACTCTTGTTTTTTTCCCCATCCGAGACAAATTTTAAAAAAGAGGCATGTAACATTAGTAACCAATTTTCGGGACAGGTAAGAGTGATCAGTCTCCATAAATAGAGCCATTTTGGTAAGATATAAGCCCTTAGTATATTGATTCTGCCTGACCACGAGAATCCAACCCCCCTCCAATCCTGTAAGTTTTTATTGGTTTGTTTTAATAAGGGTAAGAAATTGGCTTTTATTAACTCTTTACTTCTGATGTAATGGTTATACCAAAATAATTCAAACAATTTTTGTCTATTGGAATTCCAAATTTTTTTAAAGGAGATTAACTCATCTCTTACTCATGTTCTTTGCTATAACTACTGATTTGTCTAAATTTATTTTATAACCCGATACTCTAGAGTACCTATTTATATTTTTTAACACTTCCAGAATCGAGGTCTCTGGCTATTCAAGGATCAGTAGTATATCATTTGCATAGATATTTAGTTTAACCTGCCCCAACAGATATCTATAGCCTGTAATCTTTTGTATTTGCCTTATAGCAATTGCTAAAGGTTCTAATACTAATATGTATAACAGTGGGGAGAGGGGACACCCTTTCCTTGTCCCGTTGTTAATGTTAAAAATTTGAGAGATAAATCCGGATCCCATGACTTTTGCCTGTGGGGAGTCATAGAGAACAGATACCGTTTTTAGAATTGGACCTGTAAATCCAAATTGTTTTAATGTGGCTGACCTAAAGGCCCACCCTACCCTATCAAACGCCTTCTCTGCATCAACTGATATGAGCATGAGTGAGATCCTTCTAGTCTCTGTTGCCTCCAAAATGTCTCTTACTTTCCAAATTTTGTTAACTTATGATCGGCCTGGAATAAAACCGACCTGATCGTTGTTAATGAGATCTGGTATGACAGATTTCAGTCGTTCTGCAAGAATTGACAAGAATATTTTGATGTCTGTGTTTATCAATGAGATCGGTCTAAAATTGATGTTTATCTATCTGGTTTTGGAATTGGGATGATATTTCCTCTCAATAACTCTCCAGGGCATCTTCCTGTATTTATCATGTAATTAAAAACATTTGTGAAATTTATTCGTAAAGCCAACTGGGCCGGGGCAGTTCTTTCTTTAAGCTCATCTATTGCTTTAATAACTTCTGTTTCTGATCTAGGTTGGTTTATTGTTTCTAATTGGTCGGGCAGAATTTTGAGCATCAGTATATTTTCAAAGATTTTTTAAATTTCTTCATCACTACCAAATAAATCCTCTGGTAGGTTATATAGATCTCTATATAATGTTTCGAATGCTCCGCCTATTTGTTTTGGGGCCATAATGTATGTATCTTTATCCCTAATTCTAGATATCACTCTTTTATTTTTATTTTTTTCCTTTTTCAACTTATTAGTTATAAGCGCTTTTTGCCTTTTTGGTACAATTTAGATAGATAAACTTTAGAATGTTTTCAATTTTATTTGATAATTGCAAATTTATGTTCTGCACTATTTCTGATATTATCTTTGCTATTTCTGTAGAAGGTGTTATTTTGTTATGTTTCTTATATTCATTTAGTGCATAGCTCTGAAAATGGGGGGGGGGGGCTTTCTTTTTCATTCTGGCTGCCACCCCCATCAGGTGGCCTCTAATTACACTTTTGTCAGTACACCATACTACAATATCTGATGATGATCTGATTTTGTTTTCCAAGTAAAATAGTTGTTGTTAAAAGCGTCTTTGTAATCCAGTATGGTTGGGTTATGGTCTGACCATGTTATATCCTGTATTATGATCTTTTTAACAAGGTATAGCATGGCCACTCCCCCAGAATAAGATCGATTCTGGAGTAGGAAGTGAATGTTTTTGACTAACATGCGAAGTCCAACTTTAATGGATCAAACGTTCTCCAAATATCCCTAAGATTATATTGATCTATCAGATTTTGTAATCTATCTGAAGTTCCTTTATTGATCCTTTTTCCTTTATAGTTCTTATAGTTCCACCTTAATTTTCTCAAATTGTGTGTCTAGATGACTGAGTAATCATTCATATAGGTTTTCTTCCTGTCTTGTATTATCATATACCTCTGTTTGTGTACTGCTCGTTTCTCCTTCTATCGGATTAGTTATCTGGTGTGACACATCTGAATTTGATTTATTCTCAGGCGGTTGGGGTGAGGAGAAAGACAAATGTTTTGTAGCTGACCTTCCACTTTTTTTCTTTCTTCAGGTGTTTGCCACTTTGCATCTTTTTGGATGCCATGTTTTCTTCTCTTTTTCTCTCCTCTCTTTCCCCCTTTTTTTTATTTTTTTTTTAAGGGATTTATTATAATACTTTTGAGTACTCTTAACACAGTCTCTTATCTTTTTTATTTATTTTTTTTCCTTTTTTTTTTTTCCCTTCTTTCCCACTCCTGGGGTTAGGGGTTCATACACTCTCTTTCCTTTCTTGTTATTCTTTCCCTTATCTCTTCCCTTCCTTCCTTCCTTCCTTCCTTCCCTCCCTTTCTTCTTTTCTTTTATTGTTTCCCTCCTTTCTTTTCTACTACTCCTTTTTCACTATCCCCCACTTCATTGCCTCAAATCTCTTTAAGGTCCCAGTCCCTTTCCTGTATATTACCCGTATTAGAATAGTTGTAAGAGGAATAACACTATGGGAGCTAACAGGAGAGAAAAATAAATAAAAATAAAAAAGACTAAGTAATACTTAACAGGAAAAAATAGAGAAAAGATCTCTATTTAGTAAATGTACCCCCTGTCCCCAACCTTTATTAACCAGCTGAAGCCTTATATTATATCATATAAGAGATAGTTGCAAGAGGAGGGAGAGGCATAAAGCAAAAAAAAAAAAGCCAAAGCCAAAGCTTCAACAAACTGGTAAGGACAGAGACTATTGTTTAGGATATTTACCCCGGTCCCCTAGGCGCTGGGGACTCTCCTTTCCCCGTCATTCCCCCCACCAAAACCCCTTAGGGTTACTAAAAAAAAAATCAAATTTAACCCCTGAGGGTAAAATAAAAAAAATCTAGATCACAGTAAAGTACTGTGATCTGTACTTTGATCACTGCTGGCAGTGATCAATCAGGAGGGAAAATATAAATTTTTGTAAAGAACAGGGTAAAGGGGATTTGGAATCTCTTGGGTATTTCGGAAATGCTACTTCTGAATTTTAAAGAGCCGGTCTATTGGTGATAGAGTTCTGTGATTGCTGTTAGTAAAATGTGGGTCCTGTATAACTTCACACAGGAGCTTTCCATTAACTCTCCTGATAAGGTCAATAAAAAAACGACTTTAGTCCTTGCTTTATTTATTTATTTTTCTGAGTTTGTCATTTCTCAAAAAGCTGCTAAGCTTTGTGACTGCTGCCAGCTGGAGAGCTTCCCATAAGCTTTGGAAATGGACCCTATAACCTACCTTATAAGTGTTTTAAAATTAAGGGGATTGCTAATATTGACATTGTAGATGAATTTGCGCTACATTTCTTCAAGGCTGAGTGAGCACGTTGTAAAATGTGGTTTACAAACTTCTGCATTGCCAAGGTCAGACATCACCATTGCACAGCAAGCTATGTAAGGTTGCAAATCTCTGGTTGCTTTCCATTTCTTTGCTTAGTGGATTTAAAGAGTTCCTTCCTACATGAAAACACCCGCTATTAAAATATCTATATAATCCCAATTGTAACTACGCCCTTCCTTTTAAAGCTCAAAATAATTATTTACTTTTCATAAAATGTACCTCTTTAAGACCATTAAGCAAAATGAAAACATGACAAGTGATACACTTAATAAATACTCCTTATTTTATGGTTTGTGTTTTACAGGAAGCGTCTTTTTAATAGATGATAAAATGTAATTGGATGATTTTCGTTGATTACATATTTTTTTTTTTTTTTCCTAGAATATCCCAGATCCCTCACATCTGTCTTATGTGTCCAGCTGGAGGACCTATCCCCTGTTTTTTGGCACGGCAATTTTCGCTTTTGAAGGCATTGGTGTGGTACGTTTAATATGAATATGACTGTTGTTTATTTTTAGAACGTAAGAATGTTTATTAGAAGTGAAAAAATATTTAATTGAAAAATAAATATATTCCGTGAACATCTAACAATATACATATCCTCCAATTAAAAAAATTAAATCACACTAGATTAGTTTTGACAGTTGGTCAAAAAAAACAAAACAGTAGTGTTTGGATACTGGTCGGAGGAAAGAAAAATAGTTAAATTTACTTTCCTCTAAGTGGTACTGTGGGGAGTCTCAGGAGGTAAGAGGTTGTGATTGTAAGTGGGTATGTTTTTAATTGTACTTTTGGGTGTGAATGATTTTTTTATTTTTTATTTTTTAAATGGCATGAGAGTTTGTTACAGTACCCTGGGAATAAAATGGAGAATGAGCATGCCTGGGAAATAGGAACAGCAAGGGAAGGAGGGTCAGAGATAAGGATGAAAGTGAGAAGAACAATATACATAAGAGACAACTAGCAGATGTAGGTAGATGTAGGTAGAAAAAAAGAGATTCTATCTAAAAGATTAAAGAATTTAAAGAGGGCAAATTAGTAAATTGGAATGCAACCGGGTTAACAGAGTAAGATGTCAGGCATGTTTACCTTGTCAAGCAAAAACTATAGAACAGGCTGTGGTTTAGTACTTGATCTTTATTAGATGTGTATGCATCTGCAACATACAGCAGTAGGTTCCTTTCTAAACGAGTACAAGGTCTTTTTACAAAGTACAACGTTTTTTGTCCCCCCATGGTTATGTTGAACCTCCTAAGTCATATTTAGCAGGATAGAGCAACTTTAATTTGCAGATTTTTATTTTTTTCTTTAAATCCAGATCCTAGGTAAAGAAATGGTAAAACTTACTGCAAAACAATTGTACAAGTAAGAGTATTAATAAAGTGACATAGTGAATCATTTCATTTAAAAGAGGAAAAAGAGATATGCGAAAGAAGGATGGGGGGCAAGAGAAGTAGAAAGATCAAAACCAGAGTCCATGTAAATTGCTAATTCATTATACCCTTTCTACTTACACACTTTCAAAGCATGGTAGTTGTTTACAATAGTGGCTTCCTTGAGTTGCTTAAAGGGACACTCCAAGCACCAGTGCAACTTTTTATAGATTTTGGCCTAATCTGCATGCTGTATTTTTTACAAATCTTTATAGTTTTTGCATTAAAAAAAGTACATGTTTTGCAGAATGCTGCACCATAAGCCTGCCTCTTAAGCTATGACCCCTCAAACCTCAAATTATTCCTTCTCAAAAGTTAAATGCTTTTAGTTTGCAAACTAACCTCTGACAGAGATACTGCAGACAGGTAGTGATATCCTTACTATATGTATACCAGGGTTTCCTCTCCTTTTAATGCAAGTTGTTATATTGTTCAGATAAATCAATATGGTCAGTGGTTGAGCTGTGTGCATACCTTTTGATAAGGAAGCTTTTTTTCTGGCATGAGAGGGTGTGGCAAAACAGGCAGTCTTATCAGCATTTTGCAAAACCTTTATATATTATTTTTTTTTATAATTTGAGCATGCAAAGAATACAGTATATTAATGAGGCCAAACATATCAAAAGTTGTCTTGTTGCCCGGACAGTCCTTTTTTTATTGATTTATTTTGACATATTTGGCAAGCCTGGTAGAGCACAATGCAATGAGGCTATCGCATAGATTAGAGAACATGATTGCTTGCTGGTATATGGAATGTAAAACCATGGTGCCTCGCCAAACATTGACGTCCATACAATGGGAACAAATGGTCAACTTTCCATTCATCCAAGGCATTCCTAAAATATGTCTAGTCATGTATTACATATATTCAACCATATTAAGTCATTAGGACAATCTCTGTGCACTGTACCCAGACCGGAAGAAGGATACTCTGACATTGACCTATTGTCTTCATGATCAGGGCTGAGTGACAGTGATAACCGTTTAAGGATTTTTGAATCTCTGTAGTGATGTCAGTGAATACTCACATATTTAATTATTCCATTTAAATCTCTATCTGCCCTCTTAGCCACAACTCCCTTTTAACAAGACATCTTGTGTATAATTTTAATATTAAAGGGAAACTATAGTGCCAAGAAAACAAACTTGTTTTCCTGGCACTATAGCTTCTCCCTCCATCAAGGTTCTCCTTTTCCCCATGATGCAGAATGAGTTAAAAAACGCTTCTGTCACTTACCTGGGTCCAGCGCCAATGTCCTTGCTTTGTCCCGGCATTGGCTCAGGTCCGCCTACTCTCCTTTCCCGCCGATGTCATCCGGCAGGGGAGACATAATGCGCATTAGGATTTCACCATGGGAAAGCATTATTCAGTGCTTTCCTATGGGGTTTGCCTGACACTGGACATCTCCGTGCATAGCGTGAGGAAGTCCAGCGTCCGTTAGAAGACCCAAATTTGCCTAAGTACCTGGCTATCTGTGGCTGTCTGGTAGAGTCTTTGAGTGTCTAACTGGTCTACAGGTTCCGGTTAATTTGTTTATCCCGATCCCTGCATTAGTGGGTGTTTGGTTTTTTTAGGTGACCAAAAGTCGCCTAACAGCCCTGAAGTCCCTATAGTGGCTGTCTGGTAACATTAGAACATACAACGTATATTACTTTGTTATATGGAAATCTAGTAGAAATTACAAGGGCATTCTAATTACCAAAAAACACTACAATGATATTGTTAATCTGGAAGTGTAATTTCCACAGTATCAATACAGTGAGTGAGAGGTCAATCTGTTTTTTTTTTCTTTTTTCAAACCGTTTTCAAGTGAGAACCTGGGAGAGAGGGGGGAGCAATGTATGGTAGTGTTAATGCTTGGAGTATGCTTGTGTTTTTGTTTTTGAAGTTGGTTTTGTTTTTCTTTTCTTTAGTTGTGTTTTCTATGTTTTAACCTTCACAGCACATTCTGTTTTATCCCCATTTTAAAAAAATTTTTATTTGAGGGGCACATTGACAGAGAGATGCGAAGGAAGATATACACAGAGAGGATTATTTACTAACCTATGAATAGTCTGAAACTGCACAGTGACATTTTTTTGACATTGGATTTTAGCCTAAATGTTGCAACTCGCTGTTTATTGATTAAACTGAGACAGTGATACAGTACATGAGTACTGCAGTCTCATAGAGACGTTAAACTGAGAGCACGAATATCCATTTACAGTTGTACATTTCAGTTGTCATCATAGCGTTCAATTGTATAATTCAATGCCAAAAATCTTTGATTTGCTAAAATAAGACGTATTAATAAATTTTAAGGTGCAGTAAATGTATTAATTTATTTTTAGTGCTCCTTCTCTAAAATATTTGTAGATAAGTTCATGTTTAAACTGTTGGATATTAAGGCTTGTCGGTCATTTTTATGCCTTTTGAGGAATTGAATTACTCCTCCTGGCCTGAGTGAGAGGTTACTACCTTAAAGCGAAGTTGCTAATTGCAGTTTATAAATATCTGTGTATCTATGTTATGTATGTCAGTCTCTGTAATACGTTGCCAGCCTCTGGCTTGTAAATGCTCCCTCTGATGTGCATTTTTTGTGTTAGGATTTATTTTTTGGAAATGAGTTGGTAATTAAACTTGTCATTGTGATCAGATCCAGGCGTCTCTGGCACTTAATTGCTGAACATAGTTTGCTTGATATTGCATATTCTTGCAGAAACAAAATCTAGTCCACCCTGCTAAGCCTGTGCTTGTTCTGTGCTGTTTTTGCCTTCAGCGTTATTTTAAATGGAATCTGAAAGACAATATATTTAGGTTTTAGCCATTTGTAATTGTTGTAATCAACAAATACTCTGTAACAGAAAATAAATGTTTCATTAGATGCGTATTCTATACTTTCCTTAACAATACCCTATGTCTAAGGACCAGTAGGTCCGAAACACCTTAGGTGTGATATTTCACCTGCTTGTTATTTTTTGTACCGATTAAACCAACTGTGGATTTTGAGCGCTTGCAGTGTCATTATTTCTATTTTTTATTGTATTACTGGATTTGCAGTTCCTATGCCTGAACATTGACTCTCTCACCTCCTGGGTGATATGTTGATTCCTCATTCTCGGGTCCTCTACCTGAAGCCTGGGAGTTTAAGGGTTCTGAGCATTACCTTTGCTGTTCCTAGAACTGCAGTCTTCTAGACAGCAGATGTACCTGGAAGTCACAGCTACAAGTGCTCCTATCACAACTGGGACTACTACTGCCTTCATTTTCATGTTCATACTCTAGTAATCTCTCGCGTTGAATTACTGTAAGTCTCTCCTAATTGGTATCCCCAGAAGCCCTCCAATCTGTGATGAATGCTGCTGCCAGGCTAATCTTTCTCTCCTGTTAATCCTCTTACACCTCATACCTCTGCCAATCCTTACACTGGCTTCCTGTATCCTACAGGTGCCAATTTAAAATACTAACCCTTACCTATAAAGATCTAACCAACTCTAGCCCCTCTTACATTTCTTCACGGATTCATAGGTATGCCCCCACTCGGTCTCTCCGCTCTACTGGTGACATTTTCCTGTCTGCTGTTCGCACCCTTATTGCAAATTCACGCCTGCAAGACTTCACACGGGCGGCTCCTTTCCTTTGGAACAGCCTGCCTACCCCTGTCAGACTCTCCACTAGTTTTGAATCCTTTAAGAAGTCCCTCAAAACCCATCTTTCCAGGATTGGTTATGGCCTCCAAGAGTAACTTCTATCTCTCAAAACGTCCTCTTGCTCTTTCCTAAATGGCCACTCTCACCTCCAGTTCTGCTACTTTCCCACCATGTCTAATTGCTGTCTCCCTCAATACCCTTCCTATTGTGTTTTTATACCCCACCTCCTCTAGATTGTAAGCTTATTTGAGCAGGGTCCCCAACTACCTATTGTTCCTGTTACATTTTGTTATTGTCTCATTTGGTAAATTACCATCTTGTTGTAAAGCGCCGCGGAATAAACTGGCGCTATATAAATACCAATAATAATAATAATTTTCCACATGTGAGGAAGGGGGTGATGGTGTGAAAGAGGGCAGTGATGGTGTGAAGGAGGGGGGTGATGGTTTGATGGAGGGGGTGATGGTTTGATGGAGGGGGGAGTAATACTGTGATGTGTGATGGAGGGGGGTGATGGTGTGATGGAGGTCCGGTGGCCATAATATCCGGTCTGCAGCTCCATAGAGCTGCAGACCATAAATCTCGCGAGACACAGTCAGAGAGCTGCCATGGTAACCCGCAGCAATGCTCTGATTGATCAAATCTTGCAAGACACATGGTCTGCAGCTCTGCTCACTGTGTAGCGGCAGACCGGTGTATGCGATGGGCGCAGGAGGGGCATCTCAGTGACCCAGGACCCAACAAAGTCTGCCCTGGGCACCCCCCTTAGTGAGTGGCACCTGGGGTGGACCGCCACCCTCCCTTTAATACACCCCCCCCCTTAGTACGCCACTGTCTTAAAGCCAGGTATTCCTCTTCCACGTTAGTTGTATTCATTTCATCCCTGTTAAGACAGAATTGATGCTGTAGTAGGGATTTCTGCTTTTGTGATATCTGAAGAGGGAGCAGGACTGCAGGCTCCCAAGGGGAAATGTCAAACCGTTTGAAAACACACTTACTGTGGGACAGAGCCAGGGGATTCCTGGCTCCAGAACTACTACAGTAATCTAATGTTATGTGTCTTAAAGGGCCTCTTTAATGTTTCCTTTTTCAGGGATCCAACAAAAAAACATTTTATTGTGTCAGGTTTTATATTAAAGGGATACTTTCCATGTGACACGTACCATCTAATTAGAGATTGTTGAAAACCATGTACACCCCTTTATGGTGTTTCTTGATGGCAGTGGCCTCTTTAATCTACTTGAGCATATGGGATGTGCTGGAACAACAAATCAGATTTATGGAATTCCCACATCACAACTTGCTGGATTTAAAGAATCTGCCGCTAATGTATTGGTGCCAGATACCACAGGACAGGTTCAGAGGTCTTGTGGAGTCCATGCCTCAACATATTAGATTTGTTTTGACAGTATGAGGGGGACTTACACAACATTAGGCAGTTTGTTTTAATGGTGTGGCTGATCAGTGTATACTTGTTTACTTTGAAAATTCTCCAATCAACATGTATTCTTAAAAAGAAAAGAAGAAAAATCTTCAGCATTATTTATTTTATTGAATGGTGTTACCTACACCTGGCCTATTTGGGGCAAAAGGTATCATAAAGCATTCATTGAGCCTAATAGTGTCTGCCTTCTGTTATCTGTAAACATGTGCATGCAATATATATTTTCTATTTACAGAGGTAAGGCACAGGTATGTGCAAGAGGATCACTCAGTTATTCCAATTTATTTTTTCCCCATAACTAGAGAGCGAGCCTTGTGTCATACCACAGGTATATTGATGGCCTGTTATTTCTATGGAGGGGTCAAGAGGAGGAACTTAATGGTGCTTAACTTCTAAGGTTAAAATGAATAATGCTTAACCCCTCAAGGATGGCGGGTGTTCTATGCTGTCCTTAAGGGGCCGGTCCTAAACGCCAGCGGATGGCATCGAATGTCTTCGCTGTCCTTAGTACTTACTGGGTCCCCACCAGTGGTCGTAAATATATCATTTACACTAGCTGTATCTATCATTGCTACATATATCTTTATATGTTCTGTAAGGTATGTTCAGGTTGCACTGTTATGCATTTTATTTTTTCTTCTTTAACATGTATATATGAATATTTTGTTCTGATGGAGACACCCCAATAATTTATCCTCGTGAGAAGTATACACATTTTTTTCAACCCGTTTAGCGCACCCTCCATATTGTTTTGGATTTTTTTTTACTACTAGATTACATTTGTGGGGGAATAACCTTGGAGTGTTTTTGCAGCTTTATATTATCGCATGTACATTGGTTTAGAAGCGCCACTTTGTCACTTTATTGGTTCACATAAGAGTTTAATGTAGTTTGCAACATTGCATAACTTCCCCCACCACCTTCCTTTGTTTGTCTAGGACCATCACATACGTTTGCTTTTGAATAACTACTCAGCAGGTTTCTATTATTGATAACAGCCCTACCTGCATCCATTAAATGTTCTACAGATCAACCGACCGTCATGTATTATTATGGGTTAGGAAAATGTAGTCATCTGTGTAGCTGGTAACTGTTCTTTGAAATGAAACAGTGTAAACCAAACAATAATTGAACCTGAAATTCTCAGACCTTATTTGTTTTGCTAATAATAGAGTGGAAAAATAGTGTAAAGTGATTTTCGTGAATTGCGTCTACAGTCACTACACAAGTGCATAGGATGTTGTTGTTTTTTTTTAATTTGTTTTTTTCAAAAACCAATTCTGAGTTTAATCACTAGCTATATTCCAGTCCTGCATCATGCTCTGAGCTTTAAATACTTCAGTCCATCAAATGAACATCCTACATATCTGCAAATTGATCACTGCTGGTATGCTAAGGTTTGTAAGATGCGTGTGTGCTAGAAAATACATAGTTCTAAAGAATTGGATCTCCTTCATTCATTATACACATATTTAGTATAGTATTTGTAGGCTTGTGATTAGGATGCACATGGCTCAGGAGTACATACATCTATGCATGAGGCTCATTCAGTGCCATTCTATTCAGTGATGGGTCCACTTTATAGACCGGTATTTAATTAACTTCCAGGGCCCTTTGCCCATTTACACTGTTTGATTTCATCTTTATGGGTATTAAATATGATTAATTATCCTATTTCTAATTTTTGCTTTCCAGATCCTGCCTTTGGAAAATAAGATGAAGATCCCTCATCAATTCCCTGTGGTTTTGTATGTAGGAATGGGAATCGTCACAGCTCTGTACATAAGCATGGGCACTTTGGGTTACTTGCACTTTGGTGATGATATACAGTCCTCTATAACTCTGAATTTGCCTAACTGCTGGTAAGTTTATAGATTCTCACATTTTGTTTTTCTCCAAGAGAAGTATTCACATAGGGGTTAGCCAGCTGGATGTGCAACTCAGGATTAGAATTAGGAGATGTATTCACCCATTGCAATCTATATTCTCATTGGAATATTTTACCAATTGCCACAGTGCTGTGTAAAAAGCTTCCACTGTAGGAACATGAACTGAAGGACAAATGTTGGGATTTTTTTATTTTATTTGTTTAAATAACCAATGTGTACTGTGCTTTCCACTGTATAGTCTACTGTAAATATGGCAGCTTTCCCAAAGCATGGCGAGTTCTCAGTGGAACTCCTAAGCACATACCCTTTGATCTGATATGTTTTTGGACCTGTACAATGATAAAAAGAATCATGAACTAATCCAGCCCAGCACCATTTTTCTTGTGCTTTGGCTTGCTCTAGATTTGAGCAAAACAAAAACATATGCATTGTGCATCATTTCCCTAAACGTCACCTCAAAATGTTATCTGCTATTATCAAACCATATGAAAATAGATGTGATATGTTGCTCATTTCATGTGTGTTGCCTTTCCTGTTAATAGTATTATATCTCTTGCAGGCTTTACCAATCCGTAAAGTTACTCTACTCCTTTGGGATATTTATCACCTTTGCTCTACAGTTCTACGTCGCTGCTGAAATCATAGTTCCCGCGGCCACTTCAAAGGTTTCAGATCGCTGGGTGTTGTTTGTCGATCTAGTAACAAGAACACTTTTAGTTTGTGTTACATGTAAGTTTGAATTCTCTTTTTTTCTTTTACATGCATCAATAGCATACAAAATGGATTATTACCAGCCAGTATCATACATAAAACATACTCATACAATTCTGATGAGAATTCCATTGTCCCTCCATGCTTAAAGTGGAAAATAACTTTTGCACTTCCTATCGCAGTTACATTATGTAAGATGTTCCACTAGTTAGCCTAGTGAATATCACTCCAGTTGCAGTATAATAGTTACAGCTTCCATTCTCAGCAACTCAGATCATTTTAATGTTGTAAATGAGTACCACTAAGGCCTCAATTTAATATTTTGGATAAGCTTTTCAAATGATTTTATGTTTTCAGCTAAACTTTAAGAAAAATTTAAAATTGGAAAACATATGCTAACATGTTGGTATTTTACTATTTTTCAAAAATCATTTTTAAAAGCTTATACTAAAATATTAACTCAATGCCTAAGCTAGTTCATTATAATAATACCACAGGAAACTGGCATAGAGCTAAATATACATTTCATGATTAAAGCAGCAAAGTTTTGTTTTATTCTTTTTCTTTCAGGTTTTTTTTAATGTCCTTTCTCTCTTGATTAAATTGGGGGAATTGAATGATTACAATACCCCTATTGCCCCTTGCCTTCATTTATATTTGTTTTTTTCATTGTGCAGGACCTATTAATACCTGGATGCATCCATTTTGTTCTCCTCTGTCCATGAAGTCTGCTGTTTTCCACTGAAATGGGACTTTGCTTAAAGGGACACTCCTGGCTCCGCTACTACTTTAATGCATTTGATAGGTTTTTGCTTCATTAATATCCTGTATTATTTGAATGATCAAACCTCTATAGATTTTGCATAAAATAAATTAATGTTTTACAGATCTTTTGCTCCACCTCTTTAGCCAGGCTTTCTCACTCTAGAAAAAGACTTCCTTATGGTATGCACATAGCTCAGCCACTGGCATCATTGAGTGATCTGAATTACAAAACAACCTGTGTTAAAAGGAGAGGGTACTCAGAGAAACCTATAGCAAGGATATTACTACTTGTTTAACGCTTCTCTGAATATTTCCAGCTTGTGGATGGATTAAAAGTGCTGTGTGCATACCTTTGGTAAGGAAGCGAGCGTATGATGCAGCATTCTGCAAAACATTTTTTTATTTTGAGCAAAAACTACAAAGATTTGAGCATCCAAAACAATACACCATATTAATAAGATCAAAACCTATCAAATGCATAAAAGTTGTATTGGTGTCTGGAGTGTCCATTTAACCTCTGCCCACTGCCAAAATTTGATCATGCTCCACATGTGGATAGTCCCCATGTCCTCTTACGTAGAACATAAAAAAAACCTAAAGTTAATTTCCCCAAATAAATAAATAGTCAAGACAAATAGAGGAGCTAAAAAGGATTAATTTAAATGCTAAACCTGAAAAGTGAAAGGCGCTTTAAAGGAACACTATAGTCACCTAAATTACTTTAGCTAAATAAAGCAGTTTTAGTGTATAGATCATTCCCCTGCAATTTCACTGCTCAATTCACTGTCATTTAGGAGTCACTTTGTTTCTGTTTATGCAGCCCTAGCCATACCTCCCCTGGCTATGATTGACAGAGCCTGCATTAAAAAAAAAAAAATCACTTTCAAACAGATGTAATTTACCTTAAATAATTGTATCTTAAGCTCTAAATTGAACTTTACAGGAGGCTCTTGCAGAGTCCAGCAAGCTATTAACATAGCAGGGGACAAGAAAATCTTAATTAAACAGAACTTGCAATAAAGAAAGCCTAAATAGAGCTCTCTTTACAGGAAGTGTTTATGGAAGGCTGTGCAAGTCACATGCAGGGAGGTGTGACTAGGGTTCATAAACAAAGGGATTTAACTCCTAAATGGCAGAGGATTGAGCAGTGAGGATGCAGGGGCATGTTCTATACACCAAAACTGCTTAATTAAAGGACCACTCTAGGCACCCAGACCACTTCAGCTTAATGAAGTGGTCTGGGTGCCAGGTCAAGCTAGGATTAACCCATTCTTTTATAAACATAGCAGTTTCAGAGAAACTGCTATGTTTATGAATGGGTTAAGCCTTCCCCCAAAACCTCTAGTGGCTGTCTCATTGACAGGCGCTAGAGGCGCTTGCGTGATTCTCACTGTGAAAATCACAGTGAGAGCACGCAAGCGTCCATAGGAAAGCATTGATAATGCTTTCCTATGCGACCGGCTGAATGCGCGTGCATTCAGCCGACGGGGAGGAACGAAGGAGGATCGGAGGCAGAGAGCTCCCCACCCAGCGCTGGAAAAAGGTAAGTTTTTACCCCTTTCCCCCTTCCAGAGCCGGGTGGGAAGGGGACCCTGAGGGTGGGGGCACCCTCACGGCACTATAGTGCCAGGAAAATGAATATGTTTTCCTGGCACTATAGTGGTCCTTTAAGCTAAAGTTGTTCAGGTGACTATAGTGTCCCTTTAAATACTTTTACTTCTTATTAAGAAGATTGGAGTTGTATAACTTTAGAATAAAATTGAATTTCAAAGAGAATGTAACCCAATGTTTATATAAAATGACACCTGTCTATCTGCCATCCATGCTGCAGTATGTTCAAGAAGAGATTAGTATACATGAAAATTCAATACCGTTTATTGTATTCAGTAATTGTTTATCATCTGGCTATGAATGCAGTTTTCTTGGACGTACTTCCATTAGATAAATTAATCTAATGGTATCTAGTATTTTGAACACTTATTTCATTAACCATTATTTTAGCATTTCCAAATCAACTACATTTTTATTTTCAAACCGTTGTTGCATTTTCACATTATTGTCTCATGGCAGCCCTCTTCTTTAAGAGAGACCTTTTCTAAGAGCTTTTAGAACATCTGATATCCTACGAGGATCAACAAAACTGCACCTGTAAACTCCTGTGTGTTTAATAGATATGCAGTTCTTGCCCTTTAACCTCTGCACCAAAGACCTGCTGGACGCCTCCCTTCCATTAGGTTGTGTTCAGCAGTGATGCTCCTAATATCTCATCGCCTATCCTATGTTCTTCCATGCATGTTAACAGTAACCTCATGCTATAATTTACCTATCTAGCTGCCAGTGTCCCAGTCTAGCTTTTTAGTAAATGATAAGCACCAGTGGAGCTGCGAAACAGATATCATTTGACATGTCAGCCCCTACTATCTACTAGAATCATTGCATAAAGAATTGCATTAAAAATGAATGAGTATTCCAGGCCTCAGGCTTTGCCTTTTTCTCTAGTGTAGGTAATTGAATTTTGTAGACCTTATGTAGCTGCAAAGAATATGTAAATCTTTATTACCCATCATTAATATGATATAGTATCTACACTGTTTTAAATTAAATACCGTAAAGGAAGTATTTGGCTTCTCAATTTTGTTGACCATTACCCATAAGTTGATGGTTTTATTTTCAGTTTGGATGGAATGCTGTTATATGTACAATACCCAATCCACACACTTGCACAAATCATGGTAATTTAGGGAATGGTTTATTAACCGGAATCTGTAATGTTCAGCTTTAGGTTTTCAACCAATAACACATTTAAAAATACACTGCCAAATCTAGACAGATCTAGTAGGACTTTTGACTTATGTTACACTGATTGTGGCACAGCCACTCATGCTTTGACCAAACTGTTCCGGACACAACTATCTCCTGGCTAACTATGCCAGGATATAAAATATGTTGATTTCACTGTTCCTGCTTAATATGCTGTTTGCTTGATTATAGCTAACACATGTCAGCAGACCAGGCACATTTGTAGCAGAACTGCAGACCTGCAAATAGTACATTATCTTAAAGGAACACTACAGGGTCAGGAACACATACATGTATTCCTGACTCTGTAGTGTTAAAACACCATTTAGCCCCCTTGGCCTGACTAAATATAGTCAAATCTTACTTTTATTCAAGTCTGTTGCTGCTGGCTCTGCCTCTGATCTCCCTGCTTAGCTGACATCATCAGAAGTGTTGATCTCAGCCAATCACAATGCTTTCCTGTAGGAAAGCATTGTGATTGGCTGAGACTCTCAATGAGATAGATCAGGGGCAGAGCCAGCACAAGCCAAACACAGCCCTGGCCAATCAGCATCTCCTCATAGAGATGCATTAAATCAATGCATCTCTAAGAGGAAAGTTCATTGTCTCCATGCAGAGGGTGGAGACATTGAATGTCCCAGGACGCATCTCAAGCAGCCATCTGAGGAGTTTCCAGTGGAGGTATCCCTATGCTGTAATGTAAACAACCTAGGGATACCTCTTAAAAAACAGTGTTTACTGCAAAAAGCCTGCAGGGAATGATTACTCACGAGAACAAATACACTAAGCTGTAGTTGTTCTGGTGACAATAGTGTCCCTTTTATGATTATACTCTTCCTTCCCTTGTCACTGTAATATTTATTTATTTAATTTTTTTAAATTTATTTTTAAACTAGGAGCAATATAGGGATAGCATTAATTATTGTACATAACAGGGTCCTTTAGTTTATGGAAATATAATATGTTCAACACATTGCTCACTTTACACATAGTCCAAAGCTCCATCTTGTTAGAAAGCAAAGCATGCTGCAGTATGTTCAAGAAGAGATTAGTATACATGAAAATTCAATACCATTTATTGTATTCAGTATTTGTTTATACACCTTGGGTCAGACATTGTTTGAACTCCATATTATCACTGTAAAATAACATATTCCCTGCTCAATTTTTATGTTTCCTACAAATTTTCAAAACAAAAATAAAAACATTTTTTTTTTTTTGCCCAGACCCTTCCCATTCATAGTCCCAGCAAAACTATTGAGAGATTTCTTTGATAGATTCACAGTGTATGGATTTTACCAAAAAAATGTGTTTTCAGAGTTTACTCTGCTCATATTGCTTCTATTTTCCATTATTTGTTCAGTTCTTTAACTTTGTTAATCTCTGATGCAGTGTAAAAAGTATTTTCCAGGGTAGCTCCAATTCTTGCCCTGGCAATACTATCCCAGTATGTGCCAGATTACCACACGTGTTTTGTTCCTGACTAATGTAACATGGTTATGGTACCTTATTAGCTACTTTAGGGACACTTTTGTTGTATGTCAAAATGTTATGACTTTTCTGGGTGATTCTCATCCTATCTGCTTCCCCACATGCCTTTTGAAACTTGGGCATTAACAAATTTGTTTATGCTGTGATGGTTAGCCAGTGTTAGAGGAATGTATTCATATTTGCCATACTATTTTTTTATTGGCTATTATCATAGTATCATATGTATTTCACTTGTTTAATTATACTTAGTTGTGGGATGCAGTTGCATGGACATTTTGGCAACTAAACTGTTAAGTTGACCTACATTGCTTTGTTGTTTGAGTCTGTTTTCCTTTGCTTGCATTTATGTGCTTGGATATGGTAGAGTCACATAGCATGTGTATGAGTAATAACCCAGAATACTGTGTGCTTATCTTTTTGATGCTTTGGTCCAGCAGCTTCCCCTGGGACTGTCAGGCTAGTTAATTGAAAGCCTCTTGGCCCGATTGATCCTGATGGGATACTTCAGTCCCCCATCCCAGTGAATGGAGGTTACACGAAAGAGCATGAAAAGATTGTGCTTTATTTCAGGTCATTTTATCGCTCGGGCAAATGGACAGGAAATTAGTGTATTTTTATGATGTATACATGAATGGAGCATAAATTCATGTTGTGTATATACCTTACATTAGCATTATTTAAAAATGTTCAGAAATGCTTGAGACCTGAGCTTCTCCCGAAAGCTTCTCATTACAAAATTCTGTTAGTCCAATAAAAAAGGTATTACAAGATACAAATTGTATCTGTTTTTTACATTTGCATCACTGGACTAATAAGACTACGATCTCTACTTTAAAATGTCGTGTATGCAACCTTCTGTATTCCAGGTGTTTGGGACTACATCTCCCATAAGTGCCAAAGGGTCTACCCCTGCACTCTGCAATGGTTTGCCTTGAAATCACCTTTCAACAGTTACAGAACTCAGACTCCTATTCTGTTTTGCCAGTTTATAAGCTGGAAAAGTATTATGAAAGTTATAATAGAAGACTGCATGTTGGCTAATCCTTATTTGCATGATGTACATCTTTGGCACAATGCTAAACAATCGTTTTTTGTTTTTTGTGTGTGGTCTCTTAAAGGGACACTCCAGGCGCCCAGCCCACTCTAATGGGCCAGCTCCCACCACCTTTAACACTGCAAGTGTAATTATTGCAGTTTTCATAAACTGCAATATTTACTTTGCAGGGTAACTCCTCCTCTAGTGGCAGCCACTAGAGTGCACTTGCAGGTTTATAGCACAGATTTTGTGTGCTATAGCATTGCTGGACATCCTCACGCTATGTGAGGACCTCCAGCGTGCTGAAATTCCCATGGCATTGCCGCGCATGCGCATTAGGTCTCTCCCCGGCGCCGCCCGCGCATGCGCAATCGGTTTCCCCCACCGGATGAGGTCGGCAGGGGAGGAGTGTGGGTGAACCCTGAACCAACGCAGAGGGACATTGGCGCTGGATACAGCTAAGTCACTGAAGGGGTTTTAACTTGGGGTGGGAGGGAGAGGGGACCCGCAGTGCCAGGAAAACGGTTTGTTTTCCTGGCACTGGAGAGTCCCTTTAAGCTAGTTATTTAAAGGTCTATGAAGACCAAAAGCAAACTGCCAGTTGGTTACTGGTGCACAGTGAAAGTGTGGAGGTGTGTAATGTTAAGTAAAATCTTAAGTTGTGCTAGTTGTTTGATGACACACTACAAAGAAAAATGTAAAGTCTAAGATTATGAAAAGGTAAGCCAAGACACTTGGTAACATCCATTTTAAAATAATGCATGTTGCATTTGAAATAAACCTTGCTGTACTTTCTATTTCATTAAATGAGCAGTTCCTGTATAATGAAAGGTTAGCAGAAATCTCTTTTATGAGGTCGATTTTATGACGCAAATTAGTTGACACAAGACTTCTTTGAGCTGCCTTTTTAAGTTTATTTTAAAAGGCATCTTGTATTTCTTGATTACAACGGAGTTGCCTTGATTGTTTCTATTTACTAATATTTACAGCTAACAGATCGAAAATATTTATTTGGGTATAAACCAAGATTTATCTCCACATTGTGTGATGTTACATGCTAAAGCTGATGCCACTTCACTGCTCCTCTTTTGTATAGAGTTCACAGTGGCAAGTTTAGGGTAATTCAGCACCACCACTGAGAGTGGTGATTTTGTATTAATTTCATCCATAATTGTTTCCATGTGGTCTCTCATTATAGCCAGCTGACTTGGTTTACAGCTGTGGTGCCCAACCCAGTTCTCATGGATCACCAATAGTTCAGGATTTATGTATATCCCTTTTTTATTCAAATAGAGATACTGACAAAACCTGTACTGTTGGTGGTTCATGAGGACTGGATTCGGGACCATTGGTATGTAGAACACAAAATAAAGTACTTAGTCTGTCTGTTGCACATGTCCGTGATTTGCCAATGGATGTGCAAGGCCACTCCAGTCTGAAATATTTTTTAAACCATATT
The DNA here is from genome assembly GCA_933207985.1 of Pelobates cultripes. Classification (NCBI taxonomy): domain Eukaryota; kingdom Metazoa; phylum Chordata; class Amphibia; order Anura; family Pelobatidae; genus Pelobates; species Pelobates cultripes. The sequence goes on from OW240914.1 coordinate 196,672,566, forward strand.
GTCTTTAAAAATGTTTAGCATTTGCTGCGGTTTTTGACATATTCCTCAGAGTTTATAAATATTTAGTAAGACAGGCTTTTCAAATCAGCATTTACAAAGTCAATGTAAAACTGACTGTGTTTGTAGAAAACAACACCTAAGGATAGAAATAATTATCATGCCTTATGTGGACAAGTTTGACTTTGAAGAGATTATTGTGTCACCTGTCTGCGTCCTTCTTGAGTTCTCTCCTCTATTTGTAATACAGTGATGGCTTTTTGTTCAGCTAGTGTTTAACTGTCCTTCAGGTCTTGTTGAGACCCAGGAAAAAAGAAGAAAAAAATCTATTTAAAACTAGATCATGTGAAAGCTTCCATAAGTGAATTGGCAACAATCAGCGTAGACGGCAATTCCCAGAATTCAAAAGTACTCTGACCTGCCACGTTTAACCTCTTTCAAATATCAGAATTTGAGTTAATCCCATTATTAGGCTGTCAAAGATGATGTGTAAATTAGATGCCTTTTCCATGAACTGGCCACTCTAAGCTTTCACTACTTGCCTCTTCCCTTATCACTTCTTACATTGCACACTCCTAATCACGTGTGCTTTCAGTAAAACAGCAGGTTGTATATACGTTCTGTTTTTAAATGTACGTGGACAATTGCAGCAATTTTTCTATCTTATTTTTTTTTTTTTTTTTTTGCCACATTTCTCAAAGAAAAAAATATATTGTTGTATCTGTTGATTTATTTCTTAATATTTAAACTGTGTTTTACTTGTTATGTATTTATATGCTACACCAGTTTATAGACCTTGTTCCACTAAACATGGTGATTTGGTTTGTATTGATATTTTAAAATGGATGGTAGGACACTGCATGCTCTTCATGACTTATTTAAAAAAAAAAATCGTTTTGGTTAGTTGTATTGGGTGGCTTAGACACGTCAGTGGCTACTCAGGCATCCTATTAATTGTATAGTTTTTTTTGTAGTCCCACATTTTCTATTTTAATCAAAATCACTGCGTGCTTTATGTGGGCAACCAACAATTGTAGTTTTGTGTTGGTAAACTCCACATTGATGTTTCTGTTTGGTGGTGTTATTTTGCTTTGATTGTCCTCTTGTGTAAATTCAATTTTATTTGGCAAGGTATAGAAGACCTATATCCCCCATTTTTTTCTCCTCCTATTTTGTAGATTTTAAAATATATATAAAAAAAACTTGAACCATTTATATATGGATGCATTATATATTCATCTATGTCTCCAAATCAATCTCTGTCAACATATACTTTCAACCCTTTCTTGTTGCTTCCATCCTACAACCAACTTATTACTTTTTACTGTATTCATAAAATTGATCCCAAATATTTGAACACAAATTGACTTCAGTTCCCCCCATTGGTTGGTCCATATTCTTAAGATCTTCTGTGCCATCACAGTTTATCACGAACGCACCCTACTCCAAGAGTGTGTGTGACATCGTTGTGGTAATGAAAGGGTTAAAGTTCACTATTTGTCTGCACAAAAGCATAAATAATGATAAAGTCCCCCTTAACACCATCCACACTTAAGCATAATAATATAAATATTATTATTTTAACGCTGCCACCACCAAAACAATTTATAAATGGGGTGCCTTGGTCCCCCAGGTAACTTAATACTAAAACCCATCAAATACAACTTGGCACAATACCTATGCAATTGCAAAACACTGATTAATTAGTCTCTTCAGGTAACGTGATTCTTTACCAGACAAAGGCAGAACTTAAAGTACCACTAAAGTGCCAGGAAAACATACTCGTTTTCCTGGCTCTATAGGGTCCATGGGTCCCCCTCCCGCCGGGCTCTAGGGTGAGGAAGGGGTTAAATTCCTACATTTTTCTAGCGCAGGGCGCTGGGGAATCTCCTCCTCCTTCTTCTGCCGTCATCGGCTGAATGTGCATGCGCGGCAGGATCCGCGCCCGCTTTCAGCCAGTCTCATAGGAAAGCATTCTCAATTAAAATTAAACATATCTGTTTCTCTAAACTGCTGTGTTTACAGCAGTCAGGGTTAATCCTAGATGGACCTGGCACCCAGACCACTTAATTAAGCTGAAGTGGTCTGGGTGCCTATAGTGGTCCTTTAATAAAGGAATAATTATTATGAGCAAAATTAGTCACAGTGCATACAAAAATATAGATGACAATCAAATTAGTTACACCAACAGACAAAAACAAAAGGGATAAAATAACAGAAGTCCTAATCACTTACTCCTTAGGTTTTCAAAGTAGAGCTTCTGCCCAAGGGGTCTTTGGCAAGGAAGATGGCGACTCACTCAAAATTAGATTTTGGCCCCAAGCAAGTACAGATATATATGTTTATACTGAAACCAGACTTTCAGGCCACCTATGTGTGACTTCTCCCACCTTACAGAGTAGCTCTGTTGGGGTCCCAGCTTCAAATAGGAATTTAGGTTGTATACATTATGCCGTCCCATACAATCAAATTAACCCATTTTGGAATTCACAATACCACCTCTACCAAGCAACCGCTTCATATATGCACTACACAAATTACATTAAATGACAATATTCCATAGTGCAACAATGAATTATGCACACTTGGCATGACACAATTTACTTGTTAAGTATATGAGAACCTAGAAATTCCATTTAGAAGCAATGTGTCCCTCTCCAGCATTCAGCTAATGTGGAATTGCTGTTCTTTGTTCTTTTAAATTTAACATAGTAATTCTTCTTTTATTTTATTTACAATCAAGAAGTTGAGTATGTGTGCCTTATTGAGGAACACATGATTTCTCTACTAAGTCCTATATGGGTCAACGGATGACATATTTGTGTAGGGCAGTTGGATCTGTTCCCTTAGTAGGTTTGCCAGTACACTGTGTGTTCCCTTAGTAGGTTTGCCTGTCAACATGCAGTATCTGCTACCGTACTGAGTATGCAAAATAATTCCTCCTCATTAACAATTCCTTTGTTATTTTGATTGGTGGCAACGATTAGTCCAGAATTAGCCTTTATTCTACTGGTGAGATCTGCATCTCTGTGTAGGATGTGGTATGATATTCAGGTAGAGATATCCATGGCTAAACTATAGTCACTACCTCTGTGGCAGGACCTTTTTTCTTCAAGGTCCCTTTCTCGGTCTACAACATTGGATGTTGTTTTTTGGCTGCATGGAAATTAAACAATGATCTTGCATTCCAGGGTTTTTTCAGATAAGCAGGTTGAGACCTTTCTTTAGACATGCAAGACTTGATCGGGGTCTGGTGGCAAGTACCTTTTAAGGGACTGATTTTGATTCTTTCAGTGCTCTTCCACCGTAAACTAGCTTCAGGTCCAGACCTTTGTGCAGGATCTGGTATGGAACCAGTCTGTGATGCACCCTGCAAATCTTCATTGAAGTCTGAGCATCTTACTCAAGGTGCTGTTTTGAACCTATGTTTCAATTGGATTTGTAGAAGTTTATTTGGGTAGTTTTTGGTAGTTTTTAATTTTTCAATTGTTTAGTACCAGCTACATTCCTAAAACTTTCACTATGGCAGTACAATTTCACTATGTTTGGGTATTAGCTAACTGAGAAAAATTAAGTTAAAACAAATTCAATATCTGCAGTGTATTGGTTACACTTTTATTGAGATCTTTTACCCTGTCACGTCATGAGTTTTCTGTCTGGATCCTATATTCTATCTGGTTCTATTTTTTATGATCAGCTGTATTCCTTTTTTTTCAATGTAGAATTTTTTTTTAATTGAATTCTTTGTTAAAATAAGCGTAGCGGTTACAGAAAAGCAAGGTACATGTTAGTAAGTATCACATGTGCTAGACATCGTACACATTTAGTACCAGCAAGTACAATATTTAACATGGTAATGGTACAACAATGATTGCAGGTTTAGCAGGGTACAATTATTAGTAGACATTGCATATTTAGCTTATGTGTTATTACTTTACAGAGTGTGGTCATTGTGCATGTAGTAGGTATATCAGGTAAAGCTGCGTTTTAGGTGTAGCTCCGGTTAATACTACAATTTTAGGATTTGTGCCATGAAAGGCCTGCACACCCCTGCTTTCGTCCTTTTCCTAAGGAGGCGTAATTTGTACCTCGACTCTGGTTAACCGCTAAGATAGAAAGGTTTAATAGAAACAAAAGGGGTATGTGGGGGGCGGGGGGGTTTCACTCCAGTGACTCACTTGAAACTGTGAACTTATTTTGCTTCTTGTATATATTTAACCTAATTAAGAGGACTAAAATGGCTGCCTTGGGACAGATTTCCTTGTGCTCCCTCCGTCCAACCCCAGCCCTGGGTGGGTAAATTAAGCATAGCAGTTATAGAAAAGCAAAGGGCCTATTAGTAAGCTTCTCATGTGCTAGGCATCAAACACCCTAGTGCCAGCATGCTCAAATTTTAACATGGTACAGGGATATCAAGGGTCCATGATATGACGTAATATAACTTGTAGTTCTCATTGCATGAATCCCTTGCATAGAAATGTTATATTGCCCGATCCTTATAAATGTAGAAGGTACATCAGGTAGAGCTACGTTATGGGTTTAGCATCGATTAATACTTAAGCCGCAACGGTTGTACCGTGAGAAGCTTTTGTCGTCATCAGTACCCTTGGTTGTTTGACCACTAAGACGGAGAGGGATTGGTAGGAAAAAGAAAAAGAGAGAAAAAGGAGGGAGGAAAGTTAGAGGGAGGGTTGGTTTCACTCCATAGACACACTTGAAATCCTGAGCTAATTTTACCTCATGCATAACTTTAGTTAACATGACTAAGATGACTGCCCCAGGTCAGATTCCCCCGTCCCACTATCTATCCATCCTCAGCCCTGGGTTGGTCAGTAATGAGTACAATGCGCCTAGTTGTTCATTCACCACCTTGGTCGGTAAACAGTGCCTGGGGAGCTAGTAAATTAGCGCAGTGCCTCTCATATATGGGTTAAAAGTGGTATGCCCGACTCAGGGTCTCCCAGCTTTCCCTAACTGTCTAGGAGGAATTGATCCCTTATCCCATCCCAAGCTCCCCACCTTCGTTGATAATGGGAAGGTTTACCCTGCACGGTTAAGCACATTTTTTCATATGAGCATATGGAATCCACTCTTTGGATCATTTCCATTATTGGTGGGGATATGGTGCTTTTCCAATGATGAGCAATGCAAATTTTTGCTTCTACTAGGAGATTTAAAATAATTGTTCTGTTTGGCATGGTTACAAGGTTAGGGATCATGTGGAGCATGTAATATTCGGGCAATCTGGGGAGCCTGAGTCCGGATATAGGATCTACTAACGCTGTTATTGACTTCCAGAATTGCTTTAACTTTAAGCATTCCCAGAATACATGGCTAAGAGAGCCTATGGTGGTTTGACATCTCCAACAGGTAGGATTTGCATCCTTATAGAATTGAGAGAGTCTGAGGGGCACCAAATACCACCTCATTTGTCATTTTGCATGCGCTTCCCACATAGATATGCTTTTAGAGGCTGCCTTCGTGCATCTGATAGCCTCCTGCCATTGTGAGAGTTGGAACATCTTACCAAGTTCTTTTTCCCAGCTGTGCATATAGGGTAGCTTTTGTTCTTCCTCTGGTTCACCAAGAGCCGAATAACATAAGGACAGGGATTTTAAATTTGTTGCTCCCTTTGTAAGGAGATTAAACAACCTATGCGGGGCTGATTGTGCCTGGGGTTCCATTTGTCGGGAGAGGAGGATACTTTTAATGCGATTGTATGTAAATAGTTCCCAATGAGCTAATGAGAATTCATTTTGCAAATCCGGGAATTGTTTAATTCCTCGTAAGTCGTACAAATCAGAGACTTTTGCTATGCCTCCCTTGATCCAAGATCCCACTGGGAGGTCAGGTGATAATGCTTGAAGGGCCAGAATTGGGGCACACTTTATTAACGTTGCTGAGTCAATAAGCTTATTGCTCCATTCTTTCCAAGCAGTAAGTAGGAACTTTGTACTGGATAGCCGTACGTGGGGGGTAGGATCAAAGATGGTCTCGTAGAGCTAGCTGCTCTTGCACACTAGCCTTCCAATGTGAGAAAGTATTGGATTGATTGAAATCATTACAATCTCTGCCAAGGAGGCTTAGAGCAGAGCGGCATGAGAGAAAGGCCAGTAAACTACCTTTTCAACCCTTGCGGGGGGAGGCGGGCACTAGGAATAAACTCTAGTGTTACTTTTACATGTCTGGACCATCATTGGAGGATGCTGAGGTAGGTGTTTTTACATACCTACACTGCATAATTTCCCCCAGTAAAACTCTTCAGTGATGTTTGCTGAAGTGAGGGAATAATGACCTATCGCTTCCAGAGAAGAAGCCAGTTTACATTTAGCTTGCATTCCATGTAAGTGCTCTTTATTTGATAATTACATGTTTTAGGCTATTCCTGGAATGAAGTCTGCAGTAATTAAATACTTAGTACTCCAAAGGGAATTGTATTCAGTGATGCATGAAATCCAGTAATTACACAGTAAATTTATCCAGGGTTGTTGGGAATGTTATAAACCCATCAGTTCACCATAGCTTCAGTTGCACAGCGGATGTAAATAGGTGGAGCCTAAACCCCGCAGTTTGGGTAAAAAGTTAAACCACATTTGGAATAACCCAGATTAGTATTCCAGATTTTCATCTTTCTACTATTTTGCAAATATGGCATATTAAATTTTAGGGCAAAGTGTTAAATGTGAAAAGATAGTTATTACAAAGTAGTTGTGAACGAATTACTATGCAAACTAATGGAATGTTACTGAAGATTGAATCACTTTTAGAATACTACCTCCTAAACCCACATTGCATGGCATTTCTTTACCAGGATGTCTGAGCTTGTGGTTCTGATTAACAGATTGTTTATCGCTAGCATGTATGTATTTCATGCAGTTCTTCTTTTCTGGTATTTATTGGTATTCATTTTGTACAAATGCCATCTTATATGATAACCTTGTATTTGTAATAGCAGCTACTGTTTTGAATGTTCGAGATTAGAATCCATGAATAAACCCAATTTAAAAAAAATAAAAATGTATTTCTCAGTTATTTTAATAATCTGACCAAGGCTTTAAATTTCACATCCTATGTTACTAGCTAAACGTTAAGTTACTTGCCCCTACAAGTCTGCAGGCTCCAGGTGAACTTCAACTTGCCAAAGTTAAATTTTCACTCACCGCATTGGTTAGTGGTGAGCTAGTTAGCTAGTGGTGAGTGGAAAGTTTGAGCCTTGATCTAACCATTTTAATATGTACATAACAGAACATGTTTTTACAACCATGTTCATTACTTTGTATTTATAAGTGGTGAATCTTATCTACAAATGTTCTTTCTTGTTTGTTGCTGTGATCATTGCATACATTATGTTGTAAAGAAGTCAATGTGTCCCTACACATTGGCAGCTGCAGTAAATTGCTAAAATCACAGAAGTGTAAGACTGCCCTACTCCCATTCAGTGGCGGATCCAGGGGGGGGGCAACGGGGCAATTGCCCCCCCCGAGAAATCCGCCGGTCTCCCTCCCCTGTCAGCACATGCAGGTGCTATCCCTGCAATGTGCCTGCGGACCGGGGGGGAGATCAGAGATCTCCCTCCCCGGTCCGCAGGCACTGTGCTGACAGCCGGCGGGGGAGGGAGGGAGTGAGAGGAGGACCCGGAGCTCAGTCTGTAGCTCCTCCGGGTCCTCCTCTCTCGAGATTTGGAGCGTTGCCGCGGTTACCACGGCAACGCTCCAAATCTCGCGAGAGTGAACTCTAGCCCGGGAGCGCGGGCTAGAGTTCACTCTCATCACCACTGGGACCACCAGGGAATCCCCCACCGGACCACCAGGGAAATGTCCCCCCTCCCCCCAGTAAAGGTAAGAAGGGAGGGGGGACATAATGATTATTTATATTAAACTAAATTAATAAAATATATATTTTTTTAAAAAGCCCCCTACCCTTATCACACACACACTGATCCCCATACTGCCCCCCCCATACTGCCCCCATACACCCATACTGTCCCCCCATACACACATTGCCCCCCATACTGCCCCCATACACCCATACTGCCCCCATAC
>OW240914.1:196680704-196699051 GCA_933207985.1 Pelobates cultripes
ATTGCCCCCCATACTACCCCCCATGCACACACACTGCCCCCCCATACACACACATTGCCCCTATACTGTCCCCCCATACACCCACACTGCCCCCCATACACACACTCTACACACATACACTACCCGATACACACACTCTACACACATACACTGCCCCCCTGCACACACACTGCCCCCCTACACACACTCTACACACGTACACTACCCGATACACACACACTGCCCCCATACACTGCTGCCCCATACACACACATACACTGCAATACTCACACACACACTGCAACTGTTACACACACATACTGTCCCACACATACACTGCTGCCCTCACACACACACTGCTCACACACTGTCCCCCTCACACACACACACTGCACCACTCACACACACCACTGCTCCTATGCCCTACTACTGCCCCATTTCCCAGAAGACCTCAGGTAAGTTGTCAAACTGTTCTTAAACGGTTTGACTACTTATTCTGGGAGGGGGTCCCGGCACTATTGACACCATAACCACTACACTGAGCTGTAGTTGCTATTGTGTCTGGATTATTTCTTTAAATAATCTACAAGTGCCCCTCCCGAGATCAGGCTCTGGATCCGCCACTGCTACCTACCTGTTCTTGTGTGGCTTGACATGACCTTCTGACCTTCCTGTGCACCCCACTATTGGAACACAAACTGGGACTCACTCCTGCCCCAATTTTAACACTAGAGCATAATCCTGAAGCGCCTAAAAGGCCGCTCTCAGGTCTACTGTACAATATGGAAGTTGGAGTAGTTCCTTGCCTAGGAGATGTTTGCTAAGAATTTTTTGTTTGGGGTATATCAGCCCTCTTCACTTTGAATGTGCAATTCAAATATACTTATTATTATTATTATTATTAGTAGTATTTATATAGCAATAACTAATTCCGCAGCGCTTTACACTAACTTAAGCATTACCACAACTTGCTGTCTTCGTCATTTAACCTACAAGAGAACTTATGAGATCCTAGGAGACACTTGGATAAAGAGTTATCTATGCTCTATAGAATGCTACTGGATTCAGGTCAGAAAACTCCCCTTCAGTTTTCTGCCACTTGGGGAGAGGAAAATAATCTTCGGATAGGCAATGGGGGTTGAGGTTTTGCTTGCCCACTGGTCTTCTCTAGACTCAAAGATCCAAGAGATGAATTATAATGTCTTGACCAAGTGGTATAAAATCCCTGAGCTAATTTACAAATTTGCCTCTTTGATCCCTAATATTTGCTGGTAGTGCTGGGCCATTCTCAGTATTCTTTTACATATATGGCAGAGTTGTTCACTGATTAAATGTTTTTCAGAACATGATCTGTGGTGAGCTAGTAAAAATGCTGGGGGAGACTCTCCAATTGATGCCTGAATTTATGTTATTACATGTCGTAGAGCTCATCTCCCAACTTACAGGAATAGTGATTCCCACAAACAGAGGTACTGGATAGACGTATAACAGAGCGTTAGAATGGCTTGACTTAACATTAATACAGATAAAGACAGAGTCTGGAATAGCCAAGGCCAGGGATATAGAAGTACGGATAAATGGAATAAAAAGTTGGGTCAGGATACCAGAAATACACAAAGTCAAAAACGATCTGTGATGGTAGTCACCTTTACCTGGAGTTTCATACAGACACTTTATGTAGGACCCTGGACTACTCCTATGTCTAAGTCACCCTGTGCCCATTATAGGTGCAGGGTATGTATTGTTTTATTGTTAGGTGTTTTGTGTGCTCTCTCTCCTGCTGGTGCTTGCTACCAACTAGGTGGATTTGGTTGTGGAGCCTGCACAGCGCCACCCATTGGTAGCAATATGCACTACCTGAATAGCAAGGCTTATTAATTTGCATATTCAGGTAGAATTGCATATTATGGCTTTTGCAAGCAAATATTTTATGTTCTTTTTGTTTTCACTGCTCTTCTATTAATATGTTTATGTGTTTTTATGAGTGCCTGTATGTTTCTTCACATGATTTGGTTTTATGTATTTATTTACATTTATTTAAAAAAATAAAGCTTTGTATGTTAGTTCCTGTTAGAACTGTGTCCTGTGTGGATATTTAGGGATCACAGTGACAGAGTTGTCGTACCTATTCCCTGGCTGCACAATCCTTTTAGTCCTGGGGTAAATGCAGCCTGGTTTAGGTGGAAAAGCTCCAGAGAGACACCAGTAAAGCCCCAACAACTGTGGATGAAGCACTCTAGGCTCTCTCCCCAATGGCTAGGAAGCGGACTGGGCGGAGACAGGGCCGGATTGGGAAAAAAAATGAGGCCCGGGCATTTTTCAATCTTCCTCTAATAGTGAGCATGTTGGTTTAATGTGCAGAGCCCCGCTGAAGAGCTCTAGCATGAGAAAAAGGCCCTGTATTTGTTCTGCGCAGCACAGGCAAATGTAATAACATGCTTGCGCTGTGTTTGCTTTTAACTTGTCTCTGGTGTCTCCATAAGTGGGATAACAGAGGACAAAAGGGCCAGGAAAGCGTATGGTGCATGTGTTTGCAGCCTGCTTGTGGGTTTGTGTGTGTGTAGAGTATGGTGTTGTGTAAATAGGTTGATTTAATTCGTGTTTGTGGTGTAATATGTGTAGCTAGGGGCTGTAGAGAGTGTGTGTAGAGGGGTCATAGTGTTTTGGAGATGTAGCGAGTGTGTGCATACGGGCTGTAGTGTGTGTGTGTGTATGTATAGGTGACGTAGGGGTTGTAGATAGGATGTGTTTAGAGAATGTTGTATGTGTTTGCTTACAAGGAATGTAGTGTGTGTACGTGATGCAGTGTGTGTGTGTGTGTATGTGTGTAGGAGATCTAGTGTGTAAATGACTCAGAGTGTGTATAATAGATTGTGTGTGTGTGTAGAGGATTAAGAGTGTATATAGGGTAAGGGATCTAGCGTGTATCTGGAGCATAACGTGTGTAGTGGTGCAGTGTGAGGGGTGCTGTGGTGTGTGTGTGTGTATATATTTATATATATACATATATATATATATATATATTTGGACGTATTGTATGTGTGTTGGGTGTGCTGTGTGTATGTGTGATGGGTGCAGCGTGTGTGTGTGAGGGGTGCAGTGTGTGTGTGTGTAAGAGGGGTGCTGTGTGTGAGGGCGTTCTTACCTGCCGTCACATTCTATGTTTCTAATTTTCTAATTTTCTTTGTCTGTTAACTCACTGTCACATCCTGTTCCTAGCTGCGGATCAGTCTGGTGATGGCTTCTGGTATCCAGTACTCTTTTTACAATTCTTGTTTAGTTTTTCTTGGTTTTTCTGGTTTTCTATTCTATGTTTGGTTTTCTTTATGCTGGGTTTTCTGGGTTCATTCCTGTATTCCGTTCATGGAATTCCCAGTCTCTTCGATTCCTTTAAATGTTTGTTCTATGTTGCCACACCCGTTCTTTTTCCATGATTCCTTTTGTTTCAGTTGGTTCCTGCAGGCAGTTGCTCAAGTTCTCTGCCTTTTCTTGCAGGTAAGTGCTGTATGCGCTTTATTATGGTTTATTTAGCAGACGTTAGGCAGAGTAGGACCTGCCAAATATGGAGTACATTGGCGTTGTGGCAGGCTTATGCAATGTATGATCATATAATGTAACTAAATCCCCATAGTTTTTCACATGTAGTACTTAGTTATGTCTCTTCTTGTTTTGCCTATTATATCTTGTCTTGTTTTATTTTGTATTCCCAGTCCATGTATAGTCCTGTCCATGTTATGTTTATGTTTTCCTTATATATTGTGTACATGTTCTGGGTTTAGCTTCATATCCTTCTGTTTGGTGTCGTTTCTAGTCTTGCCTTGTTTCTGTACTGGATACATTCCTGCTGCAGAGCCTCCCTATTCAGTTCCTAGGAGGTCTGCTTATTTCCTATCTCCTAGTTCCTGGGATCCGCATAAGCTGATTCAGGGTCTTGGTATGTGGCCGCACAAACACTGGTGCTCAACACCAGGGAACGTGCGGTTACCCAGCACCAGACCCTGCTAATCCACTTCCACGCTGAAGACTCCCATCTCATCAGGACCGCCACCCTGACATTCACTGAGGGTTATTTTATAAATGTGCTGTGTGTGTGTGAGGGTGCTGTGTGTGTGAGGGTGCTTTGTGCATCTAAGGGTGCTGTGTGAGTGAGGGTGATGTGTGTGTCAGTGTGCTGTGCATCTGATGGTGACATCTGCGTCTGAGGGTGATGTGTGTGTGTGTGTGTAAGGGGGCTGTGTGAATATATTTTTGTCTAAACTTATATTTTTTTTTATTAATAAAAAAAAAAAAGTTATTTTCCCCCTCTCCCTTCTTACCTTTAGCGTGGGAGGGAGGGAACCGTGCTGCTCACTCTTTTTACAAAGGAAAGGAAAATTTTTAGTAAGAGTTTTTTTAAACCGACTGATGGAAATGGTTTTATCAAGTTCTCAAGCTGTCACCATCGTAAATGGTTGACTAATATTCCTAAAGGACAGCATTTGAGAATTTTCAGGAACTGCACAGAGAAAAGGGATTTTAAAGAACAGGTCCAGGTTTTGAATAAAAAGTTTTTAGATAGGAATTATCCGAAAAAGCTCTTATCTAATACACAGAGACAGGTGGAAAGTTATCAGAGAAAAGATGTTCTAATGAATACTAAGGAGGTCAAGAAGGATTTTAGGACCTATTCAGAATTTGCTTTTTTTTAAACTAAATTTAGCAATAAAGCCAATTTAATAGAGAAATCAATTAGGAGAAATTGGCCAATTTTGTTGCAATATAAGTTTTTAAAAAAGATTTTACCTCATAATCCTAAAGTAATTTATAAAAGACCTAACAATTTGAGGAACATTTTAGCATCTAGTATTTTGCGGTTGAGAATGAGAGGATTAATTTTTTATCAGAAAGGCCAAAAGGTTTTTTTAAATGTGGTAGGTGCAGCACATGCAAGTTCCAGAAAAATAAGATTACGGAATTTTCTAGTACGGTGACGAAAGAAATTTTTAAGATAAAGCATTTTATTAATTGTCAAAGTAAGTTTGTGGTATACCTGTTACAGTGTAAATGTGGGGTCCAATATATAGGACGTACGATTAGGAAATTACATATTAGACTGCTTGAACATTTTAATGGGATCAAAAATAAAAATGTGAAACACAGTGTACCCAGACATTGTAATGCATGTAAAGAATTTGATTTTAAGGATTTTACTTGTATTGGGATTGACATGATTTTACCTCATTGGAGGGGTGGTGATACCGAAAAAATGTTAGCCATGAGGGAAACAGAGTGGATATATAGGATGAAGTCCTCTGTTCCCTCAGGACTTACCACGGATTTAGACATATTGGTTTTTATGGATTGATTATGTGGATACGTTTTGATACTGACCTCTTTTTAATTGATGTCTTTTTAGGTTTTTTATATATATATATACACATTTTTATATGTATGTTTTTTACCTTCTTTTATTACATATATTTTGATGTGAAGTTCAACGATAATAATACGAGATTTGATATTAATACGTTGTTTGTTTTATTGTAATTATAACCAGATCTATATGCCTTCATCATTTTTTATTTTATTTTTATGTTTACTCTCAGGGATCTCTATTGTTTGATGTTTATGACCAATGTACACTTGTTCCCACCTAGATGTTTGTATGCATTTATGAATGGTTAATGTATACATAGTGTGGTCATTATCATATATTTATTAATATATGCATTATATATCCCTATTGGGATGCTGATTATGGAAATATAAATGGACTAATATTTACTCACCATTTTGATTAATTGTATATCTACTTATATACCTTTAAATATTTATCTTTTTCTCTACTTATATTTATATATTTTTATCTATTTATTATTATTATATTTTCACTTCTTTAATCTCCTTTTTTTCCCCCACTGGTCTTATTTATATTTCCCCTTAATATGCAGTATTTTTTCTGTTAGGGGTCAGTTGTGGGGTAGGCAGGCTCTGTACACTCGGTCTGCATAAGATTTGAACGCTCTTTTTTATAGATCGCTCATAGTGCTGCCGTGTAGATGAACGATAAAGTTTTTTTCTGCGTTCCAGCGTGGTTGCGCATGCGCGTGACGGTCACGCATGCATCATGACATATGACGGCATGTGTGACAACGTGCGCGCGCATGCGCAATCACGGAAGTCGGCGGACAGACCGGCAGATTTAAAAGGAAGAAGACTGAGAAGAAAGGAAGAAGCTCCTGAGGAAGTCGGATGACGAAACGCGTTGAGCACTATCTGGGACCCTGCATTTTGGTATCAGCGGTTTTATTTTGTATGTGTGCTGATTTTTTACATTGCTTATGCAAGTTATCTTTTTGGGCTTATTGTAGGTGTATGAAAAATTGGCTTGGTGCACTTTTCTATATTGGCATTTTGCACTTTAGTACTTGCACTTTATTTCATTGCCCAGTTCAGCATTATGTATTGTTAAGCTGCTATACCTATGGGTTCCTGCCTATTGTGGCTTTTTAAATAATCTGGCACTTTTGTTGTGCTGTGATTTTACATTCTTTAGCAATAAACTTTTGCTGCTATTTGTTTGATATTCTATATTTCTTTTTTTCCCTCATTATTTTATACCTATTTAGTGATTGTGGCGCCCTGTTTGTTTGAGTGTTTTTGTCTTTAATTATTGGATTTGGAGTGTCCTGTTTACAGAGGCTTGCCTGCACTTGGTTTTTGTTATTGTTCACCCACCCTCCTTTCTATCTCTTGCCATCTCTGGTGGTCTCAGTGGTGAGAGTGAACTCTAGCCTGAGGGGAACCCGGCTGAGCTGTTGGCTAAAGCTCCCCAGGTCCTCTCTCCCTCCCCGGTTGCATATCAGTGCCTGTGGGCCACTGAGGGAGATCTCTGATCTCCCCACCGGCCCACGAAGGCACACAGCAGGGCCGGCGCTCTGATAGTGCCGGCTCTGCATGGGCCGACAGGGGAGATCGTATGTATATTTAAGATTTTTTTAAAATTTGATTCATAACTATCTGATTGGTTACTTTCAATCAACCAATCAGAGTGTTGTTATGAGTCAAATTACACAGCGTGGGAAAATTCCAAAGAACTTTCCCACGCTGTGTAAAATGACACAGAGCACTCTGATTGGCTGGATTTCAAGCTAACCAATCAGAGTGCTGTGACAGGTAAATGTAGAGACTTACCTTCATTTACCTGTCAGAGCACTCTGATTGGATGGCTTAAACCAACCAACCAGAGTGCTCTGAGCCTAATTGCAGGGCGGGGCAAGGCTTTATAAGCTTGCCCCGCCCGCGGAGCTCAGACTGCATGGTACTTTCCATGGGTGAAGATGGATTACTTTTTTTGCGCTCAGGTTTGCATTTAGTTTTTTTTATTCAAAATGCGACGATTATGGATTTTATTTGGCCTTTTTTGAGGCTGAAAAAATAAGATTTTAGAAAAAAGAAGACATCAAATGGTAATTTTTTTTTTTTTATAAGTACCTAGTTATTGGTCCCCCTCACTATTTTTAGGGTAAGGGGGGTAGGTAGGGGTTCATTAATTCTGTTGGGAGGGGGATGACTTAGGGTTTGGGGACCCCTAGTCACCTGGGTGGGGTGGGGTTACATTTTTACTTAGGGCCCCCATCCACCACTCAGGTGTGGGGGCCGCGAGGGAGGACAGTAGGTCCACCCTATTGGTATTTAGGGACCCCACCCACCGCTCAGTGGTGGTGGCCAGGTTCCCCCTTATTCAAATTTAGGGCCCCCACCCACCGCTCAGGGGTTGGGGCCAGAGGGGGGGACAATAGGTGTCCCCCTTTATTCTAATTTTGGGCCCCTCACCCACCGCTCACGGATGGGGGCCAGGGGGGCAGGACAATAGGTCGCCCCCATTATTTTACTTTAGGGTCCCCACCAGCCACTCAGGTGGGGGCCGGGGGAGGGGACAACAGTATACTGGGTATACTAGTACTTCGGCAATACTGTGCTTCGGCACTTCGACCCTTCGGAAATTTGGCAATTTCGGCAATTCGGCAATTCAGCTATTCGGACATTCGGAGGTATAAGAATGTCAGAATTGCCCGAAATTTGTCCGACTTGAGATGCGGAATGAAACGAATTGCACATGTCTAACAGATATATGGTTTTCTAAAGACCCCATGTTTACAATACTTACCTAGATATAGATAAGGACTTTACAATATGGAGTGGTAGATAAAGCTTGTTTTGTTATTTTATACATTATTAGGTAGTAAATGTAACATTGCAAGAGGAATCCCCTGGTTTCATGTAATATAGGCAGGATGGAGCATTTTAGTGTACCCAAGGACCAGGCATTATGAATGGTAAGCACTCTCTAGATCATGTATTTATTATAGAAAAGGAACTCTAAGTACCATAACCACTGTTACTTCTTGTAGTGGATGTGTAGCTATCAGTCTATTGGCACCATCACTCAGTCTTTAGTCAAATCTTTTTCCAACAGTCTGAGACAAAAACAGCAGCTGTAGGCCACCTTCTCTTCAGCTGCCCATTTATGTTATAGGAACACTATATGGTTAGCACTTCTTGAGCATTTCACATTTAATTTAAATCATGTCAGGTAATTTTTTACTCTATTTGGTTTTGTTTATATTGTTTTTCTTTCTTCACCCTTGCCTGTAATTGCTTAATTTTAGGTCTGAGCTGTACAGAGTGTTGCCAAAATGTTACATGACAATAAAAATACAGCTGAAAACTCTGAGATAGTTGTGCAAACGTTATTTCTCAAGTTTCTGTACCTAAGGAGGATTTTAAACAGTTAAATTTGAGATATCCAGGCGATGTACAACGAAGATTTTTCTAATGTGCTACAAATTTACAGCTATTTCTGATTTTGCATTTTAAGCCATTATATTTCATAACTTGACAGCTAAAACACATAGTAAAATCTGTTATAGACAGCTTTCTAATGACCAAACAAATATTCTCAATGAGAAAATAGGCTTTTTAAATTAAGGTCTTTTTAGAGGAATAGTTGGAAAAATGATGACAAAATATTTTATAAATAAATAAATAACATTTTGAGAAATAATTATTATTAATAATAATAATAATAATACAATAATCAGTGAGAGTTATACCATACAGAGATTTCCTGGACACTTCCATACTTTTTCTGCTACAGTTTTACTTAATGCATTATTATTAAATTAGTGCTAATCTAAGTTTCCATTTAGGGAAATCTACATATTGAAGTTATTGAACTGTGTGTTCTGTCCTGATCATACTGTAATCTAGAGAGAAAAACGAAAAGACATTCCCTAATGTGAGTTTAATTAAAATCAAATGTAAATAATAAAAAACTAAAAAACATTGATTTTCAAAAAAAGTTTAATCCAGTGGTAACCAGGTAGCAGTACTCTGATGAACAACAACTCTTTTGATCCTCATCCAAAGTTAAATGACCTCAGGAGCTGCAAATTAACAACAGCTACTATGTGGCAACTACTGGTCAAAATAATGTGTAATACATACCAGGATATAGAATAACCGAAGAACATAGTATTATGTATATAAATATGGAAATTAAAAGCATATTTTTCCACGTTCTTCAGATTTAGGGCTCAGTTTTGTTAGTAAAAGTAGATTTGACTGCTTTATGAATGAAGTCCACCTCTATTATATACTGATTCTATTACTTGAAATTCAGACATTATTACATGTGGAAAATACTATAATTTTAAATAAAATAAAGAGCAGAACATAATCTTAGCAAAAAAGAATGAACAAATAAGGTCCTTAATAAGTGTCCTCCAACTTAAAGGGCCTAACCCTAAATTGAAATCCACATTTTTATTCCAAAAAAGGAACCAAAGTTGTTGGAGTAACACTTTAGGATAGAACAAATTTAATTAAATTAAGCAATGAAATCCCCCAAAAAATAACTGTGCAAAAAAAATATAGGGTATATGTAATAAAACCAATAAGAAGATTATATATATATATATAAATATATATATATATATATATATATATATATATATATATAAAAAAAAGACAATACCATAACATAACCAATGCTTTCTTTTAAGGAGTTCCTTTATTATTGCTAGGATATATGTTACATGGTATGTCTACTAATTGTTAAAAAGAGGGGGAAGGCGAAGAAAACAAGATGGATAGAAACACATAAAATGTACTTCAATGCGAGTGTTAAATAGAACTTCTCATAACACTGGACTTAGAGAGTGCGTATCCACTTGTAAATTGATATAATAATTTGTCTGCTAACAATGTAGTATGTATTTCATGAGTAGTATGGGATTTCATTGCTTAATTTAATTTGTTCTATCCTAAAGTGTTACTCCAACAACTTTGGTTCATTTTTTGGAATAAAAATTTGTATAACATAATCTTGCATGCAATAAAGCTGAGTTTTTGGGATGTGGAAACTCACTCTGTAACGGAAGATTGTGAAGGTTGTAGAATGGAATATTGGAAAACAGGATTAAAAAAAAAAAAGTTTTATATCTGAGTAGGCTAGTTCGAAAATGCTAGTGCAAAAGTCTAACGTAAGGTGGGCTACAAGAAACAACAGATGGTCATGAGGTAACTCATGAGGTAGTGAAGCTGTGGCTATAGCTGTTGACAAAATAACTCAAATGTGTGGCCAACCACATAAAGTTCATGTCACACATTAGCAAATGCTAGCAAACATTCACATGAACTATAAATGCCCATTGTGACGGACCGCTGGCACTCCGACCGAGTACCTCCGCCAATCAATGCTCCTAGTGCTTGCCGAGGACTCCAAGCACTCCACCAAACACCATAAGCACTGCTGTCCTCCATGCACCCTGGACCCAAGACCAGGATCCAGCTTCCAGTGGGTAGACCTCTCCTACTCCAGAGAGCATAGCAGGAACAAGAGCTTATACTCAGGGGAGTATTGTGATTATAGCAATCCCCAAGAGTGTAGTTATCCCATCCCCCAAACATGAGCCAAGGCTTCAAGAAGGGGTTCAGCAGGTCTGTTTAATGGAAGCCAGCACTTACAATTTATACACACATTTAAACCCCCAACATCCTCATTTACATACAATAGGTTACATAGAGCACTATTGTACAAGGAAAGGCGGGGTCAGGCAATAGCAAGGGCTGATAGGAAATTGAGGAGGGACAAAGCAGCCATTTTAAACTGGTCTAGCAGTGTCCCTGGGACAACACCCTGCTGGAGAACAATAGGATAGGAAAAAGGGGGAGGGGAAGAGGCACATTTCCCAATGGATTTAAAGGGGCAGAAAAAGTGTTTTCAAATCCAATATGCCCAAATAATGTTTTTAAAGGGAAATACATCCCAGGGGCCATAGTCACAGGGCAAGAGGCTGGCAAGCAGGCCTCTCCAAGTTCAAGTGGCAAGGTTACTTTCACCACACACATCTCTCTATCTTTCTCTGGAGCCATTTTGCCATTGAGATCTTTTTTTGTCCTGCCATGACTTCTACATGCATTTGCTGTGTAAATACTATTCTGATAAATTTTAACATTTGGGTTATGGGCCCAGAGTAGAAGCGTTCGGGATAGCCATATACACTGGAGCTGTGCATATGGGAGTTGCGGTGTCGGTTTTCAAAACAAAAATTACTAGATATGGAACTTCCGAATGCAGAACGAGTTTGTGACAAAGGATTTCTGGCACACAGTGGAAGGATCCCTACAAACAGTGGGAGAAAAAGGACAAAAAACAAGATCTGAGTTCTCCACTTATGTGAGAAACAGTGATTTGTGTCACATTAAAAACTTTAGGACATCCAACTGCATCTTGAACAGACAAGCCCACAAACTACTTACCATGACAGGCACAAAACCTAAGAAGACGCAAGGAAAGCTGCATCCATATTTTGCGTCTGACTTGAAGAAAAAGCAGTCCAGAGATATCAAGGACTCTCAGACTTGGTCGCCATCATGGCCAGAAGAACAGGCCATGGAACCCTCTCAGGTATCGGCGGACACATTGACCTTGGATACTTTTGCACTTAAAGTGAAAGCCATGCTCCAGGGGCTGTTTAATAAGGTGAAATTTAACCTAGCACAACTTACCTCTGATCTCACCAAATCAATGAAATATCACAAGGCACTTGTAGACAAACACACAGGCCTGGCAGAAGACCTCTCCCGCATTGAACACAAACTAGCAGACATGGAGGATAGATCAAGATGAAATAATGTTCGGGTGATAGGAATCCCAGACTCAGTGGCACAAGCAGACATAGAAAAGTTAATTAAGGACTATGTCCAATTACTACTCCCAAATATGGAAATGGATGACTTTCTTTTTTTAACAGAATCCATAGATTAAAGAGGTAGACTTAAAGGGCGAAGATAATCTAGCCCTAAAGTCAAAGGGTGGACTAGGTGGGTAAAAGGAGCATAACCCAGATACTTTGAAAGAAAAGAGAGAGACTATATGTAGCTTGATAATTTAGTTTCTCTTTAGGCTTATCTCCATGTAGCTTGATAATTTAGTTTCTCTTTAGACTTATGTCCGTGCAGCCAGTTACAAGCCTTTTTAGAATAGAGAGTCAGTACCGGATTCTCTCAAATTTGGGGCAATTTATCAATCTTATTTTTAGTTGGTGTGGTATGTGGAGACATTTGTGTTGAGTATCTTACTGGGGAACCTGTATTCTCTTACTCTGGTGGAGGGATTATTACGATATATATATATATATATATAGCTTTTTCATAAACATCCACTTAGTTTATATGTTGCACAGTTCCCAGATACGGTGTATACACTTTGAATCAGAATGGAATTTAAAAGGTGGGTTTAACCCTTAACCTTTAAATTTCCAGCTTCAGAATATTGGACTCTGAAGCCTCCTGGTAGGGAGGGGAAATCCTAATGACCCCTTTTTCCTCCTCCCCCTGGGTGACTATATCTATTAAAAATCTCCTTACTCTACCCACCCACTCTGATATAGCTATTTGCTCCTAACTTTATGTCCACTCTAATTGCTTGTATTGAGACTGCAAGATCTGGTTTATGCAATTACCTGTTTGCAACACATTTATACCAATAGCTACTTTCATCCTTTTTTAAGTCACTATCACTTTTTTTGTCACTTTGTTTAATTTCACATCTTTGCCTAACATATAGTATTGTAATAAATGTATTGTTATTTGCCTTTTAATCCCTTTAAACTGAGTTCTTACTCTTTATGTGGGCATTTTTTTGAGAATCGATATCTGGGTGTCCTCTGCACTCGGCCCCTCATTCTCAAAATATTTGCTTAAGATATTCTCTCTCTTTTCTTTCAGAAATTGCCTAAGGGCAGAATGGCTACACCACCACCACACATTTTCCATAAAACACAGCTGCTGGCAGCTGCTAGAACTCCTCGTAAGCTACCAGAGGATTCTGATCACAGCTAATAAAGCTCTTCCTAATGGGAAATCCCAGGGACCAGACAGGTATACTAATGTATACTATAAAAAATGATCTACCATACTGTTGCCACATCTATGTAATCTCTTTAATAGCTGCATGTCCACAGGACAGGCATGTTCATGTGGTCACTCTCCCTAAACCAGGAAAACCCCCAATAAAATGTTCAACTCTAAGACCCATTTCACTGCTGAATGCAGATTATGGAATCGTTCAATTGGATGATATATCTTTTAATGTAGAGAATGTGTCCAACAGATAAGCTTCAAGTTGCTGGCCTGTGACGTTTTTGGGAAGTCCTCTAATTCTCTAATTTTAAAATTCTTTAGGGCAGGGCCGGACTGGGGAAAAAATTCGGCCCGGGCATTTTTAATTACAGCGGCCCACTGAAAAGGGGGCGGGCCAGATAGGGTGTGTTTTGTCATCCCCAATGACAAGCACGCCCCATCTCAAAGTGAGCATGTTGGTTCAATGCTCTTCCAGGGCATGAGAAAAGGGCCCTGTATTTGATCTGCACAGCGCAAGCAAATTTAATAACATGCTTGCATTGTGTTTGCTTGAAACTTGTCTCAGGGGTTTCCATAATTGGAATACTCACTGTATCCCATTTATGGAGACACTATGTGTTTGCTTAAAGGGTATCTAATGTGTTCATAGGGGATCCTGAGTGTGTATGTCAGAAATGTAGTGTGTGTGTAAGTGATGCAGCATCTGTGTGTAGGGGATCTAGTGTGTGTTTGAAGGACTCAGGAGTGCGTATAGGAGATCTAGTGAGTGTGTGAGTGGTGCAGTGTGTTTGGGGGGTGCTGTGTGTGTGTGGGGGTGCAGTATGTGTGTGTGGGGGTGCTGTGTGTGAGGGCGCTGTGTGAGGGTTCTGTGTGAGTGAGGGTGATGTGTGTGTGAGGGTGATGTGTGTTGGGGTGCTGTGTGTGTGTTGGGGTGCTGTGTATGTGTTGGGGTGATGTGTGTGTGTGCTAAGTTGCTGTATGTGTTAGGGTGCTGTGTGTGTGTTAGGGTGCTGTGTCAATGTTAGGGTGCTGTGTCAATGTTAGGGTGCTGGTGTTAGGGTGCTGTGTGAGTGTTAGGGTGCTGTGTGAGTGTGAGGGTGCTGTGTGAGTGTGAGGGTGCTGTGTGAGTGCTAGGGTGCTGTGTGTGTGTTAGGGTGATGTATCAATGTTAGGGTGCTGGTGTTAGGGTGCTGTGTGAGTGCTATGGTGCTGTGTGTGTGTTAGGGTGCTGTGTGAGTGCTACGGTGCTGTGTGTGTGTTAGGGCGATGTGTCAATGTTAGGGTGCTGGTGTTAGGGTGCTGTGTGTGTGTTGGGGTGCTGTGTGTGTGTTGGGGTGCTGTGTGTGTGTTGGGGTGCTGTGTGTGTGTTGTGGTGCTGTGTGAGTGTTAGGGTGCTGTGTGTGTGTTAGGGTGCTGTGTGAGTGCTAGGTGCTGTGTGCTAGGGTGCTGTGTGTGTTAGGGTGCTGTGTGTGTGTTAGGGTGCTGTGTGTGTGTTAGGGTGCTGTGTGAGTGCTCTGATTGCTGTGTGTGTGTTAGGGTGCTGTGTCAATGTTAGGGTGCTGGTGTTAGGGTGCGGTGTGTGTGTTAGGGTGCTGTGTGTGTGTTGGGGTGCTGGTGTTAGGGTGCTGTGTGTGTGTTGGGATGCTGGTGTTAGGGTGCTGTGTGAGTGCTACGGTGCTGTGTGTGTGTTAGGGTGTGTGTCAATGTTAGGGTGCTGTGTGTATGTTAGGGTGCTGTGTCAATGTTAGGGTGCTGGTGTTAGGGTGCTGTGTGAGTGTTAAGGTGCTGGTGTTAGGGTGCTGTGTCAATGTTAGGGTGCTGTGTGAGTGTTAGGGTGCTGTGTCAATGTTAGGGTGCCGTGTCAATGTTAGGGTGCTGTGTGAGTGTTAGGGTGCTGTGTGAGTGTTAGGGTGCTGTGTGTGTGTGTTAGGGTGCTGTGTCAATGTTAGGGTGCTGGTGTTAGGGTGCTGTGTCAATGTTAGGGTGCTGTGTGTGTGTGTTAGGGTGCTGTGTCAATGTTAGGGTGCTGTGTCAAAGTTAGGGTCCTGGTGTTAGGGTGCTGTGTCAATGTTAGGGTGCTGGTGTTAGGGTGCTGTGTGTGTGTTAGGGTGCTGGGTGAGGGTGATGTGTGTGTTTGTATTGTACAAGGATTTTGTATTGGGGGGAGGCAGGTAGGTGTTTTACAAAAAAATAATAATAAATACATAATAATAATAAATACATTATATTCCCCCCCATTCTTACCTGTAGTCTGGAAGGGGGGGGTCGTGCTCCTGCCAGCCATCCCTGGTGGTCCTCGTGGTAAGTGAACTCTAGCCCTTTGGGGCTAGAGTTCACTCTCGCGAGACCCGGCCGGTTGCCATAGCAACGGTCCGGATCTCGCGAGAGAAACCCGGTGGAGCTGCAAGTTAGAGCTCCGCTGGGTCCTCTCCCTCCCTCCCGAGCCGCAGGTCTGTTTAAATGACCTCCCTCCCTCTCTCCCCGCCGGCGGCCGCGTTTTAGTGCATGTGGGCCGGTGAGGGAGATCTTTGATCTGCCCACCGGCCCTTCATGGAACACAAAAAAAGAAATTTATAAAGACAAATGCATATTGTGCCTTTATGGCAATTTTCAGGTACATTGGCATTTAAAGATTGCTACAAGAAAACATAACAGAAAATTGTGAACAAACTTGATAACAGAAATTAACAAAAATGTATAAAAATTAATATCTATTTGGTCTTTACTGTACAGTTAGTTTCCATACAAGACAAGGATAACATTTACATGATGTAAATCATTGCGTATATTCGCCTGGATTGTGTGGCGGTGTATAGAAGACAGTTGTGTACAATGGTGTAATTTAGAGATAAGGAGCATGTCCAGGACATGTATTATAAGTTTATCTGCAGGTTTAAGAGGGTGGTGGCACATGTAGTGTAGGTATAGCATATTTTTGTGTGTGGTCAAAGCTTGCTGGGTACTGTTTTTTCCTTTTTTTTTCTTCTTTCCTCTTTTTTGTTTTTAAAAATGGTTTTGGTGTTTCCCTCTACTGCTCAGCATTTTGTCATGTATTCCTTCGAATCCATGTGGCAAAATTAGAGACAATTACCTTGCAAAGATCGAGGAGAGAGCCGCTCGGTGGTCTTCGGCCATGATGCCTGGCTTGTGCGGCATGTCGGTGCACACAGGCTGCTGTGACCTACGCAATTATTTAGCCCCACTTCAATCCAGGGTAAAGACGACATTAACGTGCACGTTTTGGGGTTCAAGGTCTAGGTACAGCCAATCGGATCTGCAAAAGGGTTATTTAAGCTCACTTATTCTTTAGCTAATTGCCCTGTCGTGGTTTTCCTTAGATGGTTATCCGAGAATGTGTTCCTGATCGTGTTTTTCTGTTTTTTAAATTTGGCTTCGTTTTGACTTCCCTGATTTCTGGAACCATTAACTTTTCGCTTTTCCTTATCACTGTGTCTAGCTCTATGTCCCTGACCTAGGCTAGTTTTCGGACTATTCTCGGGTACATTGAGTCCGGCCATTATAGGGCCAGGTAAGACGTTACCCTTACTTCTAGGGTGTGATACTATTCTGCGTGCTGGATCAATATAATCCTGACACATTTGTTGATCGTGAGCAGGAGTCGTTGTGGGAGGTTTTTGTCGGGTAAGTGTGTGGGTGTGTTGAGGACAGGTTCCCGCGACTCAGATCACCGGTTTTGAGGGGGTCATGATAGGCGGGGCTAGGGACCCAAGTTTTTGAGATGTGTATCTCTTAAGTTATAGGAGGAGATAACAGAGGAGAAGTGGGGATATTAGAGAAGAGAAGAAGATAAAGGGATAGACTAAGGGGGGAGAGGGGAGGGTAAAGGAAGGGGGGCAGAGTAGGTAATCCATGTTTTGTTTGATTTTAATGTGAATTTTAGTGTTGAAGTAAATTGTAAATAAGCATTAGAATTTTTTAAATAAAGATAGAGATTTAACTAATATATTGACAAATAGACCTTTTATCATCGTTAGAGGAGCACCAAATTTGAAATCCACTTAGACTGAAGATAATTTTTTTAAAAACTTGATAACCTTAAAGTATTTTAAGAAATAAAAACGTTTCTAACTCTTGCAACCATTGTCATAGAAAGAATAAAACATTTAAAGGTATTAATAAATTTCAAAGTACATATATAAAGGATTCTATATTAAAGAATTGTATTAGATGTTTTTAGTCAAAATGTTATTAACCTTATTATCTGCTCATGCGGTTTACAATATGTTGGCCGAACTATTCGTCCCTTTATATAAAATAATTAATGAACATGTAAATAATAATTTAAAACGGGTTGACCAATATAGTGTTTTAGACCATTTTATAAAATATCACAATAAACATCCTAATCACCCTATATTTTTAGCTATACAAATAATGAAGAGACCATGGTGTGGGAGCAATCATATTAAATGTATTGGAAAGGAAGAAAATAAATGGGTACACAAACTATGCACTCTTGAACCTTATGATTTATATATTGATTTGCTTAATTGTTTATGATTTATTTTTAATTTTCTGGTTATTTTTTCTTCTTACCTTAAGGGAATCTGACTGCGCTGTTTTAAGAATGCCATATTGTCCTGATTATTTGGTTTGTTTGTCACAATTGTGAAGGTATATCTATCTTGTATATTGTCTCTTTATAATTAACACACTGGTAAATATT
This sequence comes from Pelobates cultripes, assembly GCA_933207985.1. Lineage (NCBI taxonomy): Eukaryota > Metazoa > Chordata > Amphibia > Anura > Pelobatidae > Pelobates > Pelobates cultripes. The sequence goes on from OW240914.1 coordinate 196,698,781, forward strand.
TATATATATGTATTTCTTGGATTGTCTCTGTACATTGTTAATTCTGTATTTTTGATGTGCTGAGCAGAACAAGGATATTATTTCAGACATTGTAGGGTCGGCAACAAAAAAATCTTATGCAGCAAACAAGGCATAACAAGGAAACAGCACATTACAGGGAGTGCAGAATTATTAGGCAAATGAGTATTTTGACCACATCATCCTCTTTATGCATGTTGTCTTACTCCAAGCTGTATAGGCTCGAAAGCCTACTACCAATTAAGCATATTAG
>OW240914.1:196699151-196745475 GCA_933207985.1 Pelobates cultripes
AGATGTGGATTGGCTAGTGCAGAATGTGGCTCCACCCTGGCCTGCCTCCTTGGCTGAGATCATCAGAATTGCCAATCCAGTGCTTTCCAATGGGAAAGTATTGTGATTAGTTGAGATCATTACTGATGATGATATCAGCCAAGGAGGAGGATCAGAGGCAGAGCCAGCACCAGCAGACTGGAATATAGGTAAGATTATATTACATTTAGGAAAGTCAGGGGGGCTAGATAGTGTTTTTAACACTGTAATGTCAGGAATACATGTTTCTTGTTCCTTTAACGATAATAGATTGATTGACAAGCTTACAACAAGTGTACACAATTCCTTCACCTCTAAGAATAATTTGTCCATTTGGGACGACTTTAACATTTAATCTTACTTTGTTCTCATGTATAATCTACGCAAGAGGTATTTTTTTTCTTGCCTCCTTATAGTCTTTACTGTTTTCTTTTTGTTGTTTTCATGTTTCTTCAAACATGTCCTTTTATATTAAGTGTTGTATTATTTTGCAAGTTGTATTGTTACTGTATATTTGGAACTTAGATCTTAAATAAAAATGTAAAAAAAAAAATACAGGTTTGATTATTTTTTTTATTATTTTTTTTAAGCTTAGGTAATTTTTGTTGTGTACAATTTACTCTTTTCAAATACTTTTTATTAAGCATTTTTCAAAATGTTTTAAACAATTAATGAAGGGAGGGAAAGTGGGGGGAAAAAAGACAAAAAAACGGACGGGGAGGGGTTTTCCAACCGTAAACATAAATTTTAAATATAATCATCTTACATGAACATGACAACAGCCAGCATTGTTCGAATACTTCATTCACTTGAATGAGAATTTACACATCTGTATGCTCAGCAATTCATGCTTATATATTGGAAGGTTGGGATTGGCTGAGACACCTCTACTACTCCATCGCTTAAAAAATGTCTGTGGAGAACGATCAGAGCCAAGGTCTTCTGGCAAAAGGTGAGCTTTTTAGTGTTTAACATTATCTTTTTAAAGTATTTACATAAATAATCAAATGGTTTGTAAATATGCTGATAGGGTTCTAGTGTTCCAACTAGGCAGACATTGGCTAATAGAGATGTGATATTTTTTGTATACAATGACTGGAGGTGAAACCTTAGTTGTTTTGAAATTTATATTGCAAATAAAAGCATTCCTTTTACTCTTAACATTTTACTTTTGTTTCTAAGGCCAACATGGTAACATTACCTACTTTTTTAGAACTAATGCATTACTGATTGTATGTAATAATTTTTTACCTCACTGAAATCATGCATCTGAAATCTGCCCTTTTGTTTCATCTTGTATATAGCTAAACGTAGCCTGCCATTAGTAAACGGTTTTCAAAATTGGAAGCAATTGCCACCGATAGGGTCAATTTCATTTTGACAAAAAACCTAGGATACGATTATTATCTTATTTATAAAGCGTCAGCAAATTCCATAACACTGTACAATTGATGGACTAACCGACATGCATTTGTAACCAGAGAAGTTGGATGCACGGGAACAGAGGGGTTGAGGGCCCTGATCACTGAGCTTATATTCTAGACTAGAGGGTAGAGTAGAGTATAGTGACACAAAGGGTACATTACCTACAATATCTTTATAACATAGCCACCACATTGACCTGTAAAGTGTGTGTGTGTGTGTGTGTGTGTGTGTGGTGCATAGTGACCTTTTTAATCACGTTTAATCACAAAGTATTTCATTGTTTGACATACTAAAATATCATTTCTGGATCTATTCTAGAGCATGTTTCTGTCCACTCTAGTAAGAAAAAAAATCAAAGGATGTTAAAGGTTGCAGTTTACACCTAGATGAATTATTATAATTTCCTTTTTTTAAAGTATAGGATATGTACAAAAATGTACTTACATGGTAATCTTGTAAATTCTTTAATCTGGTAGATTATCTTCAAAATGGCTGGGGGGGAAAAAAAGCCTATTTGGCTTGACCACTGGATAGGGTATAATAGGAAGTCACATGTGCACAAGTGAACAATTATCTTAACCACTTATGGACCATGCAGGGCTTTAATGCCCCTTGACGGCATAGACCACCATACAGTAAAGGTACCAGCAAGGATTATCTTTTGATAACCAGGGGCCCACCTGTCAGTTGGGGCCAATCTTTCTAGATCACAATGTATGAAAGTTGTATTTTCAGCATGCCAAAGGTTTTAGCTTTACATCCATTATTCACTCCTTGCAGTTTTGATTTTATTTAAAAAAAAAAAAATGAATTCAAATTGTTGACATATTGGGCATTTTAGCATTTAGGACTAATTAGTAAATCTATTTTGACTTTTTTTTTTTTTTTTAGTTGCACTTGGTGTGTAGAAATGTGAAACTGAGAAAAAAATATTTCAAATATTTTTTTTTTATTTCATGCTAAGTATTTCATTAATATTTAATATTACATTCTTTAATACAAAGAAGCAAGGGGCCCCTTAGAAAAGGGGTGCCTTGCAAAGGTGTGTGTCTGGGGCTAACCAAGAAAAGGGGATAACCCTCACATATACTTGTGTAGAGAAAACAGAGAAGAGAGACCCTCTGGGTCAAAAGTGAGAAAGCCCCTAAATAGAGTTATATGTTTATAAAACGTAACTTTTAATAGTAATTATAAAAAACATACACATAATTAAAAGACAAGAAAGGTCTGAAAAAATTAGGGAGACCAGAGAGATAGATTCAATGCAGGTAGAGGAATAAAGGCAAAATCCCTAATACTGAGGCCACATACGTGGATCTAAAAAATGGACAGAAAAGCCCTTCCTTGGCTGATCTCTCCCTTAATGTTGCTAACTGTGATATAGACAGCTGGTACAATGGTTGCTTAAATAGCACTGACTACATGTAGTGCTGGGGTATGGCAACAAAATGATACCTATGAACATTGTATCAATGCAGAGTGGATGTCAGTATATCCAAATGACAGAGTATACAAGATATCCCTTGAGGCAAAATCGCAGAGTGGAGGGCATAAGGCACCCCCTTCCCATATAGGGAGTCTGTACATATAGATACCAACCCACCCACTTGAGTAACCCAGATCTTAAGCTCAGATAATACCAAGAGACCACACGAAGTAAGCCAGAGAAAGAAAATAAACCCTAGCCAAAAATCCTCGAGATAGCTGTTAGCTCTCTGATATTATCAATAGTGAGAGATGTAAATTAAGGAAGAGATCGCTAATCTTACTGCCTATAATCAAAATCACTGGTCTCCCTGCCTACTGCCTAACATATGTTTCGGCGCTATAGAAGCCTCGGAAGAAGGCGCGTTCTATAGCGCCGAAACATATGTTAGGCAGTAGGCAGGGAGACCAGTGATTTTGATTATAGGCAGTAAGATTAGCGATCTCTTCCTTAATTTACATCTCTCACTATTGATAATATCAGAGAGCTAACAGCTATCTCGAGGATTTTTGGCTAGGGTTTATTTTCTTTCTCTGGCTTACTTCGTGTGGTCTCTTGGTATTATCTGAGCTTAAGATCTGGGTTACTCAAGTGGGTGGGTTGGTATCTATATGTACAGACTCCCTATATGGGAAGGGGGTGCCTTATGCCCTCCACTCTGCGATTTTGCCTCAAGGGATATCTTGTATACTCTGTCATTTGGATATACTGACATCCACTCTGCATTGATACAATGTTCATAGGTATCATTTTGTTGCCATACCCCAGCACTACATGTAGTCAGTGCTATTTAAGCAACCATTGTACCAGCTGTCTATATCACAGTTAGCAACATTAAGGGAGAGATCAGCCAAGGAAGGGCTTTTCTGTCCATTTTTTAGATCCACGTATGTGGCCTCAGTATTAGGGATTTTGCCTTTATTCCTCTACCTGCATTGAATCTATCTCTCTGGTCTCCCTAATTTTTTCAGACCTTTCTTGTCTTTTAATTATGTGTATGTTTTTTATAATTACTATTAAAAGTTACGTTTTATAAACATATAACTCTATTTAGGGGCTTTCTCACTTTTGACCCAGAGGGTCTCTCTTCTCTACATTCTTTAATACATAAAGAATATGGTTTTAAAAGAGAACGAGATATCTCCTTTAAACATATGTTTAAAGGAGATATCTCGTTCTCTTTTAAAACAGGGTGAAATTGTGGTAGAAAATAATGCTTGGCAAAAAGGCCTTGATCCTTAAAGGATACATTGCATCTCAGAAAAGCCTTGGTCCTTAAATATTTTGTGAGGCGAGAGAGACAGAGATCGTGATATATTGTTGCAGCAGGTGTTCCAGAGAGTTTTAAAAAGTATCAGCAGTGAATAAAAATCCCCTTTTAACCCTTTCCCTGCCAGATCTGTTACAGACAGTGCATTTGTACTGTCTGTATTTTTTTTGCCCTTAAGGGTTAATGTTATTTTAAAAATCTTAGACTGTCTTAGTCTGTCAGTTTCCTTCCCCCAAATCTCCATTAGATTCTTTTAACAGGAGTTAGTTTAGGGATTACTGTTTTAGTCTGTTTTAGTAAAAAAAATTTTGTGTTTAGTCTGTTAGTGTGAAACATGCAGCGCATATGCCTTCTTGGCGTCAGACTCTGACGCCACTGACACTGCGTCTGATTTTGACCCAGGTCAGTTTAGCGACACGTCTAGTGACATGTCATATGTGTGTGAGCCAGCTGCTAAAAGAAGCTGTGCTTCCCCTGCTACGCCAAATGTGGAGGAGGACTGGGTACCTCCACAGTCAGCTGAGCCCAACATCCCCCCTTTTAGTGCCAACGCAGGCATTAGTGTGAATGTGGTTGACTTCTCCTATATACAATATATGGAGTTATTTTTAGGGGATACCATCTGGGAGGAGATTGTTTCCCAGACTAATTTATATGCTAGCCAATTTACTGAGACCAATCCAGGTAGCTATACAGTCAGGGAGCATGCTTGGCATCCCACAGATGTCCCTGAACTTAAAAAATTCTGGGCTCTTACAGTGTTCATGGGGATAATAAAGAAGCCATCAATCCGCTCTTACTGGAGCATCAACACAATCTGTTCTAGTCCAGTGTACTCCCAAATCATGTCTAGAATAAGATATGAGCTGCTGCTGAGATACTTACATTTCAATGACAATACCCTCTGTCACCCCCAGAGATCACACCCAATATGATAGGCTTCATAAAATACGCCCACTGGTAGACCATCTTCAGCACACATTTATACTCCCCAACAAAATGTATTTATTGTTGAATCGTTAATGAAATATAAAGGGAGATTGGGATTCAAACAATACATCCCCTCAAAGTGCTCTAGGTATGGCGTAAAATTCTACAAACTGTGCGAAAGCACGTTCTCTGAAATTTGTTTAGCACAATAGTTGGGGGAAGGATGTGAAAACACCCCATATACAATACCCTGGAATGTCTACTTTATAAAAATATAAACTTTCATGATATTAACATTAACAGGGGGATGCAAAAATATGCCAAACTGAAGATAGGCCAAGCATACCTATATATCAAGTTGAAAAACTGATATGTACAAGTCTCGATCGTTTCCTTTTAGCCCCCAAACAACCCGACAAGCCTATGCATGGGTGGTATCACTGTACTCAGGAGATGTTGCTGAACACGTATTGGGGTGTTGTTTGGCAATGTCACATAACAGGATCTGTTAATTCATGCCTAAAGTACAATGTGTGTGGAAAAAAACACCCAAAAATTACTACCTAAAAGTCTGACAAAGTCTAGTGGTAGAATTATTGCATGGAAAGTGTTAAATACCACCATTTGAAATAACCTAGGGTATCTACTTTCCAAAAATATATGGTTTGGTGGGGGTAAAATACATTGGCCTGCCTTACAAATGTCCCAAATAGGACATGTGCGCAGGTTGAATACATGTCAAAATTCCAAGTTGGAAAATGGATATGCGCACCTGCCAAATGTTGCCTTTTAGCCCCCAAACAACTTGACAAGCCTATGCATGGGTGGTATCACTGTATTCGGGAGATGTTGCTGAACATATATTAGTGTGTTTTTTGGCAGCAACACATAACAGGGTCTGTGAATTTATACCTGAATTGCAATGTATGTGGAAATATAAACAAAAGTAAAAATCCTATGCGAAGTTTGGCAAAGACTGGTGGTAAAATGGCTGCATAGAAAGTGTCAAAATATCCTTAGATGAATACCCTGGGTTGTCTACTTTAAAAAAAATATATTCATGTGAGGTGTTTTCCAGAGATTTATGACAGATAATAGTGTTACAATGTCACTATTGATGAATTTTAAAAATGTATGTTTTGAAACCGCAATATCCTACTTGTACTTATAGCCCTATAACTTGCCCAAAAAAAGCATGTAAACACTGGGTATTTTTAAACTCAGGACAAAATTTCGAATCTATTTAGCAGTTTTTTTCATTAGCTTTTGTAGATGAGTAAAAGATTTTTCAAGTAAAAGTAAATTTTTTTTTATTTTTTTCAATTTTGCATCATTTAAAAAAAAAAAATTATTTAAATTAAATTACATGAGATTATATAAATAATGGTATGTAAAGAAAGCCCTCTTTGTCCTGAAAAAAACAATATATAATTTGTATGGGAACAGTAAATGAGAGAGCTGAAAATTACAGCTAAACACAAACACCACAAAAGTGTAAAAAGAGGTCTGGTCGCAAATGTACAACATCGCAAAAACAGTCCAGTCCTTAAGGGGTTTATGAAGCAGTATTGATATATAGGTCATGCCCCTGCAGTACTCCATTTTCTGCCATTTACTAGTTGAAACACTTTATTTATGCAGCCAAAGTAACACCTCCCTGCATGTAACATGCAAAGTCTTCCAAAACACTTCTTGTAAAGAGTCTTCTAATGTTTACACTTCCTTTATTGCACAGTCTGTTTCATTTAGAAATTCTTTTCTCCTACACTGTTAATAGCTTGTTAGACCTTGCAGGAGCTTCCTGTGTAGTTAAAGTTAATTTTAAAGAGCAGGAGATAAAGGCTCATAAAGCAAGTTAACATCTGATTAAAAATGAAATAATTTGTGTGTCATTGTCAGGGGAGGTGTAGCCAGGGCTGCATAAACTGAAACAAGTGATTTAACTCCTATATGGCAGAAAATTGAGCAGTAAAATTGCAGAGGCATGATCTATACATTAAATTAACCTAGCTTGCACACATAGGGAATTAATAAATTTGTGTGGTGTCTTGGAATCCAGCACATTTTAGGTTAGATTTATGACACTACACAAAAGTTGTAAATTCTCATATGTAATGGAATATAAATAAATTGTGATCATGCCATGCTCATCATTCACTATTTTATGTAGAACATCATATTTTAAAATTCTGCAGTCCTTTTCTACTAAACAAAACTGAAATAAATATACTTCAAATGTTTAATGTGACTGATTTCCTTAAGTGTAAAAAGCACTGCACATTGATTGTTTCTGAAGCTGTAACCACTCATGATTGTAAGGAAAATATAATATTAAACATACTTGGCATGCTTAATCCATGCTTAAAGTTCAGGCATCTTGATTGAATTGCTGTTACATTCCCCCTCCTCCCCCCCCCCTTTAGTTAACATCCTTTTATCGCATCTACAGCACTTGGTATCAATACAGTTAATAAAGGAAAATGCTTAGGTCTGCACAGTTCAGCAGATTTTATTTATTTGTAATTTAAATGGATGATAAAGGTTTGCATTTTGTTTTAAAGGACTCTGTTAAATTCAAAACATTGAGAAAAATTTTTAGTTGAGGGATAGTGTGGGGGTAGCATAGTTAGGGGTTATATAGTTGTAAAAGGAATATGACAAGGGTACAAAGTGACCGATTTGACCGATAAATGAGGTGACTGAAGGACACAGGGCAGACAGATGAGTGCCTATGGTACCAATCAAAAGATATAAATAATTTGACTCTGTCTTATGTATGAATTCAGAAATAACAAAAGCAGAATTCTGATTAACCCCTTAAGGACCAAACTTCTGGAATAAAAGGGAATCATCAATAATCCTGTCCTAATGTGTTTTACACCCCGACTCCTATAGAATGTAAGCTCGATTGAGCAGGGTCCTCTTCAACCTATTGTTCCTGTAAGTTTATTTGTAATTGTCCTATTTATAGTTAAATCCCCTCTCATAATATTGTAAAGCGCTACGGAATCTGTTGGCGCTATATAAATGGCGATAATAATAATAATAATGACATGTCATGTGTCCTTAAGGGGTTAATCACTGGCTCCCTTCTCTTAAGCTGTCACTTAGGATGACTGATGGAAATGTCAGTAATCTTCTTTCCTCTGCACACAGGGAAACAAAGAGGGCCATTTGAGTGGATTATTGCAGAACATATATACTTGTGGCCTCCAAAGGAGAGTCAATACAAGGTGTCACGAGTGCACCCTACTCAAGCCATGACTGGTGGTGAAAGGGTAGAAATTTGCTGTTTATCTGCACTAGACAGGAAATAATGATAAAAATCCCCTTTAACATTACCCACACATTTCAAATTGCTAATAAATAGTAACAAATTTAATTAGATAAAGTGAGTCTTTACCAGACAAAGGCAGAACTTATCAAAGGAATATTTATTATAAACAGAAAAAAATAGTCACCGTGCATACAAAGAGAGATAAGATACAAAATTATTTACACCAACAACAGATAAAAAGAAGAAATCAACCGAAAACCTAGCTACTTACTAAGATGATTAAGTTACAGTATTTTCTGTCCAAAGGAGGGCTATTGCAAGGGATGATAGCGACTTACTCAAAATTAGATCTTGGCGTCTAGTATAAAAATAGTAGACATTTGCACAACATTGTATATATACCTTCTGTATTCATCTCAAGTTGTCAAACCGGCACAGAGATGATATAGGTGGAGGGAAGGCGTACCTATAGGAACAAATCCAAATAGAAACTATTGATTTTATTTCCTCTTTTGTTCTTGCCACAGAAATAATTTATTGCATATATTAATTTGTTGCTACTTTTCAATTCCATATATATTTCACACTTCCTATTTATGACCTATGATGGGATACAGACATAAGGAAGAAGCCAGGCTTAGAGGCAACTCGTGTAGTATTTCACACCTTGCAGAGGAGCTCTGGTTGAAGCCACAGCTTCAAAAGAGGAATTCATGTTGTAAACCATCTGACATCTATCACATTCCTGTACAATCAAATTAACCACATTCATGCTGAAATTGACAATGCCACATCTAACAGGTAGCCAATCCATGTATGCACTAAACAAATATTCTATAGTGCAACAATGAATTATGCACTCTTGGCATGACACAGGGCACTTCTTATAAAGACTTTATAAGTACATACAGGTGGCTCCTCCAGGGTCTAACAAACTATTAATAGTGCAGGAGATAAATTGTAAACTAAACACAATTTACAATAAAGGAAGTGTAAATATTAGATAACTCTTTACAGAATGTGTTTAGAAGGGATGTACATGGGCAAAAAGTTTGGTTCAGAAATTCGAATAAGTAAAAAAAAGTGTCTACTTCGGCAGTTCGGTTTGGCACTTCGGAACTGCCAAACATTGTCATTTTCGAACTTCGGACATTCGTAAGCATCCAAATGTCCGAATGGCATGAAATTCGTACTAATGTACATTCAGAACAAAACAAATTGCACATGTCTACTGGTCACATGAATGCAAGCCAACACCCTGACAGTCTTATTTATATACTTTTTCACCTCAATGACTCCGTGTGCCTTCATTGGCAAAGTGTCCGTGACAAAATCACCATTAATTGGCTGTCCTCTAACATCCATCACAAAAATCTGCTCATTTCATTGGACAGGGAATAGTGATTCGATCACCATTCACATAATTTTCCCTCCTTCTCTGTTTTGCCACTTTTCAGAAATCCGAATCACTTTGGAGCTTCGGGACTTCGGACATTCGTAAGCATTTGAATGTCCAACTGGCATGAAATTCGTACGAATGTACATTCGGGATGAAACGAATTGCACATGTCTAGTTTTTAGCAAGGTGTGTAAGTCACATGCAGGGAGGTATGAATAGGGCTACATAAACAAATAACTCCTAAATTGTGTACAATTAACCAGTGAGACTGCAGAGGTATGATCTATATATTAAAACTGCTTCATTAATCTAAAGTTGTTTTGGTGACTAAAGTATCACTTTAAGGTGAGTAGATATTAATTCTACCTCCAGGCATCATCATCTAGCAGACTTGTTACCTCCAGAGGTTCATTGCAAAAGAAAGCAGAGCCAGAAGTGACAGGTCTGCTTTAACAGTTTGAGGTTATATAGGACAACATTCCTAGTGCATAGTGACTGTAGCAGAGATGAAAGATTTGGTAATTGTTTGATGTGTCAACTTTGTTGTTCTTATTTAAAAGCCTGATGAGTCAATAATTGATTTAGGTGCCTTGATTTGGCAGAGGACAATCACTGTTATGATGAGTACATGTCAGCTGTGCACACAGTAAACATATTCTATCGTAATATGACGTATAGCGGTAATATTTAGTGGATTCTAGATGAATGTTTGGTAACCCTAACATATATCAAATTCTACAGGCATAATTTTGCAAACAATGTAATCCACTCTTTATGGTAGAGTTTCATAGTAATGCTGTATAGCATTCTGAAGCTTGTTACTTTCTAACTAAATGCTGTTGTACAGACTTTGTGTTCTGTAGTTTAAAGCCCTGAGCCCCAAGATTTGAATAGTATGTATGTATACTTCATGAATGTGCCTGCTGTACAGCGTGAATGTGTCTAATGCCTGGAGACAGTTGCCAGGTATCCCACAATAAAACAGCACCCCAAAATCTGCACTGTCTCACTGAAAGCAGGACAGTTTGGAGGCATGCCCTGCACCTCCCAACACAGGGCATGTTTCCGTGCTCGTTGATAAATAGTTGTTGCAAGTTATCATTATTAACATCCATCAGTAGCTAGTAGCAGCTACTAATTATAGACTGGTTTCTAACCTTGTGGATTTTCCTTTTTTTTGTTTTCTTTTTTTTTTTTTTTACAGGCTGACCACCAATAACATCTGCTTGCAAAGATTGCGACCATTCACATATTAGCTGCTGGATGATAATGTACCAGGGAAGAAAGTGATCAGTCAGAAACTCCACATACTTTGCAGAGGTCATCTTTACACCTTCAGGGACCCTAAAGGGGCCGACCAGCTCTCTTCCCATGATTCCAGCCCCAAAACATGACTCCACCACCGCCTTGCTGACGTCGCAGCCTTGTTGGAACAGGGTGGCCCTCCACCAACCATCCACTACTCCATCCATCTGGACCATCAAGGGTTGCACGGCACTCATCAGTGAACAGGACTGTTTGAAAATTAGTCTTCATGTATTTTTCTGCCCATATTGTATTTTATTATGCTGCTGCTGGCCCTTTAAGAACCATCTGGGGACATACTGTGACTTTTGGGAACAATGCCCCTTTAAGACGGTGTCCCCGGTGTCCCCAGACTGTTAATATACTGTGTTCCTGGCTTTCTCCCACTTGGTTCAGTAAATGGGGCTTACTGTACCAGGTACCACACAGGCAGACCACCCAGAAGTGGAAGTGTGCAGGCAATTTACCTCCCTAGGTAAATTGCTGAACGCTGGGGGGACCGCCATTCGACAAACTAGCATGTGGTGGCGGCGGCAATCTTTTTTTTTTTTTCCAATGCGGTCAGCGGTGTGTGTAGCCAAATCCATGGAACTGAAATCGGCTACACAGTTCCGCGAACACCGCTGAGCCTTACCTTCTCCCACAATGATTTTGCAGCCGCAGAGACTAAGTCCCATTCGGCGATGGGACTAAGTCGTTTTTTCAGCCTGAAATAGACCAACCGCACAGCCCAAATCTATGGAACTGTTTTGGGCATGAAAATGTGCTTGTGGTCGGTCAAAAAGGGACCTCCAGCTAACTTTTTAACCCCTGGATGGAATTGGCTGAATTTTGAATATGTTTATAATTAAAGTGTGCTGAGTTTTTATGTTTGTGGCATGTATATTTTTGAAGTTATTAATATTTTGTAAAAACTGTATTTCTCTGCCTGTGATTATATTAACCATTGTGTTCAGTAATCATATCACAGGCAGAGGGGAGGATTTTGTGTGGGAGTGTCTGTGTGTATTGTACAGATTGATTGGTTGTATTTCAAAACCCTGTGGGCAGTACTATGTTTGTGGATTGTGAATAAAAGAGGCTGTATGTGCCAGCACAGTCAGTTCTGCTTGACCCTCAAAATTAAGTGTCGTCTCGTTACTGGGGGAATCTGCTACAATCTGCTGCTGGGGGAATCTGCTAGTCAGACTCCCTTGCTATATCACTACTAAGCTCTTGTAAGAGCTTGTTCCTGTCTTGCTCTCTGGAGGAGTCTACAGTGGTTATGGTGTCGGCTGGAGTGCTTGGAGCCCTCAGGAAGCGCTAGGAGCATCCTTCAACGGAGGTACCCAGTCGGGGTGCCCGTCGATCCGTTACACTTACCTTGCATTTCACACCTATGTTGCGAGTGCGAACATTCTTATTAATTGGTGTGAATGTTCTAATGGGGCACCGGGGAGGTCCTCGTTCAGGAGACAATCCACGAATGCTCCCCCTGGTGGCATTCGTCTATACGGTTTGCGGTTTTGACACTTATGTTGCGAGGTGTGGACATTCTAACCTAACATTCTAAATGAGGTATTGGGGTGGTCCCCATTCGGGAGATGAATGAATTCCCTTTGTGGAAGCACTCCCGAACAGGGAGCGGGCACAATAAACGAACATACAGGGGAAACACATGTAAAAGAGAAGGGAGTTTCACGAACAGGCAGCGGTTCTGCCACAGGTACATTAGCCATGCCCAAGCTATTAGAAACAGGTTGAATACACTTAAGTCTACATTCACCACTCCATTCTAGAATCTGATCCTGAACCCAATCAATACCCGGATTGTGCTTGAGAAGCTATGGGAAACCAAGTATTATGGGACAAGAAGGAGACAAAATAACTTGGAAGGTGATAAGTTACTTGTGTAAAGCCCCTGCCGTTAAGGTGAGAGGTAAGGTTTCCTGTGTGATCAGAGGTTGGGACAGTGGTCTACCATCTATGGCCTCAACGAGTTGAGCGGCATTACATGGTTGGTAACAAACAGTTGGTCTGCACCAGAATCAAGCAAAACATCACACAAGAAATTTACATTATTGCTTCGGGCAAATATAAAAAAAGCATAAACCTATTATGAGAACTGACTTTTAATGCACACAACTTCCTTATAAAGCATTCTCCCATGCAAGGGAGGTATTGCAAAAATTAGTACAGTAGCCAATCCTCCACGAGTTGCCACCCACACATCCCCCCCCCCTTAGTGTGACGCATAATCCCCTTATGCAGGACACAAATTCCCTGAGTTTCTGGATGTACTCCTAAACATAGTGGTACCCCGTTAAATGTTACATCCCCTGGTAGCCCTGATCTGGGTGAGACACATATCCAAAAATCACCCAGATCGGACCAGGGGTTCGGGAAATTTATGGAAGTACTAAATGATGGGTTTACCAGCCGAAAAGGGCTCCATGTGTTTTGGTCACAGAAAAGGGAATGTAACACACGAATTACTTATGTTAGGAGAGCTGGGGAGGTTTGATGTCATTTTCCTTGTTCGTGGGATTCAAACTACCGAACGAGAAGCCGTTCGGTAGTTTGTATACGAATTGGCGGCAGTGTGGAGGTCTCAGCGGTGTTTGCCTAATTGAGTGTTCAATTTGGGTTCCAGACACTCGACGGCAAAACACCGCTGTTCGGGAGTTTAAAATGGCCGCCGCCACGTGTTCGTCTCCCGAATGGCGGCCACCCAGAGAACAAAGGACCCACTACACGAACCGCCAATTACCCGTTTGCAACATTGTTGCGAACAGTAATTGGAGGCACACTTATTACTGGGGTGGTCTGATTGTTCGGTAGTTTCATTCGCATAATAACTGGAGTGATTTTACCAAACAATCAGCGGAATGCTACATACACTTCACATTTACAGGTTGCAATTCAACCGAATACATAGACATAAATGCACTTTTTAGGACAGCCCAATGCCATCCGCTACAGAATACTTACAACAGGAAGGGTAAGAACTGATGATGGATCATCGGGCTGAAGATGAGCCGTATGGGCTAGGAGTGTTTGGAAGGCCTGGGCAAACTGATCCATGCGGTGATCATTTTCCTCCAGTCTCCTCTCGCAAGCCAACATGTGTTGACACAATTCTGCAGGGTCCATGTCCCTGTCGTAATGTCACGATTACTGTGTGACCCAACATGCAAAGCTATATTAACAAAAACATCATATACCAGGCCTTAGAATTGCCGGACTTAACGTAAAAGAGAATGGTCAAATAACAAGCCAAGGTCAGGGATACAGAATGAGACGATATGAACAAACTAGACAAGGGTCAGGATACCAGAAGTAGAGAAAGTCAAAAACATAAGCCAAAGTCAAAAACCAGAAAATATACCAATAATGCGCTTTTGACAACCAGCAATTGGAAAACATGACAGGGCACTAAGAAAAGGCATTACAGGGTTTAAATATGCCTCTCAGTGCTGTGACTGGTTAGTACTTGGCCTTTGACCCCAAAACGTGCGTGTGCGTCGACATCGTGATGTCACACGCACATCGGCACCATCTTTAATGTGGGCAGTGTGCCCTTTAACAGTAAGAATGGGACCGCAGTGGCCCAGCATCCCTTAGAACGCCGCACCAGCCGGGACCCGTCTTCTTGGAGGATCGGACGGCAAGCCGCCGCGATCGAGGTAAGTTTTTATTGCCCTTTTTGGCACGGCCACCCTGCTCATGTGCGGCCTCGCCGATCAGGGACTTAATAGTCTCAGTAGTATCGGCGTGTCCGCACTGTTTAGGCGCGGTCACGCCGATACCCTCACCTTGCGCCGTGACATTACCACCTTTAAGGACCTGTGGCATTGAATCTTCTTTTAACTATCCATACATAAACATCTTGCCATATTGTAGATTGCCTGCTGAATGATGCAATAAATATAGTATTATGCAATAATTTTTTTTTCTACTTTTTTTTATTTCTGACAGTTATTAAAATTACAAAAAGGAAGAAAGGAACAACAAAACAAGAGATGGAAACCAAGAACTAATCCAATGCAGAACAAGGTCTTGGATACATCAATGGCTCTTTAAAGGGGCAATAGCTAGGCCTATTAACCAAGGCTCCTTTCAGGGGCAAAATGCCTGACCTTGATTATTATGCAATATAAAAAGTCCTTTATAACTGGTTAATATATATATATATATAATGCTAAATATTTACAAGACTATGCTGACCATGTGTGGTGCTATTTGAATACTACTGGCAATGGCAAATTAAAGGTAGACTTTGTAGATCATTGTGCATTTATGAGGCTAGGAAAACAGTGCTGTAATCTACATATATTTAAACACTACTTGCATGAGTATGTATAGCAACATACTATTTTCAAGATGTTCTAGGTTAAGTAGAAGTATCATATTAGATTGGGGTAATTACATCTATTAAAATCAGTGAAATATTAATTATTTAGCACGCAATTAGCCTTTTGACTTTTCTAACCATCTCCATCTACATGTATTTACATCTTATCCAGGTATATCATAACAATAGCCGTACATCTTGTATATTTTGTTGTGTACAGTAATTTTGACATTTAAAAATGTTGCAGAAATGTGTGTATGTAGATTATTGTCCTGTGTACTTATGTTTGCTAAATAAACAATGGATAACCAGTATTTTCAGTTTTTTTCTGGATGTCCTAATAATGGCAGGTTTCCAGGACCAAAATTCTAAATAATAAAAAAAATAAAAAAAATTAAATGAATGCTATGTGTTCATCTCTTACTTGGGGCTAGGGTGGGGGCAGGTAACCGCAATTATACCAGTCATTTTAATCTCCCTGCAGCTTCCTGAAACCTTCTCCAACTGCGTATTCCCCAAGGCACGTTCAAGGCTACCAGCTCATTGAAACCTCCTGGGACCGTTTGCACCCCAATTTAGGATTTCAACTTTTTTTTTCTTCACAACTGAAAAATGTTACTGCAATTTTACAAAATACAATTATGGAAACTTGTATTCAGAATCAGCAATGATAAGAACAGCAAGTTGTTTAAAAGTAAAAAATAAAAGGTTTCTGGTTTACATACTAATGAATTATACTATGACCTTATGTGGTCCTGTGTTGTGAGACTTCAATTTCAGAAATCACAAGAAATTCTCCAGGCACTCAAGGTGTTCAAAGCCACAGGCAGTTTTAATAGCAGGTCAAAAGGTTCTGCTCCTTTTTTTGTTTTAAGAGGTCTTTTTAAGTTTTGTCTAGCTTGACAAAGACCTCTAAGCAGGTCGAAACGTTGCTGCTCCTTTTTTTGTTCTATTAAAACTGCCTGCGGCTTTGAACACCTTGAGTACCTGGAGAATTTCTTGTGTTGTCTTAGCGTTGTGGGATTGCTGGTCTTGCTCCAGAGCACCGGGTGGCTGCTGAGATTGAGTGGGGTTCCTATGACTAAAAGAAGTTATGTACTTTTTTCTGCTTTTTTTTATTTCTCTTATTTTGGTAGCGAATATTGTTTCTCTTTCTACAATGCTCAGTTCACATGATCTGCATGAAAGCTCACTCTTTTTGAGTCCCTTTTCATCTTCATTTCCATCTTCTACCACCTTTCATTCGAACTTTACAGGTTAATTCACACTAAGGCTTGACGAGAATGAAAAAGTGAATTTAAGATAAAAATATTTCATTATAAAACATTTGACCCTAAAGTTATACAATATTGCTAGGAATACAGTTGTATTCCTCACACCAAGCATGTCAAACTCAAACTCAAACAAGGTTTAAGTTTATGTGGGCTGCAAAAAAAAACAAAACTAAAATTTTCATAGAAACGTAGGTTTATTTTAAAAAGTACAGTATAAAAAAAAAAAGCATCCCCTTCTACTAAATCACAGTACCCCCCTCTACTAAATCCCAGTCCCCCCTATACTAAATCACAGTACCCCCCTCTACTAAATCCCAGTCCCCCCTCTACTAAATCCCAGTACCCTAGTACTCTAGCCAACAAGCAGACTCCACTCACATTGCCGCTGCCAGTATAAGACTCCGGAGTCCGGCCTCTGGTATACCACAAATGGCGCCGTCCGCACCTTGTGACAAGTCTGATCCATCCGCTACTTCTTGTAACCCTGTGAAGGTGGAGCACGTCGATGTCACGTCGGAATGTGATGTGGTGTTGCGTGCCTCCATGTACCTTCAGGTACTCCACTGTCCAGTCACAGGCAATGCAACACTGACCAACACACACACACACTCACTGACAGACAGACACTCACAGACAGACACACACACACACTCACTGACAGATACACACACAAACACACTCACAAACACTCACTGACAGACACACACACACTCACTGACTAACACAGAGACAGGCACACTCACTGACAGACATAGACACACACACACACAGACACTGACAGATACCGACACACACACATCACACAGACACATATGGACAGGTACACACACACACACACTGACAGACACACATTTACACATCCTTGCACACACATCATTTTCTTTATTGCTCCCTACCTTTGGGAGCCGATGTGGGGCCTCTCTCTGAGGTCCAGTAGGGATCTTCTATCTGCTCCTCACTGCTCCTTCGCGCGGTTTAGTGTTGCTGGGTGCCGGAATATTATGTCATATTCTGGCGCCCAGCTTCACTATAGACGGCACTAGCGAGGGAGCAGTGAGGAGCAGGAATGCTGATCCCCTCGTTGGCCCTCCTCGCCGGCCGGGTAAGTTTTAGCAAAATAGGCACCTGCAATGGGGGAAAGCAGGTGCCTAGTCTGCTATAACACTAAGCATGTACTCGTTGCTCGCTTGGCCGCTAAGATGTCCATTGTGGGCCCCGCGTTTGACATGCTTGCCTTATGCCATAGCTTCCGGACGCTTAAGCCCTCCCCAAAGGAAAGCATTGCTGCAATGTTTTCCTATAGGAAATTGACTGAGGCTAGATGCCCTCATTTAGTCTTTAACTGCAAGACCTGAACTGGAAACCTTAGCTTACTTGGAGAATTTTTCTAGTCAAATATTCAATTTGAATTCCTTACAGGTCTCACATGTGTGTATAACCATGCTAGTGTCTCTTGAAGTCCATATGATAAATAAATAAATAAACAAATACATTCACTCCATCTCTACTTTCTCTTTTGATTGCCTGCTCCGTCTGCATCTTACCTTTACTTACCCCTATGCACATTTACCATCTTTTTTGCTTCATTGATCTCACAGAAACATACATCCTCTCCTTCAGCTGCTGTGACCCGTTTCACTACCTAATTCCATCCTTTAACTGACATTAGTGCAAGGTCTGCTGATGAGAATTATGTAGTGTAGTAATCTTTTTTCCTCACTCACTCTGCACATATCCACTTTCTCCACTATTGAACTCTACACCCTGACTTTTCAATCCAATTTCTGTACTGTTCCTCTGGATATAACTCCAAGTGGTGGCAATTGAACAATTAAATTGGCATCTCACAAAGAATTGAGATGCTACAAAATTATGTTCATGAATTTGGCTAAAGATAATGTTAGTGATTATCCAAGGCAATACTTTCTATATTCTGACTTGATCATTTGGTCTGATCTATGGATGAATATTAATGTGTATAAAATATCTGTATTATTTATACTACCTCATATAGCTTACACATGTCTCATCTATAATATGAAGAGAAATTAAATTTCTGCCCTCAGTAACCTACTAGACATGAGCCTAAGGGATTTTACATATATACATACATGTAATCTTGCAAAATGTATTTTCACATTCATGAAATTTTGAGTTATCTAGTTTCCTTTAAACTACAAATTGGTTTTTTGAAATATAATATGTTTCATTAGTTCCTTGCTATGGTTTTTATAAAGGGGGACAAACACATAGGTTTTCTCTTAGATCTTAATTAATTTGCAATTTTTAATTTAACAAGTGCTCCAGGTATTAATTCTGTGCACTTAGTAATATATTTATTATGGTGCTGCTTTAAATTGAAATCTGCCCCAACCCCTTAAATAAATGTTTAAGTGGGAAAAAAATGGGGCCTTAAGAATGCTCTGTTTTTTTTTTTTACATTTCTGTGAAGGATAACAATGCTGGGTAAAAAAAAAAAAAGAAAGACCAAACAGTGATTTCAAATGTTTGTCATTTAATTGGTTAGATGCTGGAAAAAAAATAGTTTTGAAGAATTAAGCTCTAAATATTGTTTTAGATGTCTTGTGTATATTTTAAGAATCACAGAGAAATAGCATTACTCAGGATCGCATTTGGAGTACACCCAATAAGGCTACAAATGGCCTGGGCTGTCAGAGCTTTGCCTTGGGTTACCACATGAATGCTCCAATACCATGTAGTGCTGGGGTTTCCGAGTAGAGCTCTGCATGAAGGCACTGAACATACCTCAGAGATACTTCAATTCAATGCATCTTTATGGGGAGATACTGATTGGCGCAGTGCAGCTTTTTGCTGCACATGCACAATAGCTTCACAATGCTTTTTCATGGGAAAGCATTGGATTGGCTGATATTAACAAAAGTGATGATCTCAGCAAAGTTGGTGGAATGAGGGCAGGGCAAGCCACGAGGAGACTCGCGTGGCACTGGAAAAAGTTAACTAACTTTTTTCACAGGGGGCAAGGGAGGTTACAGACACCTGAATGGTGTTTTCACACCTATAGCGTCAGGAAAATATGTTTGTATTCCTGGAACTACAGTGTTCATTTAAGTTAGTTATCAATATACAATGTGCATCACTGTACATGAAATGACTAAAATTCATTTGGGATTTACATTGTTATTTTGTCATACATTATGGGAGACATGGGGACACTGAGAACTAGGGACACTGGCTGGGAGACATGGGGACACTGAGACACTAGAGACACTGGCTGGAAAACATGGGGACACTGGGAGACATGGGGACACTTGTGGATACAGATATGGGGACAATGGGAGACATGGAGACACTGGGAGACATGGGGACACTGAGACACTAGGGACACAGAGACATGGGGACACAGACACTGGAAGACATGGGGACACTGAGACATTTAGGGACACTGGGAGACATGGGGACACTGAGACACTAGGGACACTGGCTGGGAGACATAGGGACACTGGGAGACATAGGGACACTTGTGGATACAGACATGGGGACACTGGGAGACATGGGGACACTGGGAGAAATGGGGACACAGAGACATGGGGACACAGACACTGGGAGACATGAGAACACTGAGACATTTGGGGACAGTAAGACACTAGGGACACTGAGAGACAGAGGAACATAGACACTGGGAGACATGGGGACACTGATACACTAGGGACACTGGCTGGGAGACATAGGGACTCTGAGACACTTGGGGACACTGAGAGACATGGGAACACAGATACTGGGAGACGTGGGGGCACTGAGACACTAGGGACACTGGCTCATAGACATAGGGACACTAGGAGACATGGAGACACTGAGACATTTATAGACACTGGGATACATGCAGACACTGAGACACTAGAGCCACTGGCTGGGAGACATGGGGACACTTGTGGATAGAGACATGGAGACACTGGGATACATGGTGACACTGGGAGAAATGGGGACACTGAGACACTAGGGACATAGAGACATGGGGACACAGACACTGGAAGACATGGGGACACTGAGACATTTAGGGACACTGTGAGACATGGGGACACTGAGACACTAGGGACACTGGCTGTGAGACATGGGGACACTGAGACACCAGGGACACTGGCTCGGAGAAATGGGGACACTGAGACACTAGAGAAACTGGCTGGGAGACATAGGGACACTTGTGGATACAGACATGGGGACACTGGGAGAAATGGGGACACTGAGACACTAGGGACACAGACATGGGGACACTGATACTGGGAGACATGAGGACACTGAGACATTTGGGGACACTAAGACAATAGGGACACTGAGAGACATTGGGACACTGAGACACTAGGGACACTTGCTGGGAGACATAGGGACACTGAGACACTTGGGGACCCTGAGAGACATGGGAACACAGACACTGGGAGACATGGGGGCACTGAGACACTAGGGACACTGGCTGGGAGACATAGGGACACTAGGAGACATGGAGACACTGAGACATTTATGGACACTGGGAGACATGGGACACTGAGACACTGGAGCCACTGGCTGGGAGACATGGGAACACTGTGTCTCCATGTCCCAATGTCCCTATGTCTCACAGCATCCCCATGTGTCTCATCGTCCCCATGTCTCACAGTGTCCCTTAGTGTATCAGAGCCCCCATATTTCCCAGTGTCCCCAAGTGTCCCTAGGTCTCCCAGTGTCCCCAAGTGTCTCAGTGTCCCCATGTGTCTCAGTGTCATAATGTCTCCCTGCTGCCTTTCCCCCATCCCTCACTTCCCTGAGCTGAAGGCTGTATCTGTAGGCTGGGAGCTGCTGTCTGGACTCTCTCTAAATAGCTGCTCCCTCGCGGATCAGTGAGTAGAGAGAGGCAGGGATATGCTGTAAGTTCCTATCCCTGCCTCTCTCCACACACAGTGAGAAAAATACTGAGAAAAATATCTGCATTTGTATTGCCAGTATTACTGCAATACCGGCAGTTAAAATATATATACATGATCCTGATGAAAGTCTTGTGTGACTGAAACGTTGATCACTTGATCTTTTAAATCGTTTTTTCAATAAAAAATGGACTTTTAAACCGTGAGTGCAGCCATACCCTTGGATTTTTTGGATATTGAAGCTGATTTTGGCTGGCACCCGGCCATTAAGGGACATTTGAGCGTGAGTGCAGGAGCTACTTGTATTTTTTATATATATATATATATATTTTTTTTTTATTGGCCTATTCCATGGGCATTGGCCTGGAGTTGCAGCTCCATCAGTCCCTATGTTAATCCGGCCCTGCTAGTTGCAGTCCACAACATATCAACAAATGTGATCTTGTTTCCTGATGGAATTTGTTAGGGGAGTTACTAAAGTTAGGGAAGTTTAACCCCTTAAGGACATATGACAAGTTTGGTCCTTAAGGTGTTAAGGTACATTATGATCTACTGAGACATGCTCATTTAGCACTGAAAAATGGCCCTCATATATGATAAAATTCATAAACACAAACCATCGGCAGAAAATCTACATTCCATATCAAAAAACACTTTGGAACCATATGTTTAGGCTTTTTCTGTACCAATTGTGTTAAATTTTAATTTATTGGATACAGGATCACATTTATAATGCCTTTGTTACAAATGTAATTTTAACAAGTGCAAATGGACATGCAAAAACTGGTTTTCATTTAAAATGTAGGTTGTGGCTGATGGACCCAAATAACCATCCATTGTGACATATTAATGTAATATTTCTTATGACCATGGTCTAATGATAATACAGTCTGACTGCTTCAAACTGACGACTTATAATGGACTTTTTCCTATATATTTTCCTGAAGTATTCCTGAAAAAGGTTTTTACAGAAGTCAATTTGCAGCCATCTGATCATGTATGAAAGCAGCACATTTTCCCATGACACTCTACTAGCTGACCTCTAAGAAGAAAAAAAAACTACTGATAATGCACATGGCTCTTTTCTTGTTTCTAAGTATATTTGAGTGTCCAGGACATGACTGATCAACATACTGCTACTCACACATTTTTCCAAGAATGTTTTAAGACTTTAAATCCTGTTACACTGTGATAGCCACAGCTTTTGCGCTAAGAAATAAATAGGTATGTTTCTTTTCCCATTGAGGATGGCATATAGTCAAAACGTTGGTGTTTTTCTGTCGTCTCCAGCTCGGTCAGTATATTTGATATTGCATTAATAGGTTTATGCATGGGCACTTATAAGAGTGCTATAAGTGGGTTGTAATGGTTCTGTTAACTGTACTGTTTGGCACTTTATTTGTTGGCACTTTAACTCTGCTGTATTCGTGTGTTGTAAATGAAGTCTTTTTTGTGCAATAATTTGGTGTGTTCTGGGTTCATTGTACACGTTTCTTTTCAAGCCAGTTTTATGAATGGGGAGACACTGATTGATTGAGCGCGTCAGCTGCCTGCTCTTTTCCAATCAGCGCGCCCCTGGCCGGTTGCATTACTTAAATCATTAGAGAATGATTTAACCACTTGAGGTAAGAGTGCACCTGGGTGCCTCCTGGCACCATACAACTTAATACAGAAGAAGATGTTATGGTGCCAGGAGTGTTCCTTTTAACATTTTAAAAACTCAAGTGATCTTTAATCTTTTGAAATGTATGGCATGGGGTGGTAGCAATACATTTAACAACACAGTAATTCAAGTTGACAAAAAGGTCTGAGTCCTTTAAGTTTGACATTTGAGACTACATTTTGTTGGTGTTCATTCCAAAGGAGGCAAAATAGAGAAAAAGAACAATGCATGCCCTATTCTACTGCAAAAAGGGTAAAAGTTACATAGTTTAGCCTACAAAATGACAATCAAATATCTCCCTGGATCAAACAAGTTAATATTAACGTAAGCATGTTATGAGTTACTACAGCTTTGTAGATTTTCTTCAATAAAAAATGTTTAAAGGAATACACTGAATAACCTTTTTGGCCAGAGAATTCCATACCATTTATATTCCTTAATGTGAAGAACTCTTTCTGATGCTGTATATGAAATTTCCTTTCTTCAAGTCTCAATAGATGACCTTTGTGCCCATTGTACGGTTTTGTTAGAGTACAGATCCTCAGAGAGCTCTTTCCTTTTATATATATTTTGTATATATATCTGTACGTTATCGTATCCCCTTTGTTGCAGTGTAAGCAAATGCTGCTATTCTATTATTTTCTGCATAATGAAATCTATTGCATTTATTCATTTTACAAGTAGACTTAGAAATGTTTTATGGTCGTATTATGTCTTTTATTTTGAGAACTAGTGCTCCAACCAGAGTGTCATCTAATTGATTTATATAATGGCAAAATATACATCCATAAATATTATACAATAAATAAAAATATACTGCAATTATACTTTACACTTTTCCAGATTCTGTCCTTCGGTCTCAGAATTTTAAGCTTCACATAAATATATATATACTCCTAATATATGGCTCCTTGTGTTGTCTAAAAAATTTCCAGGTACTTATGATCTAGGTTGAAGCTACAGATGCAGAAACTCTATATCTACATGTGATATGATATTGGATCACTCACTCTGTATGTATCAACCCAATTAACAATATCAATCTCTTGTTCTCTGCTAAATGTTTCTGAAATTATAAGGCATCAATATTCAGTCCAAATATTTAATATAATATTTAACCAAATATTTGAAAATGTGTCTCCTTAATACTTGTGTAATTTTAAGGAATATTTTCATGATCACCCAAACACAGATACCATTTATTTACTCAAATCATAGACCTCCCTTGGTGAAGAATGCTCATCTGATAATAGTTCTATTAATAACATATATCTAGGCGGAGCCATATCTTTTATACTCTTTTAACTTCCTCTTTTTACTTTTTGTTATAATGGTTGGATATCTTTTATATTGCTTTAATTCAACTTGAAATTGTCATTAATTAGCAATCCCTTTATCAATATTCGACAATAACAGTGGAACCACAATGTAAAGCACACAAGGTTTTTAAAAATACACAAAGCAGCACACATAGAGTCCCATACATCCACATATTAAAACAACTAGTTTGATCCTTATAGTCACCCAGTAAAATTGGGCAGAAAATCTCCCAGCTGCCAACAGATATTAAGCTCTCTAAGGCCACTGACACAAACGAGGTACTTGATACTTATGTTGGCACTTAGAAAAAATGCCAATATTTGTTGGTGAGCGGATGTAGGCTTGCAGGAAGCACATTTTGGAGGAACAGAAAGGAGGGCTTGATACTGGTATGTGCTGGAGGTGACAGCAAGAAGAAATGAAATGCTAAACTTAAAGTCACACTCCCTGCATTGTAGTGGTTATGTTGAAGGCATCACCTGATGTCCCCCATGTGAGCAGGCAAACCAGTTTAGAACAGTTCCACTTCTTCAAATTATAACTAAAAACATGGAGGTAAGCGCTCAGATCCACCAAACAATATGTGAGTTTCACTTCTTACATGTGGTCTTTTAGATTAGACAAAGAGTTTCTGGCGCTATAAAGGTTGTAGTAAAGACAGGGAGATGCACCTAGCAGTTTCCAGGTAAGAAGTCAAATCATTTTAAAATAGTTTGACATTGGGGAAGCGCCAGGGCGCTGTAGTGGTTATGGTGTTTGAAGTATTATTTTATGCTATGGGGAAAATAGAAGAAACAAGGAATAAAACTAGTGGCAGGAGAGAATTGTCCTTTTGCTGAGATGATAGATCAAATCCGAAGGCAATAGTGACTAATATAGAATGGTGTAGAAGAGTTAAAATATGTGCAGAATAGACCGGTATTACATTACAAGAGTGTAAGGTAACTATTTAGGTTACGATGTGAAAGGGTTAATATTTAACCCCTTAAGGACCAAACTTCTGGAATAAAAGGGAATCATGACATGTCACACATGTCATGTGTCCTTAAGGGGTTAATGTAATAAGGACAAGTAAGAATTAATCTTCTAAAGGTCTTTGACCTATTTTAGTAAGAATTAATATAATATGTAAACATGTAGAATTAGTTATTTTTCTTTCTTGATGGAACACTTGGCAATGCCTTGTTTCAACGGACACAATTAAACTTCAAGGCTAACCTAACTGAACGTCCTTTCTAACAGCACTTTTTGTATAAAAAATTTTGATTACATGCAGGGGCGTACCGTGGGGTTGGCCATACCCACCGTGGGCGCAAAAATCACTTGTCAGACTGACAAGTGATTTTTGCGCCCCTCAGCTTGCACTCCTGGCACCCTCCTGGCTGTGTGTGGCTCCATAAGGGAACCACATGCACTGTACCCTGGGAGGGAGTGTACAGTGCGTGCCTTCCATTTTCCTCTCCCTTCCGTTCTGCATAGGAGCACCGCATGTCACGTGACTACGCTGTGCTCAGTGTGAAAGCACGTCGCCAGTGAGGGGCCGCTCCCCCTTTCCCTGCCCTTTCAGTGTGAGCAGAGCTGGCACTACCTACACCTAGGCCGCCGGCTCTGAGAGGGAAGCAGAGGTGGACACATTGATAGGGGGTGAGTGTCATGGAGAGCAGGGGCAGAGGGGCAGAGGGACATGGGGGACACATGGGAGAGGGGCATGGAGGAGAGAGACATGGGATGAGGGCATGAGGGAGAGAGCCATGGTAGGGGGGCATGGGGTAGAGAGAGAGAGATGGGAGAGGGCATGGGGAGAGAGACATGGAAGGGGCATGGGGGAGAGACATGGGATGGGGACATGGGGACATGGGGAGAGAGACATGGGAGGGGGCATGGGGGAGTGAGAGACATGGGAGAGGGTCATGGGGAGAGACATGGAAGAGGGGCATGGGAGAGAGTTAGCCATGGGAGGTGGGCATGGGGGAGTGAGAGACATGGGAGAGGGGCATGGGGAAGAGAGAGACATGGGAGAGGGGCATGAGGGAGAGAGAGGCATGGGGGAGAGAGAGACATGGAAAGAGTTGGGGACATGGGGGACATGGGGGAGAGAGACATGGTAGGAGGCATGGGGGAGAGAGACATAGAAGAGGGGCATGGAGAGAGTTAGCCATGGGAGGGGAGAGACGCATGGGGGAGAGAGAGACATGGGAGAGGGGCATGGGGGAGAGAGACATGGGATGGTGGGAAGGTGACCATGGAAGGGGATGAGTGTCATGGAGAGGAGGGGCACATGGGGAGAGACACATGGGAGAGGGGCACGGGGAGAGAGACAAGGAATGGGGGCATGGTTGGGTGGCATGGGGTAGAGAGAGAGACATGGGAGAAGGGCATGGGGAGAGAGAGACATGGAAGAGGGGCATGGGGAGAGAGAGACATGGGAGAGGGCATGGAGGAGAGAGAAAAATGTAAGGTGGCATGGAGAAGAGAGACATGGGAGAGGGCATGGGGAGAGAGAGACATGGGAGGGAGATATGGATGAGAGGAGGACATGGGAAGGAGAGAGGCATGGAGTGGGACATGGGGGAGAGATTTGGATGGGAGCGAGATATGAATGAAATGGGGGGATAGATGGAAGGGAGGAGAGACATGGATGAAGGAGGGAAAGATGGAATTTGGGGAGAGACATGGATGAAGGAGGGAGAGAGATATGGATGAAGGGTGGAGTGAAATATGGATGGAAGGGGAACAGAGAGATGGAAGTTGGGGAGAGACATGGAAAGAAAGGGAACAGAGACATGGAAGGGGGATAGAAGTGAGCAATGTGGAGAGGACCTTACCCTGCCTGGAGATTGCAGAGGGACTAGGGGGAGAGAGAGACATGGGAGGGGGGCATGGGGTAGAGAGAGAGACATGAGAGAGGGTCATGAGGGAGAGAGAGACATGGGAGAGGGGCATGAGGCAGAGAGAGACATGGGAGAGGGCATGGGGGAGAGAGAGACATGGAAGGTGGGCATGGGGGGAGAGAGACATGGGATGGGGACATGGGGATAGAGACATGGGAGGGGGCATGGGGTAGAGAGAGACATGAGAGAGGGTCATGAGGGAGAGAGAGACATGGGAGAGGGCATGGGGGAGAGAGAGACATGGGAGAGGGCATAGGGGAGAGAGACATGGAAGGGGCATGGGGAGAGAGACATGGGATGGGAACATGGGGGAGTGAGAGACATGGGAGAGGGTCATGGGGGAGAGAGACATGGAAGAGGGGTATGGGGGAGAGTTAGCCATGGGAGGGGAGCATGGGGGAGAGAGAGACATGGGAGACGGGCATGAGGAAGAGAGAGACATAGGAGAGGGACATGGGGGAGAGAGAGACATGGGATGGGAGCATAGGGAGAGAGAGACATGGGATGAGGGCGTGGGGGAGAAAGCCATGCAAGGTGGGCATGGAGGAGAGAGAGACATGGGAGAGGGACATGGGGGATAGAGAGACATGGGAGGGGGTCATGGATGGAGAGAGACATGGGATGGTGGGAAGGGGGGGCATAGAGACATGGAAGGGGATGAGTGTCATGGAGAGCAGGGGCATATGGGGAGAGACACATGGGAGAGGGGCACAGGGAGAGAGAGACATGAGAGGGGTGCATGGGGAGAGAGACAAGGAATGGGGGTATGGTAGGGGGGCATGGGGTAGAGAGAGAGTCATGAGAGAAGGGCATGGGGAGAGGGACATGGGAGAGGGCATGGGGAGAGAGAGACATGGAAGGGGGCATGGGGGAGAGGGGCATGGGGAGAGAGAGACATGGGAGGGAGGCTGGGAGGGAGATATGGATGAGAGGAGGACATGGGAAGGAGAGAGACATGGAGTGGGACATGGGGGAGAGATATGGATGGGAGCGAGATATGAATGAAATGGGGGGACATGGATGGAAGGGAGGAGAGAAATGGATGAAGGAGGGAAAGATGGAATTTGGGGAGAGACATGGATGAAGGAGGGAGAGAGATATGGATGAAGGGTGGAGTGAAATATGGATGGAAGGGGAACAGAGAGATGGAAGTTGGGGAGAGACATGGAAAGAAAGGGAACAGAGACATGGATGGAAGGGGGATAGAAGTGAGCAAAGCGGAGAGGACAGCAACACCTCACCCTGCCTGGAGATTGCAGAGGGACTAGGGAGTGAGTGGATAGTGCAACTACACCTAAGGTGTGACACCTTACCTACCTGGCTGAGACTGCAGTTTACAGAGGGACTGAGGGAGCGAGCGGACACTCTGGACAGTGGCATTATTACTGAGACAATAAGTAACTTGAAGTGAAGCTTTTAGATAGATGATATGTATGTCCCCAGGTTAAATTTTGTATGAGAATGAAACACGTAATTTTAGTTTGTTTTGCTCTCGGATTCAACAACTTTCATACAGGTCACAGGCAGCACAAATAACCAGTTACATTATTCTATCTACTCATCAGGTTATTACTAAGATAAACACAGTAGCACCGTACACAGCCATCCCAAAACCATCATAAACACAGGCAGTCCCCATCACACATTGACAGAACAAAACGATCACACACATTCTCATCACACACAGCCAGCCCAACACAGTTTCCATCACATTTACACAGCCCAATATCATCACACACAAACTATTCCTATCACACACAGACAACCCAATACCTCACATGCAGTCCCCATTACACTCAGACAGCCAAAGATATCACACACAAACTGTAACCATTACACTCAGACAGCCCAATACACAGTCCCCATTACACCCAGACACCCCAGTACATCACATGCAGTCCCCAATATATTCATACAGCCAAATATATCACACACAAACTGTAAACATTGCAGTCCCCATTGAACCCAGACACCCCAATACATCATATGCAGTTCCCACTATACTCAGACAACCTGAGTTCTACTGTCACAACCAAGGTATTTGCTAGTTATAAAAAAAAAAAATGACACCAGTAAAGACTCCAGCTTGTAATATGGTGCAGGCCCAGAGTGCCCTGGGGCCGCTGTGTCATGTGGCTTTTTAGAATTTGGCCATGGTGGGATGCAGATGCGTCACCAAGAGTGTGAGAGAGCCCTCTCGCGGCCAATGTAATGTTGTCTTTGTTGCCACTGGAAATCTCATCCAGCATAATTTTCCTCCTGCATGGTGCGTGCTGTTTGTGTGTGTATGTCAGTCTGTGACAGTGTGTCTGTGAGTGAGTGTGTGTGTGTGTGTGTGTATCTGTCAGACTGACAGTGTGCGTGTCTGTGAGTCAGTGTGTCTGTGAATGAGTGAGTGTGTATCTGTCAGTGTGTTTCTCTGAATGCGTGTGTATGTCTGTCAGTGTGTGTCTGTGAGTGAGCGCGTGTCTGTCAGTGAATGTGTGCGTGTCATCATTCACATCAGGCAATGCTTCTTGTGAAAAGCAAACCCAGAACTGGTGTGTGTTTTTTATAGGGCAGGGCAGCTGTAACCAACACCTCCAATCTCATCTCATTGATTGGACTCCAGTTGGCTGACATCTCACTCCAATTAGCTCTTGGAGATGTCATTAGCCTAGGGGTTCACATACTTTTTCCACCTGCACTGTGAATGTTTACATGGTGTGTTCAATAAAAACATGGCGACATTTCATTCTTTGTGTGTTATTAGTTTAAGCAGACTGTGATTGTCTATTGTTGTGACTTAGATGATGATCAGATCACATTTTATGACCAATTTGTGCAGAAATACATATCATTCCAAAGGGGTCACATACTTTGTCATAAGCACCACCCATCGCATGCAAGCTCTGCCTCCCGACATGTTAAGCAGGAGACCTTGCTGCAGAAAATGGCTACCTGACCTCCCAGCAACAGCTTCCAGTGCCAGTAGGCTTAATATACTGTGTTTGTGTTTGTGTGTGTGCCTGCTAGTGAGAAAGCGTGTGTGTCAGTGAGCTTGTCTGTAGTGAGCTTGTGACAACTCACCACCACCAGACCACCAGGGCACAGCACACCTCACACACACACACACACACACACAGCACACCTGACACAAAGCACCCCAGGACACACACATCACCTTCACATGCACACACACACAGCATAATATCCTGGTACAGTCAGTGCTCTCTATATAGTGCTGCTTTCTGTATAATACAGGTCTGTGTATAATATCCTGGAACAGTCAGTGCTTCCTGTATAGTGCTGCTCTCTGTCCCAGGATATTACACACACATAGACCTGTATTATACAGTCAGTGCTCCCTGTATAGTGATTCTCTCTGTATAATACAGGTCTGTGTATAATATCCCTGGACAGTCAATGCTCCCTGTATAGTGCTGCTCTCTGTATAATACAGGTTTGTGTCTGTATAATATCCCAGAATAGTCAGTGCTCCCTGTATAGTTCTGCTCTCTGTATAGTACAGGTCTGTGTGTATAATTTCCAGGGACAGTTAGGGCTCCCTGTATAGTTCTGCTCTCTGTATAATACAGGTATGATGTGAACTGGAAAACAAAAATAGCTGCTTGTGCCAGGAACACACATATTCTAAACTCCCTACTGGGATTGTCTCTAAAACAAGTCGTTGAGGAGCCAACTCGTAAGGAGGCCATACTAGATTTAGTGTTAACAAATGGAGATTTGGTATCAGATATTACTGTAGGTGTAAGTTTAGGATCCAGTGATCATCAGTCAGTGTGGTTTAATATAAGAACAGTGACTGAGTTACACTTTCGAAAAACAGACTTTTCTAAAATTAGAATATGTGTAAACGAGTCATTATCAGACTGGAGCAATTTAAATGGAGTCCAAGAGAAATGGAATTGTTTAAAAGTTGCAATGCTGAAGGCAACAGAAAATTGCATTAGGCTTGTCAGTAAAAGCAAAAAATTCAAGAAACCACTGTGCTCCGCACATGTGGCCAAAATAGTAAAAAACAAAAATTTTGCATTTAGTAATTATAAAAAAAAACTAGAGTGAGGAAGATAGACAGATCTGTAAGATTAGGCAGAAAGAGGCTAAGCAAGTAATGATGTCCCGAACGGTTCGCCGAACGGTTTGACCCTGTACCTCAGAGTCAGCAGACCCATTCCAATCAGCAGCAGACCCTCCGTCCCAGACCCTCCCATCTCCTGGACAGCATCCATTTTGAAGCTGCATTCTTAGTGAGCTGTCGAGGAGGTGGGAGGGTCTGGGAGGGTCTGCTGCTGATTGGCTGGAATGTGTCTGCTGACTGTGAGGTACAGGGTCAAAGTTTACACAATGATGAGTCTGTGGCGAACCGTCCGTGGCGAACCGTTCGTGGCGAACCGTTCGCGAACCGTTTGGCGAACCGTTTGGCGAACCGTTCGGGACATCACTATAAGCAAGTTATAAGAGCTTCCAAATCACACATAGATGAAAAAAAAAAGGGGAGAGAACATTTCTTAGATACATAAATGAGAAAAGGGAATGTAAAACAAGGATTAGTTAGATTAAAAACAAAAGAAGGAATGTATGTAGAAGAGGATAAAGGTCTAGCTGACTGCCTCAATTAATATTTTTGTTCAGTATTTACAGATGAAAATGAAGGAAAGGGGCCTCAGTTAGGAAAAAGGGCAAATGAGTCATTTGTTACATGTGAGTTTACAGAGGAAGAGGTTCTATTTCAACTGTCAAAAGTAAATAAGTCAATGGGAACTGATG
Source organism: Pelobates cultripes (assembly GCA_933207985.1). NCBI lineage: Eukaryota > Metazoa > Chordata > Amphibia > Anura > Pelobatidae > Pelobates > Pelobates cultripes. The sequence goes on from OW240914.1 coordinate 196,731,387, forward strand.
GAATACACCCAAAGTTATTAAAAGAGCTTAGTGGTGTACTAGCAAAACCATTAACAGATTTATTTAACCAATCATTGTTAACCAGAGTAGTCCCAGAAGATTGGAAGTTAGCAAATGTTGTGCCTATTCACAAGAAAGGTAGTAGGGAGGAGTCAGGCAACTATAGGCCAGTAAGCCTTTACTTCAGTAGTGGGGAAAGTAATGGAAATCATGTTAAAGGATAGGTTATACATCTAAAATCATATGGATTTCAAGATCAAAGACAACATGGGTTTACTTCTAGGAGATCATGCCAAACTAATCGTATTGATTTTTTGATTGGGTAACTAAAATAATAGATCAGACTGGTGCAGCAGACATTACTTGCCTAGATTTCAGTAAGGCTTTTGACACTGTTGCACATAGAAGGCTTATCAATAAACTGCAATCTTTAAGTCTGGATTCCAATATTGTTGAATGGGTAAGGCAGTGGCTGAGTGACAGGCAACAGAGGTTGTAGTCAATGGAGTATATTCGAAGCATGGGCTTGTCACTAGTGGGGTACCTCAGGGATCTGTACTTGGACCCATTATCTTTAATATTTGTATTAGTTATATTGCAGAAGGTCTTGATGGTAAGGTATGTCTTTTTGCTGATGATACTAAGATATGTAACAGGGTTGATGTTCGAGGAGGGATAAGCCAAATGGCAAATGATTTAGGTAAACTAGAAAAATGGTCAGAATTGTGGCAACTGACATTTAATGTGGATAAGTGCAAGATAATGCATATTGGACATAAAAAAACCCAAGGGCAGAGTACAGAATATTTGATAGAGTCCCAACCTCAACATCTGAGGAAATAGGTTTAGGGGTGATTAGTTCTGATGACTTAAAGGTAGGCAGGCAGTGTAATAGAGCAGCAGGAAATGCTAGCAGAATGCTTGGTTATATGGGGAGAAGAATTAGCAGTAGAAAGAGGGAAGTGCTCATGCCATTGTACAGAACACTGGTGAGACCTCACTTGGAGTATTGTACACAGTACTGGAGACCGTATCTCCAGAAGGATATTGATAAGTTAGAGAGAGTTCAGAGAAGGGCTACTAAGCTGGTTCATGGATTACGGGATAAACCTTACCAGGAAAGGTTAAAGGATCTTAACATGTATAGCTTGGAGGAAAGACGAGACAGGGGGGATATGATAGAAACATTTAAATACATAAAGGGAATCAAAGAAGGAGATTATATTTAAAAGAAGAAAAACTACCACTAGGACATAGTCTTAAATTAGAGGGACAAAGGTTTAAAAATAATATCAGGAAGTATTACTTTACTGAGAGGGTAGTGGGTGCATGGAATAGCCTTCCAGCTGAAGTTGTAGAGGTTAACACAGTAAAGGAGTTTGAGCATGCGTGGGATAGGCATAAGGCTCTCCTAGCTGTAAGATTATGCCAGGGACTAATGAAAGTATTTAGAAAATTGAGCAAACTGGATGGGCCGAATGGTTCTTATCTGCCGTCACATTCCATGTTTCTATGTTTCTATAATATCCTGGGACAGTCAGTGCTCCCTGAATAGTGTTGCTCTCTGTATAATACCCGCAGACTCCAAGAACTGGAAGAACCAGAAGCAGTGGAGTGGTGACTGAAGCCTCAATCTGAGACATTCAACATGTTGATTTGGGGACATGAAAAGGGGCTGATGGAATATGTGCACATGTTTTCCTTTTGCTCCTATTTCTCTCTTTAATTCCATTTTGTAAACTCTACTTCTATATCTTTCATTTCCTATTTTCAGATTTTTTTTGTTTTTTGTTTTTTACTATATTCACTCCCCAATATAATTATTTTTGTGAACTAATGTTCTATGGTGTAGACACAACTCTTTGACTGAAGCACATCTGCACAAGGTCTGTCTATATTTGTACTGACAGTGTCACCACTGATACCCAGCTCACATTAAAGTGATAAAATGCACCTGCCTGATATAGATGCTGTGCTGCGAATGTATCTATCGCGGTGGGAACTTGGGGTTATAAAGGTCTACTCAATAAAGAGAGAATAGTAGCTAATTCTGATGGAAATTTCAAACTTTAGATCGAAATAGTACAGCTAAATGGGAATATTTTTCCAACTCGGCTACTTTGGCCTTCAGTTTGAAATTCCTATCTCAATTCCCTGGAATTCTCTCTTTATTGAGTAGACCCTATAAGTAGGCAGAGATTAATTATGTGTGTTGGAGATAGTGGGTGGAGCTCTCCAGCAGTGGGTGCAGGGACGTATTAGCCGCGAGGCAAACAAGGCATTTGCCTTGGGCGGCATTTTTCAGGGGGCGGCAAAAAACGCCGCCCCCCAAATGCCCAGGGCAGATGCCTTGTTAGCCTTGCGGCTAACTGACATCCCGGGCGGCTGGCGAGGGAGCACTTCCCATGAGCTGTCATCTTCCGGTTCCCAGCCTCACTCTGCAGCCGACGCGCGAGGGAGCTGAGCAGTCAGCTCATAGGAAGTGCTGCCCTCCGCCCGCCCTGCCAGCGCCGCCCGCCCTGCCAGCGCCGCCCGCCCTGCAGCCACTGGACCACCAGGGAGAGAGACCCCCCCCCCCAGCACTCCCAAAGGTAAGGAGGTTGGGGGGGGATTTAAATTAAAAAAAAAGTTAATGTGTGTGTGTGTTTGTGTCTGACTGTGTGTGTTTGTGAGTGTGTGTTTGTGTGACTGTGTTTGTGTCTGTGTTTGTGTCTGACTGTGTGTGTGTGTGTTTGTGTCTGTGTATGTGTCTGACTGTGTGTGTGTGTGTTTGTGTCTGACTGTGTGTGTGTATGTGACTGTGTGTGTCTGTGTGTGTTTGTGTTTGTGTCTGACTGTGTGTGTCTGACTGTGTGTGTGCTTGTGTCTGACTGTGTGTGTGTGTGTTTGTGTCTGACTGTGTCTGTGTATGTGTCTGACTGTGTGTGTGTGTGTTTGTGTATGTGTCTGACTGTGTGTGTGTGTATTTAGAAGGTGGGGCGGGGGGAAGGGTTGGGTGGGGGTGGCGCGGGGGGGAGGGGGGCGCCTGAGTTTTGTCCTGCCTAGGGCAGCACAAAACCAGGATACACCACTGAGTGGGTGTGGTAAATGTTCAAGGTAGTAATTGATAGCTGTGCTGCAAAGTGTCCCTGGAATTTCATTTCAAATGTTGGTAAAAAGGACTCTGGGAAAGCATTGTATAAGAAGATTTGCGATTTCATGTGCACTAGCTCCTTGTACTGGTTTCATATAGAGAGGTGGGGCTTTGGGTGACAGGCAGGACTCTGTTCCTAAGAAGCCTCAGGAACTTTCAATTCCTTTATATTTACATTTTTTATGGGACAGGGAGGGTAAGGAAACAAAATATAATGCTAGATCTATTTCTTTAGCTTCCGTTCACATGGTGGAAAACTTTGATCTAAAAAAATAAAGTGTGACGAAGTGCCCTTCGCCACTTGTGCCTGGAGAGGACTGCTTGCCCGCCTCTTGCCCTGTGACTATGGCCCCTGGTTTGTATTGCCCTTTAAAGACATGATTTGGGCATAATGGATTTGTGTTGTGCTGCTGCTGGCCCTTTAAGAATCATCTGGGGACATACTGTGGAGTTACTGGGTGGCCACCATTTCCTGTATCAGAAGCACATGGTGAGAACAATGGATGGCGGCCATTTCAACTCACAGACACTGTTTGGACTTTTCAACACGGTGCCATCTTGCCAGTATTTGGTGCACAGAGACATCGTGCAGTGGTTTTGGACTATACAGCAGGGGACACATTATAAAGTGATTGTTTTTCATTTAGCTTGTATATGTTCTGCAGAATCTGCATTAAACTGTATTTTCCAAAGTACTGAACGGATCTGGGTGAATTTTGGATATGTGGTTCACCCAGATCCCCCGGTTCCAAGGACTTTTTATGGGGTTATTGCATGTTTTGGGGTCCCTGTGTGTTTTATGAAACTGTATTATTTCTGGCCAGCAGATAATTGAGCTTTGTGTATTGTAGAAACTCAATTATCTAGCCTGGCCCAGAGGAGGAGTTTTGTGTTGCATAAATTGTGAGTTCTGTGTGCCAGTAAATCAGTCTTGTTCCAGCATTAAGCCTTGGCTCATGTTTGGGGGATTGGAGAAATACACTCTGGGGATTGCTATAATCACTATACTCCCCAGGGTATGATCACTAAGTTCTGCTAAGAGCTTGTTCCTGCTCTCTGGGGAAAGAGAGGTTCACCCACTGGAAGCTGGATCCTGGCCTTGGGTCCAGGGTGGGTGGAGACAGCAGAGACCCCAGCGCAGTTGCATCGCTGGAAGTGGGGTCTGCAGTGCTGATGGTGTCGGTTGGAGTGCTTGGAGTCCTCGGCAAGCGCTAGGAGCATCGATTGGCGGAGGTACTCAGTCGGAGTGCCAGCGTTCCGTCACATAAAGTTTTATTTTTTTCATGATGGGGGGAGGGAGGAGGGCGATACAGTTCCTTGCCAAGGGCGCTGGAGACCCTAGGTACGCCTCTGATTATATGCCAAATATTGTAACTTCTTTTGTTTCTCTGTGTATCGTTAAGGTTAAGAATCTTCTTTTCACATTCTGATGCAAGTTCTAAAAACGGTATGATTATACGAAATAAACTGAAGTGTATGGCAGAGGTGTAACAAACATTTTCTTAAAGCTGTTTTCATACCTTGCTACCACTAAATAATCTACTAGTGCCCCTCCCGATACCAGGCTCTGGAGCTCTCCCAAATGCCTGACTATTCTTGACAATTGATTTGTAAATCATTATAGCAATATGTGTAAGATCTTCTTGATTTTCATATATTCCAAGATCCAATATAAAACATTAATGAACAATTACAAAATAATCCTAGTGGTGGAATACAAGTCTGGCACTGTATTTAAAATGTATACAACGTGAATAACTAATTAAGAGTAATGGAATGCATTGCGGTTGTTAAGACCCTTGCTTCAGTACCAAGAAAATCTCAAATGGCTGGATCTAAATAGTTTACATAATAAATATGCAACACTCATAATTGTATTATTATTTTTTTATTCAAGTATTTATTGATTTATTTTTTATTTTTTCGACATACTGGCAAGGCCTATTGTGCATATTTAAATGCTTTGCAATGCTTCAACCCAACTTGAAGATGTTCATCATGATCATCTTGTACTCTCTTCGGAAGTTCTTATTTAGAGCTCCATAAACCACTGCATTTAGGCAGCTGTTAAAGTACGCCATAAAATAGCTCACTAGAAAGAGCCAACGTGGAATAGAATTTCCTAATGATGGATATATGGCTACAGTCAGTCCTATAATATTTAGTGGTCCCCAGCATACAGCAAAAAGCACAAAGACTGCAAACATTGTGATAAAACCCTGAAGATTATAAGGCCATGTTTGAGCTTGGAGATGTCTGTCTGGTTTGACCCTATGTCGCGTATTAAAAACCAATACCCAAATGCGTAGATAACAGTAGCTCACCACCCCAATGGGCAAAAAGAAATGGAAGATTACTACAGCGAGGGTGTATAGTGAGCTAACAGACTGAGAGAATGTACAGGAGAAAACACGAGGGTCATATTGCAAAGATCCCACAAACAGGTTTGGCAAGATGGCTGCCAGAGCCAAGATCCAAACTAACCCTACATAGCAGAACGTGCTGGTGTTGGAGAACAATCGGGGATACCAGCTGTTATGGCAGATATAGCAGTAGCGATTGACGGCAATGCCAGTGATATTGAAAACAGAGCTTATTACACTGAGTCCCATGAAAAATCCACTCATCAGGCAATGTACATGGCCCATTCTCCAGCCTTGATTGAAGATCGCCAGCAGTACCAATGGGTAAGGATAACAGGCAACAAGCAAGTCTGCTACTGCTAAGCTGACGACAAATGCATTACCTGCAAGGAAGGAAATAAGAGTGTTAAAATTAGCAAACAATAATGTGCTAGGCAGCTATATAAATGTATATAAAATTAAACTTAGATAAATGCCTTTTGTTATTCACTTGCGTCTAATTTTCAGGTTGTTTTGAGTATTTATATCTAGGTTGCACTGTACCTTAGATCAGCGATCTCTCCATTCCTTCTTTTATGAGAGGAGGAAGAAGCTTTTGGATGGGAGAATAGGCTAGAGGTATGGTTAGTGAGAGCATTGTGGTTGAGGTTAATATTATGTTTAGTGTTGGTGTTAGGAATAGTATTGCAGATAGTGTTGGGGTTAAGGTTAGTTTTAGGGTTAAAATTAGGGTTAGTGCAGTGTTAGGGGTATTGTGACTGTTAGGGTTAGCATTAAGGGTTAGTGTTGTTGGTTAGTTCAGGGTGTTAGGGTAAATGCTAGTTGGTTTTAGGGTTAAGGTTACTATTAGGATTATTGTTGAAGTTCGGGTTTGTATTGGTGTTATGGTTAAGATTGCTGTTGGATTTATGGCTAAGATGTTAGATCTAGCAATGGAGTTAGGGTTAATTTTATCATTATGAGTGGTGTTAATAATTGTGTTAGGTTTAAGGTTATTTTTAAGGTTATTTTTGATTGGCCATCAGGCAAACTGGGAAAACACACAAACACACACACATACATTTCATCCCCTTTGCACACACTAGATCCTGTATAGCAAAAACACACACTTCATTTCCTAAACACACACTCTCTACAGCCCCTGCACACACTACAACACTTAAACACACATATACTGCAACCCCTATGGAAACACTCTCTGCATTCCCTATACACACACTTTGCCCCCTACACACACACACACACACTACAGCACCTATACACACACACACACACACACACACTCTACAGCACCTATTACACCACAAAGACAACACAACTGAAATTGAAACACCACACCAAAATCAGCTCCCTCTACACATGCAATCCCACAAGCAGCCTCCAAACACATGCACAATTCTCTTCCCTGGTCCTTTTGTCCTCTGCAATCCAACTTATTGAGACACCAGAGACAATTCACAAACAAACACACTGCAAGCGTGTCAATAAATCAGCTTGAGCGCACACCTATCACACACCTCTGATAGCTCTATTGTCATTGTCTTATTATACAAAATATATATTGTCACATTACTTAAAATGTATTGCAGTGCAAAATATGTTGCAAACATTTCCAACGTGTCGCTTGAACACCAGCAATAATGTAAACTTTATAAATTTGCTGCAGTCTGAATAAACTGTGTGTGTAAAGTGTTAAAAAATAAGGATTCTGTTATATTCTATTACATTGGATGACTAATGTGTTTATTGTGACAGTCGGAGAAGAGTGGTGTGTCAAGGTTGGGGACTTTAAAACTTGAGCAATGACCCACATCACAGTGATCCTTTCTCATGCAAATGCTTAATATTCTCTTCTACCTGCAAAATATTTGTATTATAGGAAGGGGTGAATTTGCGGTATGTTTAAAGAGGGTGAACGTGTAAACTCCATTGTTAAAATTCCTCTTAATTAAGCTTTTTTTAGGTACAGGTGCTGCCCCTATGGCATTACAAATGCATACATGGCTGTTTCTTTGCAGTTTCCATTCCTACTGGTGGATATTAGACAGAAATAGACTCCCTAACTGAATCTCAAGAGTGTCAGACAGGTCTTGAAGTCCCAGCCCAATGGCAAGAACAGGATCCAAGCCATCAACATATATGCCTTACCACTCATCAGGTACCCAGATGGAATAGTAACCTTGCCAAAAGAAGAGCTAGTCACCATGGATTTCAAAACCTTGAAACTACTCACTATGAATGGAGGATTCCACACGACATCCAGCACTCATAGACTGTACACCAGCCAGAAGGAAGGAGGTCAAGGCCTGGTGAGTGTCAAGACCACAGTCCTGGATCAAACACAGAGCATCTACAAGTACACCACAAAGAAGGCTTCCAAAGATGAACCGTTAAGGGAATTCCTGAGACAACATCAGATAGAGTATGTAAAAATAGAGGAGGTTATGTGGCAAAACAAACCTTTCCATGGTGCGGTGTACCACTGGCAAATAGTGGATTGCTCACCTTATAAAATCCTACCAGTGTTCGGAAACTGCAAGACTGAAAGACAGCACTGAGGCAGCACTAGCAGTTCAGGAACAGACAATCAGCACCAGATCAATAGAAGAATAGGGATCCATGGCAAAACTCCCATGGAAAATTACATAGTTGATGCAGAGTCTGGTTTTAATCCATAAAGGGCATAAATCACCTAACATCCCTAAATTGGTATGATGTTGTATCGATCAGGTAGTGTAAGGGTTACGCCCGCTTCACAGTGACAGACCAAACTCCCCGTTTAACGCACCACAAACAGTCCATTTGCACAACCGCAAACTCCCCATTTGCACAAGGTTGGATACCAAGCTAGCCATGTCCCGTTCCTTGTCCTCACTGATGTCATTGAAGGTCTCTTCCTCCACCCAGCCACGTACAACACCAAGGGTCCCCAAAAGGTGACAACAAGCCCCCTGGGACGCCTGCTGTGTTTGGTCTTCCACCTCCTCAAAGCCACCTTCCTCCTCTGACTCCTCTTCTTCAGACTCCTCTCTCTGCGTTGCCCGCTTCACTGGACAGGACACTTGAAGCGGGGCAGGCCAGAAGTTCTTTCGCAAAGTGGGATAGCTCAGGCCACAGGTCAAGCCTGCACACCCAGTAGTCAAGGGGTTCAGACACACAAAAAAAATGCCACACTGCTGAGCTCTGCAATGACGGCATTCTGGTGGTGGCAACAGCATGCGTTGATTGGCGTGCTGTCTGGCTGACCCCGGGTGCCGATGCATGCTGTCTGACTGTGCCACTAGCTGTAGGCCTGACACACACGCTTGCAGACAACTAACTGCTATTCAATCTATTACAGTCAAAATTGTATTATTTTTTTTTTTTAAATGTACACTACTGTTACACCAGATATGAGTTGCACTGGTGTGACACTGTGCCCTGGCAGGCCCTGAAACGCACACACATGAAGTAAACTGACTGCTATTATATTACAGTCCAAAACGTTTTTTTTTTTAAAATGCAAGCTATTGGGACACCAGTGAGTGAGTGGTGGCACTGGGCAGGCCCTGAAACGCACACTAGTGAAGGAAACTGACTGCTATTATATTACAGTCAAAAAAGTTTTGCTTTTTTTAAATGCCCTGAAACACACACTCGTGAAGGAAACTGACTGCTATTATATTACAGTCCAAAAAGTTGTTGTTTTTTTTTAAGTGCAAGCTATTGGGACACCAGTGAGTGAGTGGTGGCGCTGGGAAGGCCCTGAAACGCACACTCGTGAAGGAAACTGACTGCTATTATATTACAGTCAAAAAAAAATAATTTTTTTTTTTAAATACAAGCGATTGTGACACCAGTGAGTAAGTGGTGGCACTGGGCAGGCCCTGAAACGCACACTAGCGAAGGAAACTGACTGCTATTATATTACAGTCAAAAAAGTTTTGTTTTTTTTAAATGCAAGCTATTGTGACACCAGTGAGTGAGTGGTGGCACTGGGCAAGTGGGCACAGTATATGCTGTGAGCCTGACACACAGGCTGGCAGGCAGGCAACTGCAATTACATTACACAGAAAAAAAAGCAGACTGATGTTCTAGCCCTAAAAAGGGCTTTTTGGGGTGCTGTCCTTACAGCAGAGATCAGATGAGTCCTTCAGGACTGTAGTGGACACTGAATACACTAGCCTAGCTATCAATTTCCCTATCAAACCAGCAGCAGCTACACTGTCCCTCCTCTCACTAAGAATGCAGCTTCACAATGAATGTAAAATGGATGCTGTCCAGGAGGTGGGAGGGTCTGGGAGGGAGGGTCTGCTGCTGATTGGCTGGAATGTGTCTGCTGATTGTGAGGTACAGGGTCAAAGTTTACTCAATGATGACGAATAGGGGGCGGACCGAACAGCGCATATGTTCGCCATCCGTGGCGAACGTGAACAAGCGATGTTCGCCAGGAACTATTCGCTGGCGAACAGTTCAGACATCACTATTTACTAATACTAAATAATCTTTACTTAGTATTAGTAAATTTGGCTGAAAGACCAATTCAGGTCTTTCAGCCTTTTAGTAGATAGCTCCCTAATACCGTGGGAGTTATCTACTTATTCATTCCTGTCATTACACTGACTGGCCAAGTAACTTACATTTTATATGAATGTATATTATTTGATTGTTGTAAGTGTTGCAAATGCTTACAGCTGAATCCTGGCTATGTTTGTATACTTTTTATTTAAAATTGTATACAGTGTAACATTCTTCTTCTTCCACTGAGTAAGCATATCAGTACTTAGGCAATACTGTGCTTCGGAACTTCGGCAATTCGGCACTTCGGAACTTCGGCAACTTCGGAACTTCGGCACTTTAGCATTTCGGCACTTCGGAAATTCGATAATTTCAAAACTTCGGGACCTCGGTAATTCAGCACTTCGGCAATTCGGCTATTTGGACATTCGGAAGTACCCGAATGTCCGAATTGGCCGAAATTCGTCCGAATTCATATTTGGCCCGAAACGAATTGCACATGTCTAATACATTGAGAGGTACAACCAAGTTGCTGGAATTGTGTACCGAAATATCTGAACTGGACCTGCCTGGGAGTCCAGATGGGAGATACTACAAAGTGTTGTTAAAAATGGCAGGGCTCGAATCCTTTGGGGCTTTCAGATCAGGCAGACAAACAAGTATTGGCCATCCAACCTGACTTCATGGTGGTATACAAGGAATGAAAGATCGTGTATGTGGCAATACCTAGTGACCATAACCTCACAAAGAAGGAACATGAGAAGGTGGACAAATACCAAGTATTGAAAGAGGGGCTAGAAAGCATGTGGAAAGAGCAGGCAGTAGTCTCAGTTGTGATAGGAGCACTCGTGGCTGTAACTCCCAAGTTGGGTGAGTGGCTTCAACAGACTCCAGGTGGGACATCTGAGATCGCTGTCCAGAAGAGTGCAGTTCTAGGCACAGCTAAGATACCCGAGAATGAAAAATAATTTTATATATATATAATTGTAATTATTATTTCTTTAATTAGTGAAGGGCAATACAGAATTATGTGTCAATGGGCATCTGTAAAAAATGCAATGACCCTATAGTAATGTAGTTTGTGTTAGGAAGTTGAACAGACTGTACAAAATGTTGATGACGATGTTAGATTCCTTTGAAGTAAAGTAAATCTTTATCTCTTTGAAGGCTAATTAGAACACTGGCTTACTCTCTGTGTGCCCTGTGTGCTGACTTCCACATTGTGACAGAGATGTAATCAATAAAAAAAAAAAAAGTAATGAAATTCTATTCTGATGTTTTTCTGTATCACTGTGTGTTCAGGATTACGTGTGATATTTGGACAAGGACAGAAATGAACAATTTTTTTCAGTTGAAAAGAGCAAAAAACTTAGGTTTCCTATAAAATTATCTAGTATTTGTCCCTCATTATTATTATGGATAATAAATACACTGAGTCAGAAAGACTATTATTTGCAACTTCTGCTTCAGAAATGGACTTTACCCCAATGTTATAACTGAATCAACTAATGGTGTAAACCTGTTTTATCTTCCTTCTGTACTGAATAGGATGCTGCAATGATCAGAAGAGTATCAGCCAAACAGATAGGAATGCCTGTAGCTTGAAGCAGGATCTGGGCTTCAGGAGCAATTAAGATAGGCAGCTGCTCATCAACCCCCAAAAGATGGTTTTCACTGAACATGCATTCAAACCTCTGTCTTAAAAATGGATGCACTGACTTGTAATTTAGCTCATGAAGTGTAATAATGTACTCAACTCGGAGTCTCTGAATAAATATTTTCTGCACTGCTGTTTAAGTGGTAGAATTCAAACCAAAAACTGTTAATATAGAATGTTCAAAGCAAATTTAAACAAAACTGCAAAAATTAGTCTAAAGTAGCTTATCTGAAAAATAAAAACAAGAAGAAAAAAAACCTCAACAATAGACAAAGCTTGGCAGTTTTTTGGCCTCCGTTTTACAATTTGGACTTAAATCACTCAAATACAGAGTTTAGTTAACAACTCTGATACACGCACGCTGATACAGACTGATATACACTCAGTCAGAAACACCAACAGATTCACAACTCAAGGTACACATATCCATTTCCAAACAAACACAGGGATACATATTTGCTGCACACACGCAGCTGACAAAAGGGGACCATAGATATCAGAAACAGTGCTGCTGGCAAAATACCGCATGACGATATTATTGTGTTATTATTCCTTTAGGGAAGGACAACCATGACGGAATCATTTCATCATGCGACAATAAGGGGTTAATCTATAATATTGTGCATGACAGTCAAATTTCAGCAGCAGATGTAAATGTACAAGATGTAAATCTTTGTTACATAGTAGCAGGCTATGCACATTTTCTAATTTTTTTCCCTATTGCCTTCTGGTCACTGCACTCAATGTGCCTATACTTTAGATCAAATTACTCATTCCTATAGAGGAGGGAAAGATTCATATTAAACAATGTAATTGCTCTTTCAGTCAGCATGCATTTTAATATGCCCCTCTTCCATATTGTATACTGGATTCACAATAGGGAACAAATGTACAAAAACTACAAATATCATGTATATGTTTTGCAGTACACTGATAGGCACATTTTCCTGCCATTTGAGGCACAGTCAATCAAGTGAGCAGAGAAGCCAAAAGAGAAAAAAATTAGGAGCAGTAACAAAAATGATATTTATATATTATATACTTATTAAATATATAATAAATGAATATAGAGGTTTTTTTTCACTGGTCATCCTTTTTCCTCTATTGGTCAGTTTTCACTTGATCTCATTTAGTGGCTGTCCCCTAACCATCAATCTTAATTTTTCCTACAATTTATCTTTTTTTTTAGGCCATCAGACGGAATTCCCAATCACAAATCAAATAAAATGTCTTGTTCACACACTCAGTCAGAATTGCACATACACACTTGCAGGCACATACACATGGACACAATACCAGAGACACAGACACACTCAGCCCTTTCCCCCCTTTACACTTCTCAGGCTTACTCAGCAATCAACCATCACACACACGACTTACAGAAAAAGAGAGCATGGGTCTAGGAGGTGGGCCCACAATTCCCCTAAACAAATGAGTGCAGGTCAGACTCGGGATAAGAAAAGTATGCTTGAGGAAGGCAAACTGGTATTGTTTGCAAAACGTTACAAACCTGGATGAGCAAGTTCATCTGAAAATCAGGAAACATAAAGCTTACTAAACAATCTACCAGCAGACATTGTGACCAGTAAAGCAGAATGCATACCTAACATTCATGGCATTACTGGCAATGGAGCCTTGTGTCATCTTCAGAGCTTCCCTTCATCTCTGCTTCTTGTTATGAGTCCATTTTCCCAGACCTTAAGTGTATCCCATGGTTATGTGCACTCTTCATTCTGTCCCCACCTTTTGCATTGTTAGCAGTTTCTTCTGACTCCATTTTAGTACTGCTATTCCCCTCAGCTTCAGCAGCCCTTTACAACTTAGTCCTTTTTGATATAGCAACCATTATTTCAGGACATCCCAGAGCTACCTAAACATTGTACCTTCTTAGAAAGGACTGCATAAGGATGCAGTTCCATATGAAGTGCTGTTTCGTTAAAGGGTCACTGCAAATCATTGAAGTGGTCTTTGTGCTGTGTCCCTTTTACACTTAGTGCTGCAATGTTAAACATTACAGTTCCAGAGAAACTGCAATGCTTACATTGCAGCGCTAAGTCTACCCACAGTGGCTGTCTACCAAACAGCCACTAGAGTGCTTTCTGAATTGAAACAGACCTTTGGTCTGGTATTTGACACTGGACATCCTCACGCTCTGCATTTCCACGCATGCGCATTAGGTCTCCCCCGCCGGCTGACATCAGCAAGGGAGGAGCGTGGGTGGAGCCTGACCCAGCGCCGAGGGACAGGGAAAGGGGGGCACCTTAGAAACCTATAGTGCCAGGAAAACTGTTTTAAGGACATAATGTACTAAACTGTAGATTAGTTTCCTCTTGCATGCATCAGACGGCATTGGCCATTATTTTGTGAGATATAGTAGATGAAATCCAGAATATCCACTCCATTTGTATCTATGATTCTACCCATTGGCCTGGTTTCTTA
>OW240914.1:196745575-196766706 GCA_933207985.1 Pelobates cultripes
CACTCTACACACATACACTGCCCCCCATGCACACACACTGCCCCCTACACACACACTGCCCCCTACACACACTCTACACACATACACTACCCGATACAAACACACTACCCCCATACACTGCCGCCCCATACACACACATACACTGCAATACTCACACACACACTGCAACTGTTACACACACATACTGTCCCACACATACACTGCCGCCCTCACACGGGGTGTGAGTGTGTGTGGACTCAGCAGTCTGTGTGTGTGTGTGTGTGGACTCAGCAGTCTGTGTGTGTGTGGACTCAGCAGTCTGTATGTGTGTGTGGACTCAACAGTCTGTATGTGTGTATAGACTCAGCAGTCTGTGTGTGTGTGTGTCTGTGTGTGTGTTGATGGACTCAGCAGTCTGTGTGTGTGTATGGACTCAGCAGTCTGTGTGTGTGTGTATGGACTCAAGTAGTCTGTGTGTGTGTGTATGGACTAAAGCATTCTGTGTGTGTGTGTATGGACTCAAGTAGTCTGTGTGTGTGTGTATGGACTCAGTAGTCTGCGTGTGTGTGTGTATGGACTCAGCAGTCTGTGTGTATATGGACTCAGCAGTCTGTGTGTGTGTGTGTGTGTATGGACTCAGCAGTCTGTGTGTGTGTATGGACTCAGCAGTCTGTGTGTGTATATGGACTCAGCAGTCTGTGTGTGTACGGACTCAGCAGAGTCTGTGTGTGTATATGGACTCGGCAGTCTGTGTGTGTGTGTATTTACTCAGTAGTCTGTGTGTGTATGGACTCAGTAGTCTGTGTGTGTGTGTATGGACTCAGCAGTCTTTGTGTGTATGGACTCAGCAGTCTGTGTGTGTACGGACTCAGCAGTCTGTGTGTGTACGGACTTAGCAGAGTTTGTGTGTGTATATGGACTCAGCAGTCTGTGTGTGTGTGTATTTACTTAGCAGTCTGTGTGTGTATGGACTCAGCAGTCTTTGTGTGTGTATGGACTCAGCAGTCTGTGTGTGTGTGTGTGTGTGTGTATGGACTCAGCAGTCTGTGAGTGTGCATGGACTCAGCAGTCTGTGTGTGTGTATGGACTCAACAGTCTGTGTGTGTATGGACTCAGCAGTCTATCAATAATTAAAATTCCTGTGAGTTGTTGTGTAGGAAGGGCCCCAGTGCATTGCTTTGCTCGGGGGCCCTTAACTCTGTTAAAATTGTACTGCTTGTGTGTGTCAGTGAGCTTCTATTTAGTGAGCATGTGTGTCAGTGAGCTTGTCTTTAGTGAGCTTGTATGTGTCCCTGAACTTCTTTGTAGTGAGCCTTCTGTTTATACAAGTGAGTTTGTCTGTAGTAAGCTTGTGTGTGAGTCAGAGAGTTTTGTCTGTCAGTAAGCCTATTTGCGCATGTCAGTGAGCTTGTGTGCTTACTGTACTATATATATATATATATAAATATATATATATATATATATATATATATATTGACTTGTAGGAATGGCATACATTTTTTTTCCAGGGCTGCTTTGGATTCCCAGGGATTCCCAGTTTGGCTCTGCCAGCGAGTGCACTTTACCGCTGAATCATCTGTGTGAGCTGCCGCACACTTTAGCCCTGTTACACGGGTCTGGGAGCTGCTGTTGACAGGTGCTAGTAGTCTAGAGATTGGGACATGGGGTATATGCTCAGCTATCTGTATAATACAGATCTGTGTGTATATAATATCCCGGGATAGTCAGTGCTTCCTGTATAGTGCTGCTCTCTGTATAATACAGGCCTGTGCCTGTATAACATCCTGGGACAGTCAGTGCTCCCTGTATAGTGCTGCTCTCCGTCTTTGGATATTATACACAAACAGACCTGTATTATACAGAAAGCAGCACTATACAGGGAGCACTGAGTGTCCCAATTTATTATACACACAACCCTGTATTATACAGAGAGCACTGACTGTCCAGGGATATTATACCCAGACAGTAATTGATAGTAATTGTTGGCAACTATGGCACTGTATCAAGGGTAATGTGTTTGTTTTTTAATAATCCCTGGTGGAAAATAATGAATCCTCCACCAGGGATTATTAAAAAAACAAAACACGTTGTGTCAGGGCGGGGCTTAACATGCGACAGGGGCGGGGTCAAACTGTGGCCCCCTACTTTTGTCCCTGGCCCTCCATGTGCCCCCCCTAAAAATGAATCCTAGAGATGCCACTGGCAAAGGTTTAAAAACAATATCAGGAAGTATTACTTTACTGGGAGGGCAGTAGATGCAGCTGAAGTGGTAGAGGTTAATACAGTGAGGGAGTTTAAGCATGCGTGGGATAGGCATAAGTCTATCCTAGATACAAGAGACTAATGAAAGTATTTGGAAAATTACATGCATGCAATAAAGAAGGTTTGCAGAATATTCTCCTCCTGTCATTATTATAATTAAAATTATTTCTTCACAAAAGCTAGTGTATTCAATAATTGACATAGGCTAGGGGTCAGCAGCTTATGGCTTTTGAGGTGCATTTGCACGGCACTCCAGGCTGCCAGCGCCACACAGGCTCTGGCCTATTAGGAGTCCCAGTTGAACTTCAGATATCTGCTAGTGTAAAAAGTAGTCAAGGGATCTCAGATCACTTCCTCCCAGCACTTGTGAATGGAAATCTGCACTGGAGTAGAGCAGCCTGCAGCAGCTATTGCAGTTCCTGCCCTTGACCTATACATAGCCAGTCTGGTCCTTACTGGACCCCTGGGAACCACCCACACTACTAGATATTCACAGAGCTGCAGAATAAACCTTCCACTCATACAAATTACAAATATTCTACACACAAACACACACAGTCCACACAAACACAACACCACTGGCAATCCACATACACGCACACAACCCAGCAAGCAGTCTCTCACATGCAATACCAGAAGCAGCCCCACACATACACACACCACCAAACACACAATGCGACATATCATCCACACACAAATCCATAAACAGCCCCCATACACAGCACACATTCATAGGTATCATACACAATACAACAAACTGTTAATGAACTTATACAATATAACAGTCAACATACACACAAATACAAAGCTACAAAGTAACTTCAGAACCCATAAATAACACAAGCAGAATACGGCAACATACACACCTGAATTTAAAAAATGGGACCGGCACACCAAGTACCTTCAACATCTTTTTTGGCACAGTACTGCTAAAAGGTTGCCTACCCATGATATAGGCAATGCTGAACTAAGAATTCTGGCTTCCTGATTCTGGCTTTTGTTTCTGAAGTTATAGGCACTCACGCTTGTACAGGTGGAAGCAGGGTAGTTTCTGCACCAAATACTTTGTAACAATGCTCACAAAGCTGTTATGGTGTTTGGAGTAATGCTTTAAACTTCAAAGTCCAAGCATATACAAATTTGCAAACATTTAGCTTAAAAAACTGTAATCCCTCCTTCTCTTTAAGTTTCAAAAACAAATTTCCTCCACATCCGCGGCACTGCCATAGCAAGGACTAATAAATTAACCTATTTTGTGGTATTTATCTCAAGACGCCTTCATTGTATAACAAATATAAGCATTGTGTGCGAATATAGCTAATTTTATTTTCTTTCCTTTTTTAAAATATTTTCTTCATACTTATTGTGTTTTGCAGTACAAATAAGGTATTATTAGAAAAGATCCCTTAAAACCAATATTTAGTATGTATGTGTGCTGTTTATGAGAAGGCATGCAATAACAGAGCACACAGATTAGCAAAAGTGCCAAAACAGCCTCATGAAGCATTGGAATATTGGACACCCAAGTAACTAGGGGGTTAATTACATGTTTACGCAAAGGAATTAGAAGCAAAATAAAAAGAAAGGATAGACTGAAACCCAAAGATTTTAAAATAAAAATACCTTCAATAATGCTTTATATGTGCATAGCGCTGTTATGTACATATAAATTAGTAATAGCTCTGACATTTCATAATAAGCAGATTACAAGTGAAAGTGAATTATCGCTGTCTCTCTCTTTGTGAGCTTCACAGGACACTACAGACAAGAAGAATAGTTTGCATAGTAATCTCCTAAAATTCTCAATGTACATGTGTTGCTCTGTGAGATTCAGATGGGAATGTAGTGCACTATTTGCTACCTGGAGTCATAATCACTCTCATTTTCCACAGACCCATCTGAGTGGCTTCTTCAAAGATTATTTGAATCAAATGATTTACAAGAAACAATGGTTTCTTCAAAGATTATTTGGATACAATGATTGTGCAATAAGCAATGACAGCAGGTAACTTCCACCAGGATAAACTGAGTGCTTGCATTCTAGCAATGCTCTCCGAGAGGCTGCCTGCACACCATAGCAAATCTTAGTGACTCTACCAAGAAAATTATGAATGGAATATAAATCAAGACTACCACCTATTATATGATGTAAGGGGAGGGAAGTCTAGCTTGTCATACAGTTGCTGTGAGTAGCACAGTAGCAATGCATGCTCCCTGACTGATGCTGTCACACAGATAGGAAAAGGAGCACTTGTCTCTTATTCTAATAAACTATCAGATTATATGACAGAGCATGAACTGGTGTGATTGCAATGGAGGAAGGGACCACCCAGAGACATACCCTGGGGAACTTGGAGGAAGAAGATGGGGAATACCCTACCTGGGTCATCAGTACACTAACAACAGTCTTGGTTGTGACAATCAGTGGTGACATTGTTGGAAACCTTTTGGTCATCACATCTGTCTTCAGGAATAAGAGACTTTGGAAACTGGGTAAGAGGCTATATCTCAATTCACACTAGTTTAGAGACATTAGGGTTTTTCTTTGTTAATGTTTCCAAGATAGTGTTTTCAACTCTGAACTTTAATAAGGGCATTGGGCATTAACTGGTTAGTATTTTAAGTTAAGGACTAATGATGGTCTAGGCATAGGCAACCTTCGGCACTCCAGATGGTTTGGACTACACCTCCCATGATGCTTTGCCAGCATTATGGGTGTAAGAGCATTATGAGAGATGTAGTCCACAACATCTGGAGTGCCAAAGGTTGCCAATCTATGTCGTCATAACTATCTGGTCTTTAGAGATCGTAGTCTAGCATGGGATGTCCTACTCAGCAACAGCAGGGTTCTATTGCATTAGTAGGATATCCCATGTCGGTATAGGGTCTGTGTGGCCAAATTGTCATAAAGACACCGAATGTCATTGGTCCTTTAGAAGTTAAAAGATATAGCAACATTAAAATAACATAAATGTGTTTTACAAACACATTTCAGTTTTGTAAATTCACAGCAAAACACCAATATTATTTTTTACTCTGTATATATTTTAAGTAATTGCATATTATAATATAAACTTTTGGATGCTATTTTTATAAAATGAAATCTTAAACTAAAAATGAAATTGAAGGAGATGTGTAACATACAGGGTTATGCACTAAACATATAGTGACATTGAAAAAACATAAATTTATTTTATGAACACATTGCAATTTTGTAAATTCATAGCAAAATATACACCAATCGTTTTTTACTCTGTATATATTTAAGGTAATTACATATTAGAATATAAACTTTTGGATGCTTTTTTAAAATTAAATTAAATCTTAAAATAAAAATGAAATTAACGTAAATGCGTAACAGGATTATTCACTAAACTATAAATATTAGCAACTTGAATCCGGATGACAAAATTGAGGCTAAAGTAGCTTAGTTTTAAAAAATTCTTCAACTCGGGATTAGTCAACGCTTATCTGTATTAGCTTCAATTTTGCCATTCAGATTTAATTCACTAAAATGTGTTTAGTTAATAACCCTGATTGTTTTTAGCTCTGTCATTCCTAGTGCTTTTATTCAGTAGATTGACATGACACCACCTAGGAGGCTAAGCTTTCCAACTTGGAAAAGTAAACTAAATGGATCATTTATTTAGTTCAGCTATTATTGATGAAGTTTTGTCATTTAGTTTTCATTTCTACACAGTGCTCACAAATTCACTACGTGATGAATAAACCTACAAAGAGTTCATCACTATTGGAAAGGTCACCATGTTTTTAGGCATTTCTGCTATTTGACATCAAGAATTGCATCTTTGAAAGCATGTTTTTTACAGAGCATGCTTTGTATATGTTCTATAATTCTGTACACAAGGTCAAATATACATTATATGTGGCTTAAAGAAGACAGGAATGTCTCTCATTCTATGTAGGATGAATTTGTGCCACAGTGGGTCGATTAGCAGTCTTAGGGCTAGAGTGAAGCCATTCATCATGGCAATTAGAGCAATACAGCTTGATTTTGTCTCCAACAAAAGACACTAAAGGTCACCGCTTAAAGCAGATCATAGATACCTACACAATGAACTTATTTCATTAATTTATTATATGCTACACAGCAATAATAGCTAAATTTCATAACCACTTCCAAAACATAAAAAGTATTCATTAATATATTTTTGATCCTGCACAATGTTAAGGCAAAATCCTCTAGTTATTTTAATCAAGTCCTGTGTATATGTTGTCAATGTTTTAATAGTGGGGTAGAAATTCTTTTTATTGATTTGATGTAAATACATTTTGCACCATGCACGGTTTTCCAATCACATAGCAATTTAAGGAAAATGCTTGACCTTTGTAAGCACTGCTTGTGAAAATGTCTGTTTCTTTTCTCTTTTTTTCCATCCATATGTCTCTGTATGTGTCTAATTAAAATAAATATGCACTTGTCGGTCCATGGGAGATATGGATTTTCTCTTCATCATATATTGGGGAATGCTTCAAGATAAGGCTTTACAGTGCTTCTGTGCCCACTCAAAGCACCATAACAACTTTGCATCACTCCATCCATTCCTAGACTGACTTACAACTCCAGTCATTTGGGATATAAAAATTGTACACCTAGAAGCATGTCCCTTGTCTTTCTTCTAAAGGAGAAAGTTTTAATTCTTCCTTAGCTGTCTCGGGGTCATGCCACGTGTGTGTGTGCTACGTGAGGGAGGGAGCCCAAGGAAGGCACTACGCATGCATGTGTAGTGGTTTGCAGTCATTCTGTTTTACAAAACTGTTAACTGGGCTGGGTATAAACTGACAGAACCTGTGTTATGCCTGCAATCAGCTTATGGAGCATTTTCACTCTTCTTATGACTGGAACTGCATCTATGAAATACGTATACCATAAATCCACGCTGCACATGAGACTGGAATAATAAAAAAGCGCCATAGAAAAACATGAGAGGCTCCTGATTGGTGGAATTTCTTCCTGGTCAGGCAGAAGTCCTCCCTCTTCTGACATCTGCCTGTGCAAGTGTAACGGTTTGGGGTGAACAGGCTCAGTTTGCAGAGAAAGGACAAAGCAGAGTCACTTAAAGGGACACTAGAGTCACCCAGACCACTTCAGCTCAGTGAAGTGGTCTGGGTGCCAGTTCCCTCAGGTTTTAACCCTTCAGATCATCAGATGCAAACATAGCAGTGTCTCTGAAACTGCTATGTTTACATTTGGGGTTAAGCCAGCCTCTAGTGGCTGTCTTCCGGACAGCCACTAGAGGCGCATCTGCGACGCTGGAGGCATATTATGCCTCCATCGCGCAGAGCGTCCATAGGAAAGCATTGAGAAAGGGGTCCCTGAGGGAGGGGGTCCCTGAGGGTGGGGGCACCCTCAGGGTACTATAGTGCCAGGAAAACACGCATGTTTTCCTGGCACTATAGTGGTCCTTTAAGTTAACTATACTTGTATTAAGCTAACACAGCAGCAAATTAAGAAACCAGGCCAATGGGTAGAATCATAGATACAAATGGAGTGGATATTCTGGATTTCATCTACTAT
Source organism: Pelobates cultripes (assembly GCA_933207985.1). Taxonomy (NCBI): domain Eukaryota; kingdom Metazoa; phylum Chordata; class Amphibia; order Anura; family Pelobatidae; genus Pelobates; species Pelobates cultripes. The sequence goes on from OW240914.1 coordinate 196,753,356, forward strand.
ATCTCACAAAATAATGGCCAATGCCGTCTGATGCATGCAAGAGGAAACTAATCTACAGTTTAGTACATTATGTCCTTAAAACAGTTTTCCTGGCACTATAGGTTTCTAAGGTGCCCCCCTTTCCCTGTCCCTCGGCGCTGGGTCAGGCTCCACCCACGCTCCTCCCTTGCTGATGTCAGCCGGCGGGGGAGACCTAATGCGCATGCGTGGAAATGCAGAGCGTGAGGATGTCCAGTGTCAAATACCAGACCAAAGGTCTGTTTCAATTCAGAAAGCACTCTAGTGGCTGTTTGGTAGACAGCCACTGTGGGTAGACTTAGCGCTGCAATGTAAGCATTGCAGTTTCTCTGGAACTGTAATGTTTAACATTGCAGCACTAAGTGTAAAAGGGACACAGCACAAAGACCACTTCAATGATTTGCAGTGACCCTTTAACGAAACAGCACTTCATATGGAACTGCATCCTTATGCAGTCCTTTCTAAGAAGGTACAATGTTTAGGTAGCTCTGGGATGTCCTGAAATAATGGTTGCTATATCAAAAAGGACTAAGTTGTAAAGGGCTGCTGAAGCTGAGGGGAATAGCAGTACTAAAATGGAGTCAGAAGAAACTGCTAACAATGCAAAAGGTGGGGACAGAATGAAGAGTGCACATAACCATGGGATACACTTAAGGTCTGGGAAAATGGACTCATAACAAGAAGCAGAGATGAAGGGAAGCTCTGAAGATGACACAAGGCTCCATTGCCAGTAATGCCATGAATGTTAGGTATGCATTCTGCTTTACTGGTCACAATGTCTGCTGGTAGATTGTTTAGTAAGCTTTATGTTTCCTGATTTTCAGATGAACTTGCTCATCCAGGTTTGTAACGTTTTGCAAACAATACCAGTTTGCCTTCCTCAAGCATACTTTTCTTATCCCGAGTCTGACCTGCACTCATTTGTTTAGGGGAATTGTGGGCCCACCTCCTAGACCCATGCTCTCTTTTTCTGTAAGTCGTGTGTGTGATGGTTGATTGCTGAGTAAGCCTGAGAAGTGTAAAGGGGGGAAAGGGCTGAGTGTGTCTGTGTCTCTGGTATTGTGTCCATGTGTATGTGCCTGCAAGTGTGTATGTGCAATTCTGACTGAGTGTGTGAACAAGACATTTTATTTGATTTGTGATTGGGAATTCCGTCTGATGGCCTAAAAAAAAAGATAAATTGTAGGAAAAATTAAGATTGATGGTTAGGGGACAGCCACTAAATGAGATCAAGTGAAAACTGACCAATAGAGGAAAAAGGATGACCAGTGAAAAAAAACCTCTATATTCATTTATTATATATTTAATAAGTATATAATATATAAATATCATTTTTGTTACTGCTCCTAATTTTTTTCTCTTTTGGCTTCTCTGCTCACTTGATTGACTGTGCCTCAAATGGCAGGAAAATGTGCCTATCAGTGTACTGCAAAACATATACATGATATTTGTAGTTTTTGTACATTTGTTCCCTATTGTGAATCCAGTATACAATATGGAAGAGGGGCATATTAAAATGCATGCTGACTGAAAGAGCAATTACATTGTTTAATATGAATCTTTCCCTCCTCTATAGGAATGAGTAATTTGATCTAAAGTATAGGCACATTGAGTGCAGTGACCAGAAGGCAATAGGGAAAAAAATTAGAAAATGTGCATAGCCTGCTACTATGTAACAAAGATTTACATCTTGTACATTTACATCTGCTGCTGAAATTTGACTGTCATGCACAATATTATAGATTAACCCCTTATTGTCGCATGATGAAATGATTCCGTCATGGTTGTCCTTCCCTAAAGGAATAATAACACAATAATATCGTCATGCGGTATTTTGCCAGCAGCACTGTTTCTGATATCTATGGTCCCCTTTTGTCAGCTGCGTGTGTGCAGCAAATATGTATCCCTGTGTTTGTTTGGAAATGGATATGTGTACCTTGAGTTGTGAATCTGTTGGTGTTTCTGACTGAGTGTATATCAGTCTGTATCAGCGTGCGTGTATCAGAGTTGTTAACTAAACTCTGTATTTGAGTGATTTAAGTCCAAATTGTAAAACGGAGGCCAAAAAACTGCCAAGCTTTGTCTATTGTTGAGGTTTTTTTTCTTCTTGTTTTTATTTTTCAGATAAGCTACTTTAGACTAATTTTTGCAGTTTTGTTTAAATTTGCTTTGAACATTCTATATTAACAGTTTTTGGTTTGAATTCTACCACTTAAACAGCAGTGCAGAAAATATTTATTCAGAGACTCCGAGTTGAGTACATTATTACACTTCATGAGCTAAATTACAAGTCAGTGCATCCATTTTTAAGACAGAGGTTTGAATGCATGTTCAGTGAAAACCATCTTTTGGGGGTTGATGAGCAGCTGCCTATCTTAATTGCTCCTGAAGCCCAGATCCTGCTTCAAGCTACAGGCATTCCTATCTGTTTGGCTGATACTCTTCTGATCATTGCAGCATCCTATTCAGTACAGAAGGAAGATAAAACAGGTTTACACCATTAGTTGATTCAGTTATAACATTGGGGTAAAGTCCATTTCTGAAGCAGAAGTTGCAAATAATAGTCTTTCTGACTCAGTGTATTTATTATCCATAATAATAATGAGGGACAAATACTAGATAATTTTATAGGAAACCTAAGTTTTTTGCTCTTTTCAACTGAAAAAAATTGTTCATTTCTGTCCTTGTCCAAATATCACACGTAATCCTGAACACACAGTGATACAGAAAAACATCAGAATAGAATTTCATTACTTTTTTTTTTTTATTGATTACATCTCTGTCACAATGTGGAAGTCAGCACACAGGGCACACAGAGAGTAAGCCAGTGTTCTAATTAGCCTTCAAAGAGATAAAGATTTACTTTACTTCAAAGGAATCTAACATCGTCATCAACATTTTGTACAGTCTGTTCAACTTCCTAACACAAACTACATTACTATAGGGTCATTGCATTTTTTACAGATGCCCATTGACACATAATTCTGTATTGCCCTTCACTAATTAAAGAAATAATAATTACAATTATATATATATAAAATTATTTTTCATTCTCGGGTATCTTAGCTGTGCCTAGAACTGCACTCTTCTGGACAGCGATCTCAGATGTCCCACCTGGAGTCTGTTGAAGCCACTCACCCAACTTGGGAGTTACAGCCACGAGTGCTCCTATCACAACTGAGACTACTGCCTGCTCTTTCCACATGCTTTCTAGCCCCTCTTTCAATACTTGGTATTTGTCCACCTTCTCATGTTCCTTCTTTGTGAGGTTATGGTCACTAGGTATTGCCACATACACAATCTTTCATTCCTTGTATACCACCATGAAGTCAGGTTGGATGGCCAATACTTGTTTGTCTGCCTGATCTGAAAGCCCCAAAGGATTCGAGCCCTGCCATTTTTAACAACCCTTTGTAGTATCTCCCATCTGGACTCCCAGGCAGGTCCAGTTCAGATATTTCGGTACACAATTCCAGCAACTTGGTTGTACCTCTCAATGTATTAGACATGTGCAATTCGTTTCGGGCCAAATATGAATTCGGACGAATTTCGGCCAATTCGGACATTCGGGTACTTCCGAATGTCCAAATAGCCGAATTGCCGAAGTGCTGAATTACCGAGGTCCCGAAGTTTTGAAATTATCGAATTTCCGAAGTGCCGAAATGCTAAAGTGCCGAAGTTCCGAAGTTGCCGAAGTTCCGAAGTGCCGAATTGCCGAAGTTCCGAAGCACAGTATTGCCTAAGTACTGATATGCTTACTCAGTGGAAGAAGAAGAATGTTACACTGTATACAATTTTAAATAAAAAGTATACAAACATAGCCAGGATTCAGCTGTAAGCATTTGCAACACTTACAACAATCAAATAATATACATTCATATAAAATGTAAGTTACTTGGCCAGTCAGTGTAATGACAGGAATGAATAAGTAGATAACTCCCACGGTATTAGGGAGCTATCTACTAAAAGGCTGAAAGACCTGAATTGGTCTTTCAGCCAAATTTACTAATACTAAGTAAAGATTATTTAGTATTAGTAAATAGTGATGTCTGAACTGTTCGCCAGCGAATAGTTCCTGGCGAACATCGCTTGTTCACGTTCGCCACGGATGGCGAACATATGCGCTGTTCGGTCCGCCCCCTATTCGTCATCATTGAGTAAACTTTGACCCTGTACCTCACAATCAGCAGACACATTCCAGCCAATCAGCAGCAGACCCTCCCTCCCAGACCCTCCCACCTCCTGGACAGCATCCATTTTACATTCATTGTGAAGCTGCATTCTTAGTGAGAGGAGGGACAGTGTAGCTGCTGCTGATTTGATAGGGAAATTGATAGCTAGGCTAGTGTATTCAGTGTCCACTACAGTCCTGAAGGACTCATCTGATCTCTGCTGTAAGGACAGCACCCCAAAAAGCCCTTTTTAGGGCTAGAACATCAGTCTGCTTTTTTTTCTGTGTAATGTAATTGCAGTTGCCTGCCTGCCAGCCTGTGTGTCAGGCTCACAGCATATACTGTGCCCACTTGCCCAGTGCCACCACTCACTCACTGGTGTCACAATAGCTTGCATTTAAAAAAAACAAAACTTTTTTGACTGTAATATAATAGCAGTCAGTTTCCTTCGCTAGTGTGCGTTTCAGGGCCTGCCCAGTGCCACCACTCACTCACTGGTGTCACAATAGCTTGTATTTAAAAAAAAAATTAAATTTTTTTGACTGTAATATAATAGCAGTCAGTTTCCTTCACGAGTGTGCCTTTCAGGGCCTTCCCAGCGCCACCACTCACTCACTGGTGTCCCAATAGCTTGCACTTAAAAAACAACAACAACTTTTTGGACTGTAATATAATAGCAGTCAGTTTCCTTCACGAGTGTGTGTTTCAGGGCATTTAAAAAAAACAAAACTTTTTTGACTGTAATATAATAGCAGTCAGTTTCCTTCACTAGTGTGCGTTTCAGGGCCTGCCCAGTGCCACCACTCACTCACTGGTGTCCCAATAGCTTGCATTTAAAAAAAACAAAACGTTTTGGACTGTAATATAATAGCAGTCAGTTTACTTCATGTGTGTGCGTTTCAGGGCCTGCCAGGGCACAGTGTCACACCAGTGCAACTCATATCTGGTGTAACAGTAGTGTACATTTAAAAAAAAAAAAATAATACAATTTTGACTGTAATAGATTGAATAGCAGTTAGTTGTCTGCAAGCGTGTGTGTCAGGCCTAGAACATCAGTCTGCTTTTTTTTTTCTGTGTAATGTAATTGCAGTTGCCTGCCTGCCTGCCAGCCTGTGTGTCAGGCTCACAGCATATACTGTGCCCACTTGCCCAGTGCCACCACTCACTCACTGGTGTCACAATAGCTTGCATTTAAAAAAAACAAAACTTTTTTGACTGTAATATAATAGCAGTCAGTTTCCTTCGCTAGTGTGCGTTTCAGGGCCTGCCCAGTGCCACCACTTACTCACTGGTGTCACAATCGCTTGTATTTAAAAAAAAAAATTATTTTTTTTTGACTGTAATATAATAGCAGTCAGTTTCCTTCACGAGTGTGCGTTTCAGGGCCTTCCCAGCGCCACCACTCACTCACTGGTGTCCCAATAGCTTGCACTTAAAAAAAAACAACAACTTTTTGGACTGTAATATAATAGCAGTCAGTTTCCTTCACGAGTGTGTGTTTCAGGGCATTTAAAAAAAGCAAAACTTTTTTGACTGTAATATAATAGCAGTCAGTTTCCTTCACTAGTGTGCGTTTCAGGGCCTGCCCAGTGCCACCACTCACTCACTGGTGTCCCAATAGCTTGCATTTTAAAAAAAAAAACGTTTTGGACTGTAATATAATAGCAGTCAGTTTACTTCATGTGTGTGCGTTTCAGGGCCTGCCAGGGCACAGTGTCACACCAGTGCAACTCATATCTGGTGTAACAGTAGTGTACATTTAAAAAAAAAAAATAATACAATTTTGACTGTAATAGATTGAATAGCAGTTAGTTGTCTGCAAGCGTGTGTGTCAGGCCTACAGCTAGTGGCACAGTCAGACAGCATGCATCGGCACCCGGGGTCAGCCAGACAGCACGCCAATCAACGCATGCTGTTGCCACCACCAGAATGCCGTCATTGCAGAGCTCAGCAGTGTGGCATTTTTTTTGTGTGTCTGAACCCCTTGACTACTGGGTGTGCAGGCTTGACCTGTGGCCTGAGCTATCCCACTTTGCGAAAGAACTTCTGGCCTGCCCCGCTTCAAGTGTCCTGTCAGAAAGGACCTTCAGTGCAGCAGGAGGTATTGTCACTGAGAAGAGAAGTCGCCAAGTCAAAAAAGTCTAGATTACCTCACCTTTATTAATATTAATGAGGGATGGATCCCGAAGGGACTGACAGTGAGCGTATTCGACTAAAAAAGGCCTGATGAGGGGGACGTAACAGGGTGTTGCGGCTGCCGGCCCGCCGCGTGATATTTAAATCCCTAGCTCACCCCAGTACCTTACCCTGTCGTGGTTTCCTGTTCCTGGTTTCCTGAGAGTGCTTTATCATTGTGAATCTGATTTCCTGGTATCCTGATCTTGGCTTTTCCCTGGTTATTCTGAATTCTGGTTTCCCTGACTTGGCTTGTGTAAACGGTATTGTGTATTTTCTGGCTTCCTTGACCTCGGCTTTCCCTTTGACCATTATCTGTCTCTAGCGTATTAGTCCGGCCATTCTAAGGTCCGGTTTACGCTCTGTCCTTTTATTTCCTTTTCTTGCCTATGTATATGTTTACATAGTTTCTACGTGCTGGCCACACTAGTAGTCATGACATTGGGAGTAAACTGATAAGAATAGTACTACTTAACACACCACTCCTATCTGGTGGCACATTAGATTGCACGCGCAGTGCCCCAAATTTGAAGTAGGAGGACCGACCAAGCATCTTTTTCCATCTCCCGGTTCCTAAAATCCATGCCATATACACGTCCCCTGATAGGGGACGTAACAGGGATTAAACTGATAGGAATAGTACTACTTAACACACCTTATAATAACGCAGAGAGAGGCAACGCAGAGAGAGGAGTCTGAAGAAGAGGAGTCAGAGGAGGAAGGTGGCTTTGAGGAGGTGGAAGACCAAACACAGCAGGCGTCCCAGGGGGCTTGTTGTCACCTTTCGGGGACCCTTGGTGTTGTACGTGGCTGGGTGGAGGAAGAGACCTTCAATGACATCAGTGAGGACAAGGAACGGACATGGCTAGCTTGGTATCCAACCTTGTGCAAATGGGGAGTTTGCGGTTGTGCAAATGGACTGTTTGCGGTGCGTTAAACGGGGAGTTTGGTCTGTCACTGTGAAGCGGACGTAACCCTTACACTACCTGATCGATACAACATCATACCAATTTAGGGATGTTAGGTGATTTATGCCCTTTATGGATTAAAACCAGACTCTGCATCAACTATGTAATTTTCCATGAGAGTTTTGCCATGGATCCCTATTCTTCTATTGATCTGGTGCTGATTGTCTGTTCCTGAACTGCTAGTGCTGCCTCAGTGCTGTCTTTCAGTCTTGCAGTTTCCGAACACTGGTAGGATTTTATAAGGTGAGCAATCCACTATTTGCCAGTGGTACACCGCACCATGGAAAGGTTTGTTTTGCCACATAACCTCCTCTATTTTTACATACTCTATCTGATGTTGTCTCAGGAATTCCCTTAACGGTTCATCTTTGGAAGCCTTCTTTGTGGTGTACTTGTAGATGCTCTGTGTTTGATCCAGGACTGTGGTCTTGACACTCACCAGGCATTGACCTCCTTCCTTCTGGCTGGTGTACAGTCTATGAGTGCTGGATGTCGTGTGGAATCCTCCATTCATAGTGAGTAGTTTCAAGGTTTTGAAATCCATGGTGACTAGCTCTTCTTTTGGCCAGGTTACTATTCCATCTGGGTACCTGATGAGTGGTAAGGCATATATGTTGATGGCTTGGATCCTGTTCTTGCCATTGGGCTGGGACTTCAAGACCTGTCTGACACTCTTGAGATTCAGTTAGGGAGTCTATTTCTGTCTAATATCCACCAGTAGGAATGGAAACTGCAAAGTGTAATGCCACTTCTCAGAAACAGCCATGTATGCATTTGTAATGCCATAGGGGCAGCACCTGTACCTAAAAAAAGCTTAATTAAGAGGAATTTTAACAATGGAGTTTACACGTTCACCCTCTTTAAACATACCGCAAATTCACCCCTTCCTATAATACAAATATTTTGCAGGTAGAAGAGAATATTAAGCATTTGCATGAGAAAGGATCACTGTGATGTGGGTCATTGCTCAAGTTTTAAAGTCCCCAACCTTGACACACCACTCTTCTCCGACTGTCACAATAAACACATTAGTCATCCAATGTAATAGAATATAACAGAATCCTTATTTTTTAACACTTTACACACACAGTTTATTCAGACTGCAGCAAATTTATAAAGTTTACATTATTGCTGGTGTTCAAGCGACACGTTGGAAATGTTTGCAACATATTTTGCACTGCAATACATTTTAAGTAATGTGACAATATATATTTTGTATAATAAGACAATGACAATAGAGCTATCAGAGGTGTGTGATAGGTGTGCGCTCAAGCTGATTTATTGACACGCTTGCAGTGTGTTTGTTTGTGAATTGTCTCTGGTGTCTCAATAAGTTGGATTGCAGAGGACAAAAGGACCAGGGAAGAGAATTGTGCATGTGTTTGGAGGCTGCTTGTGGGATTGCATGTGTAGAGGGAGCTGATTTTGGTGTGGTGTTTCAATTTCAGTTGTGTTGTCTTTGTGGTGTAATAGGTGCTGATAGGGGCTGTAGAGTGTGTGTGTGTGTGTGTGTGTGTGTATAGGTGCTGTAGTGTGTGTGTGTGTGTGTAGGGGGCAAAGTGTGTGTATAGGGAATGCAGAGAGTGTTTCCATAGGGGTTGCAGTATATGTGTGTTTAAGTGTTGTAGTGTGTGCAGGGGCTGTAGAGAGTGTGTGTTTAGGAAATGAAGTGTGTGTTTTTGCTATACAGGATCTAGTGTGTGCAAAGGGGATGAAATGTATGTGTGTGTGTTTGTGTGTTTTCCCAGTTTGCCTGATGGCCAATCAAAAATAACCTTAAAAATAACCTTAAACCTAACACAATTATTAACACCACTCATAATGATAAAATTAACCCTAACTCCATTGCTAGATCTAACATCTTAGCCATAAATCCAACAGCAATCTTAACCATAACACCAATACAAACCCGAACTTCAACAATAATCCTAATAGTAACCTTAACCCTAAAACCAACTAGCATTTACCCTAACACCCTGAACTAACCAACAACACTAACCCTTAATGCTAACCCTAACAGTCACAATACCCCTAACACTGCACTAACCCTAATTTTAACCCTAAAACTAACCTTAACCCCAACACTATCTGCAATACTATTCCTAACACCAACACTAAACATAATATTAACCTCAACCACAATGCTCTCACTAACCGTACCTCTAGCCTATTCTCCCATCCAAAAGCTTCTTCCTCCTCTCATAAAAGAAGGAATGGAGAGATCGCTGATCTAAGGTACAGTGCAACCTAGATATAAATACTCAAAACAACCTGAAAATTAGACGCAAGTGAATAACAAAAGGCATTTATCTAAGTTTAATTTTATATACATTTATATAGCTGCCTAGCACATTATTGTTTGCTAATTTTAACACTCTTATTTCCTTCCTTGCAGGTAATGCATTTGTCGTCAGCTTAGCAGTAGCAGACTTGCTTGTTGCCTGCTATCCTTACCCATTGGTACTGCTGGCGATCTTCAATCAAGGCTGGAGAATGGGCCATGTACATTGCCTGATGAGTGGATTTTTCATGGGACTCAGTGTAATAAGCTCTGTTTTCAATATCACTGGCATTGCCGTCAATCGCTACTGCTATATCTGCCATAACAGCTGGTATCCCCGATTGTTCTCCAACACCAGCACGTTCTGCTATGTAGGGTTAGTTTGGATCTTGGCTCTGGCAGCCATCTTGCCAAACCTGTTTGTGGGATCTTTGCAATATGACCCTCGTGTTTTCTCCTGTACATTCTCTCAGTCTGTTAGCTCACTATACACCCTCGCTGTAGTAATCTTCCATTTCTTTTTGCCCATTGGGGTGGTGAGCTACTGTTATCTACGCATTTGGGTATTGGTTTTTAATACGCGACATAGGGTCAAACCAGACAGACATCTCCAAGCTCAAACATGGCCTTATAATCTTCAGGGTTTTATCACAATGTTTGCAGTCTTTGTGCTTTTTGCTGTATGCTGGGGACCACTAAATATTATAGGACTGACTGTAGCCATATACCCATCATTAGGAAATTCTATTCCACGTTGGCTCTTTCTAGTGAGCTATTTTATGGCGTACTTTAACAGCTGCCTAAATGCAGTGGTTTATGGAGCTCTAAATAAGAACTTCCGAAGAGAGTACAAGATGATCATGATGAACATCTTCAAGTTGGGTTGAAGCATTGCAAAGCATTTAAATATGCACAATAGGCCTTGCCAGTATGTCGGAAAAAAAAAAAGTAAATCAATAAATACTTGAATACATAATGAATAAAAAAATAATAATACAATTATGAGTGTTGCATATTTATTATGTAAACTATTTAGATCCAGCCATTTGAGATTTTCTTGGTACTGAAGCAAGGGTCTTAACAACCGCAATGCATTCCATTACTCTTAATTAGTTATTCACGTTGTATACATTTTAAATACAGTGCCAGACTTGTATTCCACCACTAGGATTATTTTGTAATTGTCCATTAATGTTTTATATTGGATCTTGGAATATATGAAAATCAAGAAGATCTTACACATATTGCTATAATGATTTACAAATCAATAGTCAAGAATAGTCAGGCATTTGGGAGAGCTCCAGAGCCTGGTATCGGGAGGGGCACTAGTAGATTATTTAGTGGTAGCAAGGTATGAAAACAGCTTTAAGAAAATGTTTGTTACACCTCTGCCATACACTTCAGTTTATTTCGTATAATCATACCGTTTTTAGAACTTGCATCAGAATGTGAAAAGAAGATTCTTAACCTTAACGATACACAGAGAAACAAAAGAAGTTACAATATTTGGCATATAATCAGAGGCGTACCTAGGGTCTCCAGCGCCCTTGGCAAGGAACTGTATCGCCCTCCTCCCTCCCCCCATCATGAAAAAAATAAAACTTTATGTGACGGAACGCTGGCACTCCCACTGAGTACCTCCGCCAATCGATGCTCCTAGCGCTTGCCGAGGACTCCAAGCACTCCAACCGACACCATCAGCACTGCAGACCCCACTTCCAGCGATGCAACTGCGCTGGGGTCTCTGCTGTCTCCACCCACCCTGGACCCAAGGCCAGGATCCAGCTTCCAGTGGGTGAACCTCTCTTTCCCCAGAGAGCAGGAACAAATCTTAGCAAAACTTAGTGATCATACCTCTGGGGAGTATAGTGATTATAGCAATCCCCAGAGTGTATTTCTCCAATCCCCCAAACATGAGCCAAGGCTTAATGCTGAACAAGACTGATTTACTGGCACACAGAACTCACAATTTATGCAACACAAAACTCCTCCTCTGGGCCAGGCTAGATAATTGAGTTTCTACAATACACAAAGCTCAATTATCTGCTGGCCAGAAATAATACAGTTTCATAAAACACACAGGGACCCCAAAACATGCAATAACCCCATAAAAAGTATATCCTTGGAACCGGGGGATCTGGGTGAACCACATATCCAAAATTCACCCAGATCCGTTCAGTACTTTGGAAAATACAGTTTAATGCAGATTCTGCAGAACATATACAGGCTAAATGAAAAACAATCACTTTATAATGTGTCCCCTGCTGTATAGTCCAAAACCACTGCACGATGTCTCTGTGCACCAAATACTGGCAAGATGGCACCGTGTTGAAAAGTCCAAACAGTGTCTGTGAGTTAAAATGGCCGCCATCCATTGTTCTCACCATGTGCTTCTGATACAGGAAATGGTGGCCACCCAGTAACTCCACAGTATGTCCCCAGATGATTCTTAAAGGGCCAGCAGCAGCACAACACAAATCCATTATGCCCAAATCATGTCTTTAAAGGGCAATACAAACCAGGGGCCACAGTCACAGGGCAAGAGGCGGGCAAGCAGTCCTCTCCAGGCACAAGTGGCGAAGGGCACTTCGTCACACTTTATTTTTTTAGATCAAAGTTTTCCGCCATGTGAACGGAAGCTAAAGAAATAGATCTAGCATTATATTTTGTTTCCTTACCCTCCCTGTCCCATAAAAAATTTAAATATAAAGGAATTGAAAGTTCCTGAGGCTTCTTAGGAACAGAGTCCTGCCTGTCACCCAAAGCCCCACCTCTCTATATGAAACCAGTACAAGGAGCTAGTGCACATGAAATCGCAAATCTTCTTATACAATGCTTTCCCAGAGTCCTTTTTACCAACATTTGAAATGAAATTCCAGGGACACTTTGCAGCACAGCTATAAATTACTACCTTGAACATTTACCACACCCACTCAGTGGTGTATCCTGGTTTTGTGCTGCCCTAGGCAGGACAAAACTCAGGCACCCCCCTCCCCCCCGCGCCACCCCCACCCAACCCTTCCCCCCGCCCCACCTTCTAGATACACACACACACAGTCAGACACATACACAAACACACACACACAGTCAGACACATACACAGACACAGTCAGACACAAACACACACACACAGTCAGACACAAACACACACACACACAGACACACACAGTCAGACACACACACACACACAAACACACACAGACACACACAGTCACATACACACACACAGTCAGACACAAACACACACACACACAGTCAGACACATACACAGACACAAACACACACACACAGTCAGACACAAACACAGACACAAACACACACAGTCAGACACAAACACACACTCACAAACACACACAGTCAGACACAAACACACACACACATTAACTTTTTTTTTAATTTAAATCCCCCCCCAACCTCCTTACCTTTGGGAGTGCTGGGGGGGGGGGTCTCTCTCCCTGGTGGTCCAGTGGCTGCAGGGCGGGCGGCGCTGGCAGGGCGGGCGGCGCTGGCAGGGCGGGCGGGCGGGCAGCCGGCGAGGGAGCACTTCCTATGAGCTGACTGCTCAGCTCCCTCGCGCGTCGGCTGCAGAGTGAGGCTGGGAACCGGAAGATGACGTCATCTTCCTGCTCCCAGCCTCACTTTGCGGTGCGCGAGGAAGCTGAGCAGTCAGCTCATGGGAAGTGCTCCCTCGCCGGCCGCCCGGGATGTCAGTTAGCCGCAAGGCTAACAAGGCATCT
>OW240914.1:196772439-196937049 GCA_933207985.1 Pelobates cultripes
TGTATGTGTATGGGTGCTGTGTGTGTACGGGTGCTGTGTGTGTGTAGGTGCTGTGTATGTCTGTGGGTGCTGTATGTGTGTAGGTGATGTGTATGTCTGTGGGTGCTTTATGTGTGTAGGTGCTGTATGTGTGTCGGTGCTGTGTATGTCTGTGGGTGCTGTATGTGTGTAGGTGCTGTATGTGTATGGGTGCTGTGCGTGTGTATGTGATGTGTATGTCTGTGGGTGCTTTATGTGTGTAGGTGCTGTATGTGTGTAGGTGCTGTGTGTGTGTTGGTGCTGTGTATGTCTGTGGTTGCTGTATGTGTGTTGGTGCTGTATGTGTGTTGGTGCCGTGTATGTCTGTGGGTGCTGTATATGTGTTGGTGCCATGTATGTCTGTGGGTGCTGTATGTGTGTTGGTGCTGTGTATGTCTGTGGGAGCTGTATGTGTGTTGGTGCTGTGTATGTCTGTGGGTGCTGTATGTGTGTTGGTGCTGTGTATGTGTGTGGGTGCTGTATGTGTGTAGGTGCTGTGTATATCTGTGGGTGCTGTATGTGTATGGGTGCTGTATGTGTGTTGGTGCTGTATATGTGTGTAGGTGCTGTGTATGTCTGTGGGTGCTGTATGTGTGTAAAAATGTAATGCTGGCCATTATAGAAAGGTGTGCTGAACTGGACCTGATTTTAGGTCAGGTGAATGTCTGGATGTATGTGCATTGTTTACCTGGAGAAGAGATGGCAGCAGGATACACAGGCTAGCAGAGGCAATGTTATGTTCTGCTGGGAAACCTTTGGTCCTGGCATTCATGTGGATTTTACTTTGACACGTATGACCGCTCTAGAGATTGTTGCAGACTACGTACATCCCTTCATGGCAATGGTGTTCCCTGATGGCAGTGAACTTGTTCAGGCATGATTTGAGGAACATGACAAAGAGTTCAAGGTGTTACCTTGGCCTCCAAATTCCCCATATCTCAGCAGTGAGCATGTATTGGATGTGCTGGAACAACAAATCCAATCTATGGAGGTCCCACCTTGCAACTTGAAGGAGTTAAAGGATCTTTGCTAATGTCTCTGTGCCAGTCCTTGCCTCAATGCATCAGAGCTGTTTTGGCTGGATGAGGGCGACCTACACAATATTAGACAGGTGCAAGTTGTGGCTTTTTAGTGTAGTATGAAAGTACTGCCGAATATGCACGGCACTGAGCGGGAAAAATGTGTACTCCAACATCCTGACAACATTAGAGAATCCTTCCTCCCTAAACACGGTATCATAAGAAACCGAGCAACCCCTGTTATACTGCATCCCGTGATGTCTTGGCAAACAGTCACATACATAATACAAATATAGACAAATACTAACACACACATAGGCACAAGCTAGCCATACCTTTGGATCCAACACCAGCATAAAACTAATATTGTTTCATGCCATAAAATACTGTTTCACAAGTACTTTTTTCTTGAAAACCATGTTTTCAGATTTGTTACATACCAGTGTTTATTGTGTGCCATTGGCTTGTTGAAGGCTTTGCTCATGTAATGATAAGAATGGAATTTTGGGCCGTAGGCGGTTTACCAATTTAGGGACATGCTTCCCTACCCTTTATTTACAGTTCACGTAAAATATCCAATGGTTTGCTTTTTCAAGTTTCAGTGCATTTGAGAAGGGGGTTTGGTAGTCATGGGATAGGTTTTTTCTTAAATGGGTGGTTAGTTTGTTTTCTGACTATCAAAGTTTTCTTTTATGCTCAGCAGGTATTAAACAGAACATTAAAACAACCAATCATAATCTTTGTTGGATGTTTTTTCTTCACATCGGTTAATATATATCATGAGAGGCAATAAGTCATTATGTCCATATCTGATCTTGTTATTAACCAAGAACTTAGACTGTAAATTTAACTTCTAAAGTGAGCATAAATGATTTGAAAATTAGAGGAGATACATCATAAGCTTCCAGCTACCTGCTCTGACCTTTATGTCAGTTTCCCACTTCAAATGGACTACATGTAATTAAAGGTGACTTAATTAATGGGTTGAATTTAAGGTTATATTTCAAACTGAGAGAAATAGTTATCTTTGATCTCCTATCGCATGCCCATTTCCAAAAATAGACAAGCAACAGGTTATACTACCTAGTTAAATTTGCACCTGTTATCAAAAGTAGTGTATAGACATGTTTACAAACTTCACACGCCATTGATTTCAACTCATAACTAGGCTATGCTCTTTAAACTGCATCCACTTGTTAGAAATTGTTTCATATCTCCCAAGTGAGCCTATTTAGGAGGGACAGTCCCTGTATCGGTCCCAAATACCCTGTCCCTAATTTCTATCCTAATGCACCTCTTTTCTAGTAGTTCCATATTGTTGATGTGTCTGAGTGTATAACAGAGTTCCATAACAATAACAGTGAATAGCATGGCTGGACTGGGAAACAAATTTGGCCCAGGCATTTTCTAATCAGAGAGGCTCAGTGGTAAGCCATAGAGGGTGTGTGTTGTCATCACAAATGACAAGCACCACCCTCCCCCCCAACTAAGTGAGCATGTTAGTTCAATGATCTTCCAGGACAGCTAATGCATTGAGCCCTTCTAAAGACATCTTACATGGGAAAAAGGGCCTGTGTTTGCTTGTGGCTTATCTCTGGTGTTTCCATAAGTGGGATACCACAGGACAAAAGGGCCACTATAAAATATTGTGCATGCCTTAAGTGGCTAGAGAGAGCTGATTTGGGTGTAGTGTTTTATGTATTTCAATTGTGTTGTGTTTGTGGTGTGTGGCTAGGGGCAGTAGAGTGCATGTCTAGGGGCTGTAGAGAGTGTGTATTGGTGCTGTAGTGTATGTATAGGGGAGTATGTAGAGGAAGTAGAGAGTGAATGTTTGTGTGTGCAGGAGATTTAGTGTGTGTCTATTGGGAATCTAGTGTGTGTGTAGGCAGTGGCGTACGCCCTGCGACCCGTTATGTACGCCAGTGTGGCCAGCCTCTTCTCCTGGGGGACCCAGGAGCTCACCGCCTCAGGGCCCCCCCAGGGCTGGCCCTGGTGTCACCGGGCTGGCTGGCTGGTGGGCGCGCAAGGGAGCACTCTCCCCTGAGCGCTCTCTGCCCAGCTTCCATTGCACGCCGCGTACTGATGCCGGAGCCGGAATATGACGTCATATTCCGGCTCCGGTATCAGTTCACAGCGCGCGAGGGAGCTGGGCAGAGAGCACTCAGGAGAGAGCGCTCCCTCACGCGCCCGTCAGCCAGCCCGGTGAACAGCCGCCCAGCAGCACCACTGGACCACAGGGAATCCCCTCAGCTCTCCCAAAGGTAAGGAGGCTGGGGGATTTTTTTTTTTTTTTAAATGTGTGTGTGTTAGTGTTAGAGTGTGTGTGTCTGTTAGTGAGTGTCAGTGAGTGTGTTAGTTTGTGTGTGTCTGTTATTGAGTGTGTGTCTGCTAGTGAGTGTCAGTGTGTGTGTTAGTTTGTGTGTCAGTGAGTGTGTGTGTGTCAGTGAGTGTGTTTGTGTGTCTGTTAGTGAGTCTGTTTGATGTCTGTTAGTGAGTGTGTGTTTGTCAGTGGGAGTGTATGTTTTGTAAGTGAGTGTGTATGTATGTCGCTGAGTGTGTCTCTGTCACTAAATGTGTGTGTCTGTTAGCTAGTGTGTATGCGTCTGTTCATGAGAGTGTGTTTAAAACCTCTTCAGCACTTACCTTTCTCCAGCGCCGGACTTCCTTGGCGCTGGGGATCCCTCCGTCCCGTTCCGCCTCTCAGCTCTGAATGCACATGCGCGGCAAGAGCCGCGCGCGCATTCAAACCGCCCATAGGAAAGCATTACTCAATGCTTTCCTATGGACGTCGAACGTCTTCTCACTGTGATTTTCACAGTGAGAATTGCGGAAGCGCCTCTAGCGGCTGTCAGTGAGACAGCCACTAGAGGCTGGATTAACCCTCAGTGAAACATAGCAGTTTCTCTGAAACTGCTATGTTTTCAGCTGCAGGGTTAAAACTAGAGGGACCTGGAACACAGACCACTTCATTAAGCTGATGTGATCTGGGTGTCTGTAGATGTCCTTTAAGTGTGTGTGCATCTGCATGCACTGGCGTACATACCACGGTCACAGGGGTCACAGCCCTACGACCCCTCGACCAGGTGCCCGCCGACATATGTTGCGGGCCCGGCCCGCGCAGAGTAAATGCGCGGGGGGGGCACGGATCAATTTTTGCGCCAGGGCCCCATGGGTCGTATGTACTCCACTGTGTGTAGGGTATACATAATATGTATATGGAATGTACTGCCTGTGTCAGGAATGATGTGTGTTTGTGTAGGTGATGCAGTGTGTGTCTATAGGAGATCTAGTGTGTGCTCAGGGCATGCAGTGTTTGTGAGAGGTGCAGTGTGCATGAATGTGTTAGGCCTGTATTGTTTGGGTATGTAATGAGAGGGGAGAAATTTATTAAATATATATATATATATATATATATATATATATATTTCTTTTTTTTTAAATTAATCATTAATTATACCATTAAAATAAGTTTTATTCCTCCCTCCGTTCTTACATTTGGCCAGGGAGAGGGGACACTGAAAGTCCTGGTGGTCTGGTGGCCACGGCAACATCTGAACTCCAAGTGGAATATTCTTGTCAGGATTACTGTAGATTCCCAACACGCAGAACTTAAGTAGATATAAAGTAAATACCTAAGAAGTATTACCGGGCTCTAGACGGGCCGGATTTAACGTAAAAAGGCAAATAACACAAGATAGGGAAAAGCCAAGACAAAGGTATAACGCAAATGATAAACATGCCAAAGGTCAAGGAATGGAGATATCAGAATAGTCAGGAGCCAAGCTAAAAGTCAAGGAATACAGAGATTGGATAGTCAATAAGGGAAGCCAAGGTCAGATACACAAGACATCAATACAAGGAACGCGCTCTTGGATACCCAACTGGAAACCACGACAGGGCACTATGAAATGAACAAACTAGGTTTAAATAACTAAAGGCGTTTCCTGATAGGCTGTAGTTAAACATGTGATCAAGCTTATGTGTGTAACACACCCATATTAAATTAATTGATCTGGCCCTTTAAGGATTAAACAGGAAACCCTTAAATTATTCACAGCTGCAGCGGGCGGCGTCTTTAATGATACAGACCCGGCTGCTGAGAGAGGAGAGGTCACCTCCAGTGAGTGTTTGGCAGTATTCCCCTTAGTTTGTGGGAATATCACCATAGCAATACATGCTGCCCTCTGACAGGAGCAGCGCCGGCGGGCGGCGTGACAGTTCTGCACACGGCAGAGGTGCAGGTTGGAGCCTCCCCCTCCTCAATTATTCTGCTGGTCATGCATATACAGAGCAAAGCCGACAGTGATCCTTTGATCTCCCCTGTTGGCCTTGGCCCATGGCCATTGACGCCCACAGGCATTTGTCTGGTTTGCCCAATGGCCAGTCCATGCCTGCTCAATAGTATAGTTTCTTTAAACTACAATAAATGTGTTTTTAAATCAATTGGTGTAAATAAAGATACATTGTTTTTTGTTCTAAATTACATTTTATTTTTATAACTTATTATTAGTCACCTAAAAGTTCTGGGAGCAGTTTTTTCCCTTGCCACACACACACTTAACCCCCAAAGTTAAAGGACCACTCTAGGCACCCAGACCACTTCAGCTTAATGAAGTGGTCTGGGTGCCAGGTCCTTCTAGGGTTAACCCATTTTTTTATAAACATAGCAGTTTCAGAGAAACTGCTATGTTTATCAATGGGTTAAGCCTTCCCCTAATCCTCTAGTGGCTGTCTCATTGACAGCCACTAGAGGCGCTTGCGTGCTTCTCACTGTGATTTTCACAGTGAGAGCACGCAAGCGTCCATAGGAAAGCATTGTAAATGCTTTCCTATGCGACGGGCTGAATGCGCGCACAGCTCTTGCCGCGCGTGCGCATTCAGCCCAGGAGGAGGAACGGAGGAGGAGAGAAGGAGGAGAGCTCTCTGCCCAGCGCTGGAAAAAGGTAAGTTTTTAACCCTTTCCCCCTTCCAGAGCCGGGCGGGAGGGGGTCCCTGAGGGTGGGGGCACCCTCAGGGCACTATAGTGCCAGGAAAACGAGTATGTTTTCCTGGCACTATAGTGGTCCTTTAAAGTGTCCTCTTTGTCCATTTAAAATGTTGGGGGTATGAAGTTTTTATCACTTCTGACCACAAGGAAAAGACAAACAACAGTTGAGCTCTGCTGCAATCACAGGAAGCAATAAGCGGCCAGGATGTGGAATCATGTAGAACTAAGCTTAATTTTCATACTTTTGTGGAATGTCCGCATGCAATTTGATTATGTTACACATTAAAGCGGGTGGTACAACATCCATAGCTCATGGAGCAGTGAACATCTCTGAGAATATTGTTGATTCCTGACTAGCATTATAGTAAAACACAAATAGGAAAAGTTTTAGAGGTAGAGCAAAATGCAGAGTCTAATGGGAAATATATCACCTGTTTCTCTTGGCAGCATCTCCTTACTTAGGGATTTGTGAATAAATCCACCAGAAGGCTGAGTTGATTCACTTGGTAAATCTTCGTAAAGATATTAAAGGAGTTGATACACATGTCTCTTCCCAAGACGATGCTTCAAATGCAGTTAACTCTTTAATGACTACATTTCCAGAAAAGTCTTGGAATTGCATAACACTGTGTCATCGATGGGTTGAAATATATACAATTATGTCTGGTTTAAGTAATACCTCCTACAATAATCAAAAATCCTTTTGATTGAAGTTGCAGTTCAAGAGATCCACCTACATTAACCTGTTTCAGGCAGGGCATAAATGCTGCTGGATGGTTTGAAGGACACTATTTTGGGATTCTGTGATATATCCATGTGCACTGCAAATTAGCGTGCTTTGTTGCTGTTTAATGCTTTTATACACAACATCCATTACTGAGAGTTGTTTTATTTGGTTGTCCTGATACATATGCATATCTATTTTGCTCTGAGTACTGAGCTCTGTGCTAAAGTCATGTGTACTGCATGTCACCATAAATGTTACTGCTTATTCCACAACACATTACTGTGAGTTACACTACTCATCCACAACATTAAAACCACCTGCCTAAATCATGTAGATCCCCCTCGTGCAGCCAAAACAGCTTTGATGTGTCGAAGCATGAACTCCACCTTGAACTCTTTGTCTTGTTCCTCACACCATTCTCGAACACTTTTTGCAGTGTGGCAGGGTGCGTTACCCTGCTGAAAGAGGCCACTGCCATCAGTGAACACCAATGCCATGAAGGGGTATACATGGTCTGCATGGTATGTCAAAATAACATCCACATGAATTCCAGGAGACAAGGTTTCTCAGCAGAACATTGCCAGAGCATAACACTGCCTTTGCCAGCCTTCCTTCTTTCCATAGTGCATCCTGCAGCCATCTCTTTCCCACATACACAACACACTCACACACCCAGTCATCCACTTGAGCTGAAAGAAAATGTAATTCATCAGAGCAGGCAACCTTCTTCCATTGCACCATGGTCCGGTACTGATGCTCATGTCCATATTGAAGGTGCTTTTGTCAGTGTACAGTACTCACGATTGGCACGCTGACTGGTCTTGGGCAGCAAAATACACAGCAAACTGCGATGCACTGTGTATTTTACACCTTTCTATCATAGCCAGCGTTAAGTATTTCAGCAATTTGAGCTACAGTAGCTCTTCTGTGTGTTTGGACCAAATGGGCTAGCCATACATCAATAAGCTTGGGCCCCAATGACCCTGATGCCACTTCACCAGTTGTACTTTCTTGCACCACTTTTGGTAGGTACTAACCACTGCATACAGAGAACACCCCATAAGACTTGCCATTTTGGAAATGCACTGACCCAGTCATCTAGCCATCACTATTTGGCTCTTGTCAAAGACACATCTTTTCACTTGCCCATTTCTTCTGCTTCCAAGACATGAAAGTCTAGAACTGATTGATCACTTGCTACCTATTATATTTCATCCCTTGACATGTGCCATTATAATAATATAATCAATGTTATTCACGTCCTCTGTCAGTGATTTTAATGTTGTGGCTGATCAGTGTATACACACTGCATTTTACAATGAGTTTTTATAATAGTGGAATTCTGTGATATGTTCTTGAATCATATGTTCAGACTCTCCATGTCAGATGATTTTGACATGTGACATGAGTTGCAAACTCTTGGTGGTCAGATAGAGGAAAAGGAATATTGGAGAGGTAAGAGGCGGTACAGAGGTTGGTGAAGGCGAGATCAATAGTGTTTCCAGCTGTATGGGTTGCTGAATTAGACCATTGCATGAGACCAAAGGAGGAGGTTACAGAGAGCAGACGAGAGGCATTAGTGCTGTTGGGTTTGTTCATTGGGATATTCAAATCCCCAAGTATAAGGGAAGGAGGGCTAGAGGAGAGGAAGTGAGGTAGCCAGGAAGAAAAGTGCTCAATACATAGCCTAGGATGATCAGGGGGGTGGTAGATGATAGAAATTCTTAAAGGATTGGGTTTAAATAGGCGGACAGTGTGAACTTCAAAGGAAGTAAAGGATAGTGCAGGGCAGGGGAGATTGGTTGAAAGGTAATGCCTACACCACCTCTTTTACAGTTGTTGGGTCTGGGAGTGTGGGTGTCACATATTCATCCGCTTATAGAAATGTGGTTAATGACATTTACTGTCCACACAGGAAAAGTTGTGCCGAGCAGCAACCTAATCCACAGAAGGGTTAATGCTGAGCAGTAATTGTGCAAATGAAACCTGGTGTCATGTATTCATCCGCTTAGAGAAAAGTGATTGATGACATTTACTGTCCACACAGGAAAAGTTGTGCCGAGCAGCAACCTAATCCACAGAAGGGTTAATGCTGAGCAGCAATTATGCAAATGAAACCTGGTAACTGACTTTGGGGTCAAAGGCCGGTTACAGCCTATCAGAACTAAAGGAGGGGTATTTAGGCCCAGTTCTCAGCCTGCTCAGTGCCCTGTCGTGGTTTCCCTTGTGGTTGTCTGAGAGCGCGTTCCTGTTTATAGTTTTCTACCTGGTTTTTGACTTTGGCTTTGTTTATTGACTTCTCTATATTCTGGTATCCTGACTCCTGGCTTTCCTCATCGCTGTGTCCCTTTCTGTGTTCCCTGACCTCGGCTAGTATTTTTGACTATTCTTTGTACGTTAAATCCGGCCATTCTAAGGACCGGTAATACGTTACTTATTTGTCATCCGTGCTGTACAGTTCTACGTGCTGGATCAAACAGTAATCCTGACATTACGACATGGCCATAGATCCTGTAGAACTGTGTCAGCACATAGCTGCTTGCGAGAGGAAATTAGAGGAGAATGATCACCGCATGGATCAATTCACTCAGGCTTTAAGTACGCTTCTCGCTAGAACGGAGCATCTGCAGCCTGCAGCGTCTCCTCCTATAGCACCTCTACCCTGTGTACCTCCACCCACTGTTAATAGGACTCCTTGCATCTCCTTATCACCATCCCTACAGTTTGATGGCAATATCCAGGAATGCAGTTTTCTTAATCAGGTGGAGTACCATTTTGAGGCCTCACCAGGGTCATTCCCCACGGACAGAGCAAGAATTGGTTATCTAATGAATCAATTAAAGGGCAAGGCCCTTGCCTGGGCTAATCCGTTGTGG
Organism: Pelobates cultripes; assembly: GCA_933207985.1. NCBI lineage: Eukaryota > Metazoa > Chordata > Amphibia > Anura > Pelobatidae > Pelobates > Pelobates cultripes. The sequence continues at coordinate 196,782,067 of OW240914.1, forward strand.
GAGAGTAATCGGAGCATAGCTCATAATTACCAGGAATTCCTTGCCGAATTCAAGCTCACGTTTGAGCCATTGGGTAGAGAGGATGACCCCTCCACTGCCCTAATGCACATCAGACAAGGTAACCAGTCTATCTCGGATTATGCTATTGAATTCCGTACCTTAGCTTCCGAGGTAGACTGGACTAACAATGGGTTAATCTCAGCATTCAAAAAGGGTCTCTCAGAGACTATACTAGATGAGATAGCCGCTAAAGAATTACCTAAGAGTCTTAACAAATTTATTACGTTTGTCATGCATATTGATAATAGGTTAAGACTCAGAGAAGTCACCAGAAGCAAGACCAGACGTACGGCTATGTCCCTAGCACCTCAATTCTCTAAACCTGTTTTGTCTAACCTCCCTGTACAGTCCGAACCCGAACCTATGCAGTTGGGGGTCACTAGACTGTCAGAGGCCGAAAAACAGTATAGGAGAAGGGAGGGGTTATGCCTATATTGCGGTAGAAAGGGACATATGATAACTAATTGTCCAGTGCGTCCGGAAAACTTCCGCACCTAAGAACCTTAAGGGGACAGATCTTAGGTGTGATGGAGTTGTCCTCTAACAAAAACAAAAGTAGATTCCTCCTTGAGGTATCTATTTCCCTTGATAACAAGAAGTTTTCTTGCAGTGCCCTAATGGACTCAGGTGCTGCTGGAAATTTTATTGATGTCCAGTTTATTAGGGGTAATGAGATACCGGTCAGGGAGAGACCTACGCCGCTAGCTGTAGAGGCTATTGATGGTAGACCACTCACACAACCGCTTATAACCCACGAAACTGTCCCTATTACGATCTCCATTGGGGCCTCCCATAGGGAGGAGATGACGTTTCAGGTTATTACTTCTCCATCATGTCCTATCATATTAGGGTTTCCGTGGCTGAGTAAGCACAATCCCTATATTGACTGGGCTAATGGGGAGATATTAGAATGGGGTAAAGAGTGTATGGGGAGATGTATAAAACCAGTACTAAAGAGATTGGATACTATTGACCTTCCCACTACCACTCCCCAAACTCCTGGAGTTCCCATACAATACCGAGAACTTCAGGAGGTGTTTAACAAGGCTCAATCCGATGTATTGCCTCCCCACAGAGCATATGACTGTGCCATTAACCTGTTTCCAGGCGCTATGCCACCTAAGGGGGCAGTTTATGCCTTATCTCCCCAGGAGAGTAAAATAATGGAGGAATACATCAAAGAATCCTTGAGCAAAGGGCACATAAGAAAGTCATCCTCACCAGCTGGTGCAGGATTCTTTTTTGTTGAGAAAAAGGGTGGTGAGTTACGCCCTTGCATAGACTACAGGGCACTTAATAAAATCACTGTAAAAAATGCATACCCTATCCCACTCATTTCCGAATTGTTCGATAGACTTCAGGGAGCTAAAGTATTTACTAAGCTTGACCTTAGGAGCGCTTACAATTTGGTTAGAATTAAAGAGAATCATGAGTGGAAGACGGCATTTAATACCCGTAGTGGACACTATGAATATCTGGTAATGCCATTTGGGTTATGCAACGCCCCGGCCGTATTCCAAGACTTTATAAATGATGTACTCAGGGAATTCATTTACTCATTTGTCTTGGTTTATTTGGACGATATTTTGGTGTATTCCCCTGATCTTCAAACTCACTACTCCCATGTGAAACAGGTTCTGCAGACGTTGTTGAAAAATAAACTTTATTGTAAATTAGAAAAGTGCATATTTGACCAGCCTGAAGTCCACTTTTTGGGTTACAACATCTCTGCATCGGGATTTCAAATGGATCCTAAAAAACTAGAGGCTGTACTACACTGGCCATTACCCTCTGGTTTAAAAGCCATTCAAAGGTTTATTGGTTTTGCCAACTATTACAGAAGATTCATCAAGGGATTTTCTTCTGTAATAGCCCCAATCACAAATATGACTCGCAAAGGGGTTAGTAGCACGGTATGGTCCAAAGAGGCTGTGAATGCTTTTGAGACTCTTAAACAAAGATTTGCCTCTGCGGACATACTAAAACATCCTGACACCAGTAAACCTTTTATATTGGAGGTTGATGCATCCGAGACAGGGGTAGGGGCTGTTCTCTCTCAGAGAGAAAGCCAGGGAACACCATTGCATCCTTGTGGCTACTTCTCCAGAAAGATGTCTCCTGCTGAGCGCAACTATGATATTGGCAATAGAGAACTGTTGGCCATTATTCTTGCCCTCAAGGAGTGGCGACATCTTTTGGAGGGTTCCAAGGACCCCCTGTTGATCATAACCGACCACAAAAATCTGGCATATATAGGGGATGCCAAACGTTTGTCTTCCAGACAGGCTAGATGGTCACTGTTCCTTTCACGTTTTAACTTTCTCATTACTTATAGACCTGGTTCTAAAAATACCAAGGCTGATGCCTTGTCCAGGCAATTTGATAATGAGTCAGCTCCGGAACAGATGACATCTCCTATTATTCCAGCAGAGTGTATTATTGCTACTACTGTAGCACTGTCTCACTGTCTTCTCCACTGCTTGGCACCATACTGGAGGCCAGGCCCGGACTGGCCATCGGGCACACCGGGCAAATGCCCGGTGGGCCGCGGAGGCCACGGGCCGAGGCCGGCAGGGGAGATCTCAGGACATCCCCTGCCGGTCTATGCAGCGGCCGCGTTTGAGCGCATGTGGGCCGGTGAGGGAGATCTTTGATCTCCCCACCGGCCCTTCATGAAACACAGAGGGGCCGGCGCTCGGATAGCGCCGGCCCCGCTGTGTTTCATGAAGGGCCGGGGGGAGATCAGAGATCTCCCTCACCGGCCCACATGCGCTCAAACGCGGCCGCCGGCGGGGAGAGAGGGAGGGAGACAACCGCCAGGAGAGAGGACCCGGCGGAGCTCTAACTTGCAGCTCCGCCGGGTCCTTCTCGCGAGATCCGGACCGTTGCTATGGCAACCGGCCGGGTCTCGCGAGAGTGAACTCTAGCCCCAAAGGGCTGGAGTTCACTTACCACGAGGACCACCAGGGATGGCTGGCAGCAGCACGACCCCCCCTTCCAGACTACAGGTAAGAATAGAGGGGGGGGGGTAATATAATGTATTTATTATTATTTATTTATTAGTATGTGTTATGTATTTATTATTATTATTTATTATTATTTGTATTTATTAGTATGTATTTATTAGTATGTATTATTATGTATTTATTATTATTTATTATTATGTATTTATTAGTATGTATTTATTAGTATGTATTATGTATTTATTATTATTATTTTTTATTATGTATTTATTAGTATGTGTTATGTATTTATTATTATTTATTAGTATGTATTTATTAGTATGTATTTATTAGTATGCATTATTATGTATTTATTATTATTTGTTTTTATTATTATATATTTATTATTTTTTAGTAAAACACCTACCTGCCTCCCCCAATACAAAATCCTTGCAAACACACACATCACCCTCACCCAGCACCCTAACACATACACAGCACCCTAACACACACACAGCACCCTAACATTGACACAGCACCCTAACATTGACACAGCACCTTAACACACACACAGCACCCTAACACCAGCACCCCAACACACACACAGCACCCTAACACCAGCACCCTAACATTGACACATCACCCTAACACACACACAGCACCGTTGCACTCACACAGCACCGTAGCACTCACACAGCACCCTAACACACACACAGCACCGTAGCACTCACACAGCACCATAACACCAGCACCCCAACACACACAGCACCCTAACACCAGCACCCTAACACACACAGCACCCTAACACATACAGCAACCTAGCACAAACACACACACATCACCCCAACACATACACAGCACCCCAACACATACACAGCAACCCAACACATACACAGCAACCCAACACACACATCACCCTCACTCACACATCACCCTCACTCACACATCACCCTCACTCACACAGCACCCTCAAATGCACAGCGCCCTCACACACAGCGCCCTAACACACACATACTGCACCCCCTCAGCCATATACTGCACCCTCCCACACACATACTGCACCCCCCCACACACACAGCACCCTCCCACACACACTATACTCCTCACAAATGCACACTACACCCCTCACACACACAGCACCCCCAAACACACTGCACCACTCACAAACTCACTAGATCTCCTATACGCACTCCTGAGTCCTTCAAACACACACTAGATCCCCTACACACAGACGCTGCACCACTTACACACACACTACATTTCTGACATACACACTCAGGATCCCCTATGAACACACTAGATACCCTTTAAGCAAACACATAGTGTCTCCATAAATGGGATACAGTGAGTATTCCAATTATGGAAACCCCTGAGATAAGTTTCAAGCAAACTCAATGCAAGCATGTTATTAAATTTGCTTGCGCTGTGCAAAACAAATACAGGGCCCTTTTCTCATGCCCTGGAAGAGCATTGAACCAACATGCTCACTTTGAGATGAGGCGTGCTTGTCATTGGGGATGACAAAACACACCCTATCTGGCCCTGCCCCCTTTTCAGTGGGCTGCTGTAATTAAAAATGCCCGGGCCGAATTTTTTCCCCAGTCCGGCCCTGCTGGAGGCCCAGCCTCAGGCGCCCAGTGGTAAACCGTGTGATAAACTGTTCGTTCCCCTATGTGAAAGGGTTAATATCATGAAAGTGTTCCATGACAATATAACTGCTGGACACCCGGGCATCAATAAGTCCACTGCAGCGATCACTAGATCATTTTGGTGGGATTCACTCAGGAAAGATGTAAAGGAGTATGTGCAGGCATGTTCTGTGTGTGCAGTTTCTAAGGTGACTCATGCACTTCCTTGTGGCCTGTTGCAGCCTCTTCCTGTTCCTGAGATTCCATGGTCCACCTATCCATGGACTTTATTGTTGAGCTTCCTAGCTCTGCTGGGTTCACTACTATTCTCATGGTTGTAGACCGATTTTCTAAGATGGCTCACTTCATTTCTCTCAAGAAGTTGCCATCTTCGCAAGATTTGGTCCTAATTTTCATACGTGAAATTGTCCGTTTGCATGGCATCCCCCACAATATTGTGTCTGATAGGGGCTCTCAGTTTGTGTCCAGGTTCTGGAGGGCGTTCAGTAAACAATTGGGCATTGATCTCTCCTTCTCCTCCTCCTACCATCCACAGACCAATGGTACAGCTGAGAGGGCTAACCAGTCATTAGAAGTTTATTTGCGTTGTTTTATTAATAGCACACAAGACAATTGGTCCGAACTACTCCCGTGGGCCGAGTTTGCTAGAAACAATGCTGTTCATGACTCCTCTGGGCACAGTCCATTTTTTGTCAATAATGGTAGGCATCCTACGGTTCTCCCTGCGGTATTTTCTGATACTGCCATTCCTGCTCTGGATGAGCGTCTGGCCTCCATTTGGGATACCTGGGTTAAGGTTCAAACTGCTCTAGGGGCTGCTGCTGAACACTTCAAACATTTTGCTGATAAGCGTAGGAGTGCCAACCCGGTGTACCAAGTGGGGGACCGGGTTTGGTTGTCATCTCGCAACATCAAGCTTAAGGTCCCTAGCATGAAGTTTACCCCCAGATTCCTTGGTCCCTATAGAGTGCTTCGTAGGATCAATCCAGTGTCTTACTCTCTGGCTCTTCCTGCATCTTTAGGGATTCCCAACACTTTTCATGTGTCCTTACTCAAACCTCTTGTCTGCAATAGATATACTGTTCCTTGTGTTCCTCCCCCTCTGGTGGTGGTGGGTGGTCAGGAAGAGTATGAGGTATCTTCTATCGTGGATTCTAGGTTTTCTCGGGGCACTTTACAATACTTGGTTGTTTGGAAAGGTTACGGTCCTGCTGATCGTTCTTGGGTTTCGGCTCCTGACCTGCATGCGGGCCGTAAGATCCGCGCTTTTCACGCTAAATTTCCTCTCAAGCCTGGTCCTGTCCGCCCGGTGGGCGTTCTTCAGGTGTGGGGTAATGTCACATATTCATCCGCTTATAGAAATGTGGTTAATGACATTTACTGTCCACACAGGAAAAGTTGTGCCGAGCAGCAACCTAATCCACAGAAGGGTTAATGCTGAGCGGTAATTGTGCAAATGAAACCTGGTGTCATGTATTCATCTGCTTAGAGAAAAGTGATTAATGACATTTACTGTCCACACAGGAAAAGTTGTGCCGAGCAGCAACCTAATCCACAGAAGGGTTAATGCTGAGCAGCAATTATGCAAATGAAACCTGGTAACTGACTTTGGGGTCAAAGGCCGGTTACAGCCTATCAGAACTAAAGGAGGGGTATTTAGGCCCAGTTCTCTGCCTGCTCAGTGCCCTGTCGTGGTTTCCCTTGTGGTTGTCTGAGAGCGCGTTCCTGTTTATAGTTTTCTACCTGGTTTTTGACTTTGGCTTTGTTTATTGACTTCTCTATATTCTGGTATCCTGACTCCTGGCTTTCCTCATCGCTGTGTCCCTTTCTGTGTTCCCTGACCTCGGCTAGTATTTTTGACTATTCTTTGTACGTTAAATCCGACCATTCTAAGGACCGGTAATACGTTACTTATTTGTCATCCGTGCTGTACAGTTCTACGTGCTGGATCAAACAGTAATCCTGACAGTGGGAGAATTGTAGCCCACCAAATTATAAAGAGGCAGGAGTAGCGCTATCAGAGTGGTAAAGCCAGGTCTCTGTGAGTGCTAGTAGTGTGAGTGAGTTTGTCATGTTACATGATATTGTTTTATTATAATGTACTGTTTCTTTAATGTTCATCTTGAGTTTATCTCTTGTGCCACTCCATAGTTTGCATGCTGCTCCAGGTACTCCCCTCCCCCTTTCCTGTTCTACTGTTTTCTATGCTGTACTTTCAAATGTGACTTGTATCTCTCCTAACCTGTATGGAAGAATCGTTATTTTACCTGTTGTAACTGCACTTTCTACAGATCATATGACGAATAAACATCGCCAGATCTTCTTTCATGTGAGTTGTGACTGAGTAAGCTATCTGGGAAGGTGATTTGGTATGGATAATATCATCAGGGCAATGAGCGCCATGTGCTCCTGAAAAACACATTCATAGCCTTTGCAGCCATTCAAGAATAGTAAAAGAACGAGATTGCTGTGTCACAGGACAGATCATAGTGAAGTGTAACTGTGTGTATTCTATGAGAATTCTGCATACAACCCCAGCACAGCTTGTTACAGTCCCACACAGTATACAGACACTCTTCACTGCTACAGCCAAGCCTGTGTACCTCAGGCCATCATGAGTGGAAAAGGCTCAGTATCTGATGAAACACCACAGCATGCACCACATGGAGAAAGCCAGGGTGAGGACCCAGAGCACAGTGCATTGGCTAAATGCTCTGTGAAACCCACTTGGAAGGTTAAAGAGAACTATGAATCCACGAGAACTGAACTATCAACCAGTTTGAAGCAGATTTGGGATAAAATCCTCACCCACGTTGATGTGATTTCATGTCCCAACCACAAGGTACTGCAACTAGAGGGCGCCATAAAGCATCTCTCTGCTTCATATGAACTGTACCAGACTACAAGCAATAAATATAAAACTATTCTGCAAAACATTAACACTGAGGAATCATTAGAGCAACTTAACAATGCCCAGCTTCTTAACGTGGAAAGAGAAAGCTTTATCCTTCTAGCTAAAGCAAAGGCAGAAGCAAAAGTAACGCAGCAACAGGACACTGTATCTCACAGATCCGTATCCACCAGACAGTCTAAAAGTTCCTCTAGATCCCGAAGTTCAAGGCACTCAACGCTTAGTGAACAGATTATAAATGCCCGTGCCGAAGCAGAGGCTAGCAAAGTACAGGCTGCATATGCTAAAAAGAGAGCAGAAATGGAAGCTGAGGCAGCACGACAAAGGGCAGCAATTGAAGCTTTAAAGGAACAGAGCAAGTACGAGGCAGCTGCAGTGAAACTAAAGCTTTTGGAACAAGCTCTCGGTGCAGATGAAAATGCTAGTGAAAGGGTCAGCATCAAGGCAGATAACGAACTAAACCACAGCAGTGAACACTCAATTGCCTCCATTCTTCACGACAACGGAAGGACTTCACCACACCACCAGGCAACTTCCAGCAACTTCCTACATGCAAAACCACCCTAGTGCATCGCCCGACTGTCAGGCTGATTCTGCACATGTCACAGAATGGCACACCAATCTGCAAGCAAGTCACCAACCTACTGCTAATAGTACCGTTCCAGACTTTAACCCAACAACTCAGCTGAACGCCCTTGCTGCACCATATCTTCCCACGCCTTTTTACAACAATACCATAAACAACGCAACCCACAACATTCAACCAGCGGCCTCCTACGTAAAGTCAGAGGCAACTGATAGAGCAGAGTTCGTAAAATATATACTTCGACGAGAGCTCACCAAGTCAGGCCTAGTAAGCTTCGATGACCATCCTGAAAATTACAGAAGCTGAAAAGCTGCATTCAAAACTACTATAGGTGATCTTGGTATTACTGCTGCTGAGGAGCTGGATGTGCTGATCAGGTGGCTTGGCCCACAATCTACAGAACGTGTCAAGAGCCTCAGGTCAGTCTACATCGACAATCCAACTGCAGGTCAATGCTGCATGGGAACGTCTAGAACAGAGTTATGGTAGTCCTGACGCTATCCGGTAAGGACAATAAAGAGTTCCAGAGACTCAGTGACCTTCTTCTCGAAGTCCAGCTTGCCAAAACCGACCCTAAACTACCTGGCCTCAGTTACCTGGACACTGCTCGAGGAGTTAACCCTATCATTTACAAGCTTCCATATGGCCTATGAGAAAAGTGGATCCAAATTGGGTCAAAATACAAACGGGAAAACAAGGTTTCATTTCCCCCTTTCTCCTACTTTTGCGAATTTGTCAGGAACATTGCTGACACCAAGAATGATCCTAGTTTTGCATTTGGCGAGTTCAGTACTTCCTCACTGAAAGGTGACAACCTACATATCAGCTACAGGAACTGTAGAGTACCCGTGTCTGTTAAGAAGACAGACATTATTCCTGCTCCCGCCTCAGCTCCCACCTCAAACAAGAGCGGCAAGATCGAAAACCCAAACCAATCATGTCCTATCCACAAGAATCCACATCCCCTCAAAAAATTTATCGGCTTTAGGAAGAAGCCCCTACAAGAACGAAAGGAACTCCTAAAGACCTTTGGGGTATGTTATAGGTGCTGTGCTTAAAATGATCACTTTGACAAGGAATGTAAAACCCCTATCAAGTGCATAGAGTGCGGTTCTGAGGACCATGTACAAGCTCTCCATCCACTCAAAACCAACCCTTCACAATCTGCAAACCTTTCTCCCAGGCCAAATCACGACGGGAACAGTACAGATCAGGTGCCTAATTCCACCGTGATATTTTCCTTATGCACTGAAGTCTGTGGGGAAGACCACTGTGATAAGTCTGGCGCTAAAATATGCCTAGTGAATGTCCACCACAAGGATCAACCAGAAAAGACTTTAAAGGTGTATGCTATCTTAGATGATCAAAGCAATCGATCACTTGCCCAATCCGAACTGTTTGATCTATTTTACATAAGAGGAGAGGTTCACCCTTACATTTTAGGCACTTGTAGCGGCACTACGGAGGTCTTTGGAAGAAGGGCCCATGGATTTATTGTGTCCTCTCTAGGAGAGATCTTACAATTACCCTTACCTACACTTGTAGAGTGCAACCAGATACCAGCCAACAAAGAAGAAATACCTACACCAGAAGTTGCCTTCTACCACCCTCACCTAAAGTCAATAGCAAGTGAAATCCCACCACTTGACAAAGATGCTAAAATCCTTCTTCTGCTAGGAAGAAATATTCTAATGGTCCACAAGGTGCACAGGCAGGTCAGCGGACCCCCAGATGCTCCATTTGCCCAGTACCTGGACTTAGGCTGGGTTATCATAGGTAATGTCTGTATAGGCAAAATGAAAACGCCTTCTAACATTTCTTCATTCAAGACAAATGTATTGCCGAATGGTCATAATACTCACTTTGAGCCATGCCCACATCACTACTGGGTAAAGGAGAAAATAACTAGCTGCAAGTTGCAACATGGCAAAACAAACCTTTCCCGCACATACGATGACAGGTTTGGCTCTATAGTCCACTGCTTCATCGTCAAGGAAGACAACAGAAACTACCTCAGGTTCCTATGGCACAAGGACAATGACATCAACAAAGAGGTAATTGATTACCGAATGAGGGTGCATGTCTTTGGGAACAGTCCTTCCCCAGCTGTAGCAATCTATGGACTAAAAAAGACAGCCCAGCTTGGAGAAGCTGAGTATGAATCCGACGCTTGTCAATTTGTCAAAAGAAACTTTTACGTAATCGACGGGCTCAAATCCTTTCCTACTGCTAAAGAAGCAATTGATCTTCTCACCAGAACAAAGGAGATGCTATCCGTAGCAAACTTGAGACTCCAGAAGATTATATCCAACAGCCAAGAGCTAATGAATGCATTTCATTCTGAGGACTATGCTGCCAGCATGAAAGACCTTGACCTTGGGTCAGACACGCCTCCTTTGCAGAGAAGTCTAGGTCTGCTGTGGAACATCACTTTTCAAGTGTCAACCTGTGACAAACCTTTTACCAAGAGAGGAGTCTTGTCCATAGTGAATAGCATCTACGACCCACTGGGATTTATAGCCCCAGTCACCACCCAAGGTAAAATGCTTTTAAGACAGCTTACTACTGACAACATAGAATGCGACACTGCAATTTTGTTCTAGGCAAGGCAAAGCTTACACCTAAACCTGTGCATACCATACCCAGACTTGAACTTTGTGCAGCCGTGCTAGCAGTGAAAGATAGAGAAGTCTGTCGCAACGAGTGGCCTATGGGTCTTGTAACAAGCGTAATGCCCAGCGATGATGGAAAGGTTTGCAAGGTTGAGATTAAGAATACCAAAGGAGGTTCAGCTTGGACTTTCTCACAACCAACCACAGAATTGGTACTTCTTCTCCCAAGTGAGTGACTTATGCAAGAGTACCAGACTATACGATGCTATGGCGGGGAGAACGCCATTATAACTGTTAACTTGCCACTGTTGAAGCTCCACGGCTATAAGCTGTAGACTACAGGACTTTAGCCATCCGTTATTGGACTTCACGTTTGGCTGTTCATTTACTGCATACCTTCTTTGTTTGCAGGTATCTCGTATTTATGGTTTACTCACCAGTATTATTTTCCAATGTTTTCTTCACTTGCAGGTTCAAGTTGGACTTTTAGACATTTGGACTTATCTTTATATATATATATATATATATATATAGGCTTTGAAATCTAAAGATTTCAGGCGGGTAGTGTCATGTTACATGATATTGTTTTATTATAATGTACTGTTTCTTTAATGTTCATCTTAAGTTTGTCTCTTGGGCCACTCCATAGTTTGCATGCTGCTTCAGGTACTCCCCTCCCCCTTTCCTGTTCTACTGTTTTCAATGCTGTACTTTCATATGTGACTTACACACTAAATGGTAGTGAATTAGGGATAACCACACACGAGAAGGATTTGGGCATTGTTATAGACAACAAATTAGGCAGCAATATGCAATGTCAATCTGCAGTTGCTAAGGCCAGTAAGATTTTGTCATGTATAAATAGGGGCATAAATTCTCGGGATGAAAATATAATTTTGCCTCTTTATAAATCGCTGGTAAGACCACACCTTGAATATGCTGTGCAATTTTGGGCGCCTGTTCTAAAGAAGGATATCATGGCACTGGAGAGGGTCCAGAGACGAGCTACAAAATTGATAAAAGGAATGGAGCATTTTAGTTATGAAGAAAGGTTACAAAAATTAAATCTGTTTCGTTTGGAAAAACGGCGCCTGAGAGGGGATATGATAACTTTATACAAATATATTCGGGGCCAGTACAAACCTTTATCTGGAAATCTATTCATAAACAGGGTTATACATAGGACACGAGGTCACACATTTAGGCTGGAAGAAAGGAGATTTCATCTAAGGCAAAGAAAAGGTTTTTTTACAGTAAGAACAATAAGGATATGGAATTCTCTGCCTGAAGAGGTGGTTTTGTCAGAGTCCATACAGATGTTTAAACTGAAATTGGATAAATACTTACAAAAACATAACATACAGGGATATAATTTCTAATTAGTGGGGTAATAGCATGATTGATCCAAGGAGACATCTGACTGCTATTTTGGGGTCAAGAAGGAATTTTTTCCTAGTTTGTGGCAAAATTGGAAGTGCTTCAGACCAGGTTTTTTGCCTTCTTTTGGATCAACAGCAACAACATTTCTGAGGAAGGCTGAACTTGATGGACGCAAGTCTCTTTTCAGCTATGTAACTATGTAACTATGTAACTATGTAACTTGACTCCTAACCTGTATGGAAGAATTGTTATTTTACCTGTTGTAACTGCATACAGATCATACGACGAATAAACATCGCCAGATCTTCTTTCATGTGAGTTGTGACTGAGTAAGCTATCTGGGAAGGTGATTTGGTATGGATAATCTCATCAGGGCAATGAGCGCCATGTGCTCCTGAAAAACACATTCATAGCCTTTGCAGCCGTTCCAGAATAGAGTTTGAGATAAAAAGGTCATGTATGGCTGTTGATTTCAGATTGCTGCAGACAGAGTGGGCATTCCAGAGTGCACACTGAATGCTGACAAATGAGAGTAAAGGGCAGGGTATTAGGTTCATTAGGTTTGTGTGGTTTCTGGTTGTCTTAGTGTGTGCAGAGAAGGTGAAGGGCCCTGGGTTGGGAGAGACGTCACCAGCTGCTAGAAGAAGGGCATGAGATAGTGACAGGAGGTGTGAGTGTGTTTTATGCACATGGGGTCTAGCATGAGATTGATTGTGGGTAGGAGAGAGGGAGCAGAAAAATAAGTGCAGGGCATGAGTTGAGAGAAGGGGGGAGTGTAGCAGAGAGGGGAAAATTTAAAGGTTGTTGGGGGGATGAGGAAAGTGGTTGTAAGCAGAGATTTTGATACTGAGCGAGAAGAAGGAAATGAAGAGGAGGAGAAGAAAGAGCATTGCTAAACTGGGAAAAAGTCAATTTGGAGAAACGGAAATAAATAAATTGGAGTATCAAAACCAGGAGTAGGAAGGGTATTAAGATTTAGGGGTTAAGAAAGTGCAGGGGTGTACTGATAAGAGGCTGTGTGTACACCTGCTGTTTCTGCTTATCTAAAATGTGGGTATCAGACTTTCTTGCAGCAGTAATGGGGCTGGAAAGTTTGTAAAACAGGCTGTGGAAGAAAGATATGTGAGGGTCAGATAGGCCTGCAATAAAGCTGAGGGAGGGGGTTATGTATCTAGGCACAGAGATGAAGGGATGGTTATTCAAACAAAACATTTGGTTTGATATCAATAAGAGAAGGGAGGGGTCAGAGTGCAGCAATCAGAGAGGAAATGGAGATATGTATATATGTGAATAAAACAATTACATACAGGACTAATAAAACTACACTTTAGAAATATATACAAGGCATAAATGTAAAAAAAAATATATGCATTGCACAAAGAATGTATTAAATAAAAGTACATTTACAGGGCAATAAAGTTATAATTAAATGATAGTGTGCAGGATAGAGTCTTAGTGTGATCTACCAGAAGGTTACCTTTGCTTATTGCAGATGATCAGCTGATGGAGCACAGCCTTTCTTGCAGCAGTATAATAATGTCTGTATGTAGATACCTCCATTTAGCCTACAAGAGGAATAAAAAGTCTTACATGTTCCAACTTGCCCCATTGCAGTTTATAATGAATGCGGCGGTGAGACTCATCTTCCTGTCCGCACGTACCTCCCATGCCTCACCCCTCTGTCAGTCCCTGCATTGGCTTCCCGTAAGAAATAGGGCTCAATATAAAATTATGGTTCTTGCTTTCACATAATGCTACTCCCACCTATCTATCCTCCCTAATACACAAGTACAGGGAGTGCAGAATTATTAGGCAAATGAGTATTTTGACCACATCATCCTCTTTATGCATGTTGTCTTACTCCAAGCTGTATAGGCTCGAAAGCCTACTACCAATTAAGCATATTAGGTGATGTGCATCTCTGTAATGAGAAGGGGTGTGGTCTAATGACATCAACACCCTATATCAGGTGTGCATAATTATTAGGCAACTTCCTTTCCTTTGGCAAAATGGGTCAAAAGAAGGACTTGACAGGTTCAGAAAAGTCAAAAATAGTGAGATATCTTGCAGAGGGATGCAGCACTCTTAAAATTGCAAAGCTTCTGAAGCGTGATCATCAAACAATCAAGCGTTTCATTCAAAATAGTCAACAGGGTCGCAAGAAGCGTGTGGAAAAACCAAGGCGCAAAATAACTGCCCATGAACTGAGAAAAGTCAAGCGTGCAGCTGCCACGATGCCACTTGCCACCAGTTTGGCCATATTTCAGAGCTGCAACATCACTGGAGTGCCCAAAAGCACAAGGTGTGCAATACTCAGAGACATGGCCAAGGTAAGAAAGGCTGAAAGACGACCACCACTGAACAAGACACACAAGCTGAAACGTCAAGACTGGGCCAAGAAATATCTCAAGACTGATTTTTCTAAGGTTTTATGGACTGATGAAATGAGAGTGAGTCTTGATGGGCCAGATGGATGGGCCCGTGGCTGGATTGGTAAAGGGCAGAGAGCTCCAGTCCGACTCAGACGCCAGCAAGGTGGAGGTGGAGTACTGGTTTGGGCTGGTATCATCAAAGATGAGCTTGTGGGGCCTTTTCGGGTTGAGGATGGAGTCAAGCTCAACTCCCAGTCCTACTGCCAGTTCCTGGAAGACACCTTCTTCAAGCAGTGGTACAGGAAGAAGTCTGCATCCTTCAAGAAAAACATGATTTTCATGCAGGACAATGCTCCATCACACGCGTCCAAGTACTCCACAGCGTGGCTGGCAAGAAAGGGTATAAAAGAAGAAAATCTAATGACATGGCCTCCTTGTTCACCTGATCTGAACCCCACTGAGAACCTGTGGTCCATCATCAAATGTGAGATTTACAAGGAGGGAAAACAGTACACCTCTCTGAACAGTGTCTGGGAGGCTGTGGTTGCTGCTGCACGCAATGTTGATGGTGAACAGATCAAAACACTGACAGAATCCATGGATGGCAGGCTTTTGAGTGTCCTTGCAAAGAAAGGTGGCTATATTGGTCACTGATTTGTTTTTGTTTTGTTTTTGAATGTCAGAAATGTATATTTGTGAATGTTGAGATGTTATATTGGTTTCACTGGTAATAATAAATAATTGAAATGGGTATATATTTGTTTTTTGTTAAGTTGCCTAATAATTATGCACAGTAATAGTCACCTGCACACACAGATATCCCCCTAACATAGCTATAACTAAAAACAAACTAAAAACTACTTCCAAAAATATTCAGCTTTGATATTAATGAGTTTTTTGGGTTCATTGAGAACATGGTTGTTGTTCAATAATAAAATTAATCCTCAAAAATACAACTTGCCTAATAATTCTGCACTCCCTGTATGTCCCATCTAGGGCCCTACGCTCTGCCGAAGACCTGCATCAATCGTCTGCTCTTATTCCCACCTCTGATGCTCGCATTTAAGACTTCTCTAAGGCTGCACCATTCCTATAGAACTCCCTTCCCTTTTCCATTAGACGCTCACCCAGTCTCCACTCCTTTAAAAAATCATTAAAAACTCACTTTTTCACAAAAGCATATCAATTAAACTGTTAATGGCTCAAAAAAAAACCTATTCTACCAATCTACTTTCCTAATACTTCCCTTACCTTTTGTGTCACTACCCCATTCCCTCTAGCATGCAAGCTCATTGAGCAGGGCCCTCAACCCCTCTGTTTCTGTGCATCAAACTTGTCTAGTTACAATTACATGTTTGTTAGTAAAGTGCTACGGAATTTGTTGGCGCTATATAAATACAATTATAATAATATCACTTGCGTGTGTAATTGTCATTTCAATAACAAACTACTTAGTACCTGGCTAGTCAATAGCCAACAGACTATTATAAATTAAATGTTTTACACCTATCAATCTCATTTTAGAGATCCATGTACACTTTGTATTCTCCCTAGCAGAGGACCAGATAAAAGAACAAAGAGGTCCTAAGAGGCAGGGTAAGCTCTCTAAATACTCTGGAAACCCTGAAGACACCAATACAAAAAGTATGCGGCAGCTGCTTGACCTTACCAGCATCTATCCTCCCACCTCTGCATAGCCTATTCACTGCCTCCTTTTATACGCACCCAGGTCCATGAATTCCTAATGCAGAATGTGATCACTGATCTATGGGGGCATGGCAGAGCGAAGAGAGGAAACATGACAAATAAGAGACTTAACAGCTATATGCAAAAAAAAGTGCAGTATCAAAGGGGAGGGCACGAGGAATAAGAGGAAAAATAACAGAAAACACTGGAGGTATTGAACTAGCTGCAGAGGGGCACCATGTGACAGTGAAACTGCAGCAGCAAGATAATTCTTGAGTGGGGAAATTATATTCATCTGGATACTGCAGCAAGGAACAAATCTCTGAACTTCTGGTTCTTCCAGGGCAGGGGTTGGCAACCTTCAGCACTGCAAATTGTGTGGACTACATCACCCCTGATGCTTTGCCAGCATTATAGCTGTAAGAGTATTATGGGAGGTAACATCTAGAGTGCCAGTAATTGCCTACCCCTGCTCCAGTGCATCATCATGACAAATTTACATTGTAATCAAGGTTGTAAAAATATCAAATCAATCAAATTCAACCTCTGCCCTCAGATAACCATGTCCATAGTGAATCGGATTCCATTACACGTTTTCAAGTTGTAATAAAGTGAAACATGTATTTACAAAAATTATACTTTATTGCTCTTAAAAATACAGCTATATTTACAAAAAGGTAGACTATTAAACCATTTATAAAAGGGATAATTGTATGCGCTGTGTTTAAAACCATTAGGCAGCAGCACGCTATTAAAATATGTAAATGCGGGACATTCACTGACGATTCTATATAAAATCAGTTTGTTACTCCAAACTGGCAGTGATTCTGGAGTCACTCACGTTCGTAGCAATCCCAAACCCTCACCCCAAATTCTGTTTCAATCCTGATAGAAAGGCATTGCTTGTCCATGTTTAATTAGAGACAGATTTTTCCTGGGTACATGATCCAATATTTTGGGCTAATCAAACATGTACATCATCAACAAGCCAGGGCCCAAACCTTTCATTTAGAGTTTTGAATATGGTCAGGGATGAGACCGGACTTTGGAATTATTTTTAGCCAAGAGGCGTTTGAGATTACCACCCCACAGACAGCACATCTAGACGCAGCAGCCAGAATATTATAAGAAACTCAACCATCAATTAATTAATGACATCATTATTAAATGCAGCACATCCTATGAATTTCTGCAGTACAAGGCCATTTATATTCAAACCATATCTGATGATTCGTTACTCTTAAATGATCAAGTAATGTACTTTCAATCCCTGGTGCAGTATTGGTGAAATAGCTACTGGTTGGTTGTTATATATGTCCTTCATTTACAATGGTGTCTGTTGCCATCCCATATTCTCCTACTGAGTGTGAAGTCCTGGCAGTTTGGAAGATTATATTCAATTGCAAATGATACAAACAATGTGCATGCTGCATTTTGGTGGTTTAATATTGATTGTACTACAAATGGCACAGCCCAAGCTGATATTGTACAGCATAGAGCTTACATTCACAGTCCCTACCAGAGGTAATACTGTTAAAGGTTTAGTTCTTACTACAGATTATTAAAGGAAAAAAATGCATCGTGCACAGCAAGTTGTGATGCATAAAAAGCCTTCTCTTTGCTTGTCCAACAAGGTGCATCAGTTCAGAACTTTATCTGTAGTCCAAGAAGTGGACTTGAAGATAAAAGTCTGGTTACAAGTCCAGCACATACTGCAGCAAAGTTTCACGTGGTGTTCCGTCACCCTTTTTGTTTGCTCTTAGAGGTGAAACTATCTAAGTTAAAGTCAATGTATAGCACTCTGGCTAAGTGACACTGAAGGACCTGCTAAAGACTGCCACTAGGAAAAGATCACTGAATTTCAGTGTTACCACTAACAAGGCAGGGGCCCCAATATATTCATGCACCAGGGCCCTTTACCATATAGTTATTCCATGGTTAACCCTTCTGGCAATTGAAGGGTGTCCGTTAAGTTTATTTTACTATTCTCTCTCCTCTCTTTTCTCCAGTTGCTTGCCTGTCAACCAACTTGTCTTCTCCTCTTTGCCATTTTTATGTGTACTCTGTTCCCAGGCTTCCTTCTGGTAGAGCTCCCTATGGCATCCTTCTTTGTCAAAGTAATTGAATTATAATAAATACTGTTTTTGTTCCACTTAAAACATCACTTCCTCACAACTACCATAGTCACTTCCTGCCATTTCAGGTCCTTGGTAATTAGAATTTGGCATAGGTAATGGACCACAATCTGCATAAGAAGGCTGTGCCACGCTAAGACGGACATTGAGACGCTTGTAGCCTTCATCAGGTCGGTAGGGCAGTCCCTCAGACTGTATGAGCTGGGAGGGATAGTAGCTAATTGCTGTGTACTGGTCTTGGCAGTGGGAAGATTGAGGAAGAAAATCATCCAAGTTGCGGTTGCTGTAATGTGGTGGTAAAGGTGCTCTCTTGTTTTTTGACTCCAAAGGAAAAGGGAACCCCCCAAATAAAGGTTCTGACTCAGATTCCCTGGGAAGAGGGGGAATGGGAGGTGCAGGACATGAAGATGGAGGCTCTGTGTCATGATTGGGCTCATAGGCTGGATATCCTCGTAGTTCTGCAGGGATATAGCTAGAGTTCCAATACGGCACATCTCCTGTAAATGTTGCAAAACAAGAGAATGACAGAGATAAGAGATAATAAACAAAATTAACAAGTTATACATATTTGTTTTTATCAGTTTGTGTACAATATATTTATGTTCTTAACATACTGTAGCAAAGAGATTATTTATGTATCTCTAGTAGTGAGCTATTCAATGGTGAAAAGAGGGAGTGTGAGCTGCTTAATGGTGCAAAGCACACACAACCAAATCATTCTGGACCTGCCTGAGTTTTAGCTACCTCTGAAACAATGGTTTAGTTGCCTTTATTTGTAGTTGCCCAAAGAGAAAAACTTAAATTTAGCTGTTAAGATCCTTTTTTTTTTGTTCTAACTGTAAATCTTAAATTTGTGATAATTATAGGATAATCCACTCCCAGAAAATGAACAAATTCATCTTTGACATTCCAAAAGCATAGCGAGAGAAGGGATGTCAATCAAAAGCATGTTGATGCACTGTGATAAATTCCATTACCTGCAGGCAGAGTAAGTTGAAACATGCAATCTATCTCAGTAGTGGATATTCTTAGCAGTCAGTAGATGGCAGCAGTATACATGTCATGATAATTACATGGTCTGCTCAAGGCTTTAGTTTAAATGAATATAGTGTCATATAAACTAAAGATATAAATGTTCTGATTGATTATCTACTCAGTTTTCAAGACTTTACCGCCTAAGTTCCATATAATAACTATTCATATACACAGTACCCAGCATTACTGAGTACCAGCATTCCCCTTCTCAATCATATTGCTCAGTATATTACTATTTTACCCTTATAGGGCAGTGATGGGTAACCGTGAAATTGCAAACTTTTATGAGCTTCATTTCTCACAATGCTTAGCCAGACAAAATACTAAATTTCCAATATTATCCATCACTACCCAAAATAAAGCACTAATAAATAAATTGATTAACATTTCATTAGGCATGGTACATCATGTAATTATGAAGAAAAAACAGAATAATGCATAGCAGAAGAGTGTAGATTTTGGAGCAACAGCAAGGGAGAATGAGTTCATGAATGGTAAACGCAACTGGGTGAAGAGATTTGTTTAAAAAAAAAAAACAAGTGAATCAAATTATACCACAAGCTTTTCTGAAAGCAATTCATCCCTGTAGAGCACACTTTTATCTTTCAATTTTAAGAATGCAATCTGAACACAAACAAACAGGGAAAATTAGAGAGGAAAATACTGAAAGCAAGTGAAAGGAATAACGGTATTGTGTAGGCAGGCCTAAACTAAAACCAAAATGAATAAAAGTGACTAAATGCCCAATGCACCACCATTGCAGGGTGACTGGTGACATCAAAAGATCTTTCTGGTCACCCATGCTTTTATTGGGCTAACCCAAAGTGGGACACTCTACCTTTCAATAGGCTGGTGGGGAGATCACCAGCTAGCCCACTCGAATACTCTGGTCCCAGAGAGCATGTGACATGCAACTCACCAAACCACCAGGGATCATCAGGTCCCACCTCCCTGGCCAAAGGTAAGCAAGAGGGAGCATGGATAATCCTTAATTCTATTTTTGTAATAATAATCCATTTCCACCTTCTTCTTCCCCTTTCGCACACTACAGACCACTTCCACACACATACATACACACACACTGCAGCTCCTAGCCACACATGCACTACATCACAAAGAGCCAACTCCACACACTTACTACACAACAAACAGACCCTAAACCAGAGCGGGAATAAAAAGCATCCCTGGAAATTGTTCATACCAGCCCTAATGCATTGCATCAGTATAGTGTGCAGATACACAGGTGGAAAGATACATTTGAAATTTATACGTATCTCTCCAACATTGAGGACTGCACTCACAGGACTTTATTCTAAGTGGAACAGAATACACTCATTATTTCAGCCCCATTACCTTGATAACTTGTGAAAAGCCTGGTAACCCTTTCCCTCTATCCCCTCCCAGCTGCATCTTTCACTCTCCTCTAGCAGAATTTGCATGTTCTTCCTCTCCTCTACACTGCAGCTCCCACGCGGTATGTGTGTGAGGAAGTCCTACTGAGGGAGAGGCTTACATTATTTTCATGCTCACTCAGTAGCTTCCTGGTACAGTGCACTGTGAAGGAGTGGCCGGTGCAAACAGGCAGGTACAGACCAGCTCCTTCACAGATAGAGACTTTGGCTGATCTCTCATAAACAATTGCAGTCGATCCCCTAATCCTTGGGGACCGCCTGCAATATTATGAGGTAACTCGGCCTCCTCTCCTCCCATATCTGTGGTTGTGTGGAGTGGCCAAGGCTACAACAACCCACCGGGAAATTTCCTAGTATTGTAGTGGGCCAGTCTGGCCATGCTCTAAAAACATCCTACATCACAAACAACCCACTCAACACACTCAACACACACTAAATCACAAATGGACTCCTCCACACACATAATTTAATATGAAGTCTCCCCACACACTTATAGCACCACTAAAAATGTCTGCACATGTCCAATGCTACAAGAAGCCCACACACATCTACAGACATGCATGCATGCCTGAAGCAGCCTTCAAGCGCATACAACATCAATCACAGGTAGCATCGCCACACATGCACAACCACTTCTCCTGAATCTGACCAACATTTAGTCTCTGGTGTCCCACTAATGGGGAGACCTGAGACATGTCACTAGCAAAAGCAGTGCATTAGTGTCAAGAAATTTGTCATTAAACACCCGGGGGGCATTTTTCCCATTTGAAAGCACTTCAGTTCACATTAGTTTGGGTCTGTAAATAGTTTGCCCTGGAGTAATATCAATCTGACTTTGGGAGAGATGTGGAAGTATGCATGGGTCAGACAGAAAAGAAAAATTAATGAGCGATAAAAAGAAACTGCAAATGAATAATGGAAAAAAAGAAAATGCATTTGAAAACACCACTTACATGGTGGCATTCAATTTAAGTTATTCTACTATTTTAATTCTCTCAACAATTAACACAAGATTCCATGTTAGAAAGAAATGATTACCTCCATCTTCGGAATCCCAGTTGTTTTTTGCAATTGATTCATTGTCAGAGCTGGATGGAGGAGCAGGTGGTAAGTTTGGAGCCACACTACAGATTACAGGTCCCCTAGGCCCTTGAGGCTTACAAAATGTAAGCAGCTCTGGGACTTGATTCCTTCGAGGCTGTCCTTCTGCATCTAGTTGTGTTCGTGCTGAGGAACTGAGGATGTTGAGTTCCATGGATGGTCCTTGAGTTCCAACACCTATGTCCCTGGACAAATGATGTTTTATATCTGGGTCTTCTTGGGGAGCTGGTTTGTGGTTCCCGACTCCTTTGCATACACGTTTCCTGAAGATCACAAACAAGCCCACAAGGACCAGGACTGCAATAATTCCCCCAAGAATTTCCACTATCTCTTGAGCCCCAGAAACAAAAAAGAGTTTGGTTTGTGGAGGTACCACATCTGCACACGTCTGACCTCCATAAACCTCACTGCAATTACATGTGTTAGTGGGAACACAACCACATGAACCATCCTTGCAGTCCCTCACTACATCTTGGCACCTGCAAAAATAAGAGGTATAGGGAAATTTACAAACATAGCTTGGAAATCTTGAACATCAAATAAATGTAAGTTCTTTGTCAACAATTGAAAGAGAAGACCAGAGCTTTTTATACTGTGTATAAAACTTTTTAACAATTGAAAGAGAAGACCAGAGCTTTTTATACAGTGTATAAAACTTTTAAAACTGAGAAATTATTATTTATTTTTTGAGTTCGTACAGGCTGTTATTTTGGTATCATCATAGCCAATG
Organism: Pelobates cultripes; assembly: GCA_933207985.1. Taxonomy (NCBI): domain Eukaryota; kingdom Metazoa; phylum Chordata; class Amphibia; order Anura; family Pelobatidae; genus Pelobates; species Pelobates cultripes. Next base: position 196,804,678 of record OW240914.1, read on the forward strand.
AAAGTCTGATTATCCTGTTCTAAAAAAAATAAAAATGTAGCTATGGGTTTTCCTGCAAAAATAAAATGGACCTCGTTTTTTTTATGTACACTTCTTCAAAGATGTAAAAGAGAGGTTGATGTCTAGAAATGTGTAGGAACAGCCCTTTAGAAGTACAATAAAAATAAAGAAAAAAGGTTTATTTACCAGCCTACTTAATTGAAGTACAATAAAACAACATATATGTGCAGTATACATATTGAAAATAAACTAAATAAAACTCCCAAATGAAGTGGCTAACAATAAGGCAATTTAATTTCCCATACTGTACCTTATTCCACCAAATCGTAGCAGAAAATTTTATATAGTATACATTCACTCTAATGTTAAGGTATTAAGTATAATGTTTGTAAAAACTATTTATTGTTGCATTTGAGCACTTTTTACATTTAACATGTTTTTTTACTCTCAAAATTATGAAACATTGACTAAAACATAGAAAAAAATACCTCCTAAAACTCAAATGAAAGTTAATTGACTAGTAGTACCTGTCTCCTTGATAGCCCACTGGGCAACTGCATGTGTATCCACTGGAGATGAGTGTACAGATTCTACCCTGCTGGCAGGAGGAAGGGTTACAAGGATCTGTTCTAAGATTGCAGCTGGATCCAGGGAAAATAGACGGACAGAGGCAAGCATAGCCTGTAGAATGAGAAAAAAAATACCTTCTTTTATAAATCAAGATAAGTCACCCTGTTGCTCTCTAGCCGTCATTTAGCTTGAACTCTGACAGTTGTGGCAAAATATTAATGGAATCCTGGAGTCTAAATGTTGACAATAAAAGTAACTTTTTTGTATGCTTTTCCATTGTGTAAAATTTATATTTCTGAATTATTCTTACCTCCATCATTGACCTCTGCACAGATTCTATCACCAGAGCAGGGATCCAGGCCGCAGGCATTGCTTTGTTCACAGCATTGTGATATACCCTTCTCCTGTAAAGACTGTCCTAGGTTTGATGCCGTTTGGCCATTAATTCTGATGTCATCAAGACATCCATGGAATCCTAGAGAGACTTGCTCTGACTCAGAGATTAAAGCACCAATAACCATGTGTTGCAGGGATGATTGAGCCAGACAGGGTTGGACAGATTTTTCAGCATTTGTGTCATCAACACTGAGCTGCACAGAGGAAGCGGTCACCTCTAAAAGAATGTTGTGCCACTCGCCATTGTTTATTGCAATGTCAGATGTAATTTCCTGTGTGATGTTACCTTTACATCGATACTTAAAGTGTAGAGCGCCATTGACTACCTGCAGGGAAAAAAAAGAATAATACTAATGTAACATAATATGATTGCTGCAAAACTAGTTTATTGTAGATTGATTTTCTAGAAATTTGCATAAGTCCAGTTAGGATAATGACAAGTTTTGAATTTTTCTAAACCTTTAATCCTGGCTTATGTCCACGCTAGAATTTTAATTCCAATTTAAGACAAGGTTTTCTTTACCTTCCTCCCATATTAAAGACTAACATGACAGAGTTACTCTATGATAGAATAATTTTAATAACTCAGGTCCTCTCATTGCAGTGTTTTTGGCAGGTGTCACCAGTGACAAATGTATTTTTTTTGTGTTACAAAATGTATTGATGGAATATTTTTTTTATACAAAGTTTATAGCCCCATAACATATGCTGTCCATAGAACACAGAAGATAATTTAACTAGCTAGCAATCCATAGCTATGTTGTTGAAACATTATTTTAAGTGTACATGTCATGAAAAAAATACACAGTATCACTTTGTAGTGCATGCAACTCTATATTTACTGCAGTAACAAACTGCAAGTGAATGTATAGATCACATGTTATTTCTGCTTTTAGTTTATCATTTACACCTATTTGGCCTCGTCACAGACATAAAAGTTTTAAATGGCCAAAGCAACATCGTCCATATCCTCAGAAATACAGATACGAATGCTTTGATACTAAGCCTACAATTGTGGTCTGTGGGACGTATTAATTGCAGCGTCCATCTTGATGTCATGTTGTCAAGTGTAAATATCATTATTGTTCACAAGTGGTGTCATTTTTGTCTCAATGTGCATATTAAATTGTGCTACCTGTATAAAGTGATTATTTCCATCCACACATTTGGACAAAATTGATCCACATTTTAATGCCTGAATTCTACAGGTTTTCCCACATCCTGTCTATAAAGAGCATTATCTTCCTTGCCCAAAATTAATTTCCTGTCAATTCATAAAATAGTTTTCTCCTACACAAAGTAAAACAGCTCTGATTAAAGTACATGGCAAATCACAACACTGCCAGAATGGCCTCAGGCAGCTGTGTCTGCTCTGATTTGCTGATCCATACATCCTTTCTTTGAGTTAATGAGAGTTTAGATATCTAAGCGCACCGTGACAATTCCAAATGCTGTAAAATAACACTACTGTTTATACAAACAGACTATCCATTGCTCAAATGAAAGCAGCACTTAAAAGTATCTAATTTTGCAAAGAATCTCTTTTGGCTTAATGTAAGAAGTGGCCGAAGTAGAGGTTGAAGTAGTTGATATGCAAATCATTGACTTGATTTATTAATCCTTGATAGCGTTTATTTAACTATGGAAATATGTCCACATGCTGAGTGTATTTACCTGATGAGATTCTACAAGACTCTTTATGTAGTCCATGACATCTAGAATGGCACAGAAGGCCTACCTTTGTGCTAAGGCTCAATATTGTAAAACCTGCATCAACCTGACTTGTTAGGTAGGTATTAGCAGCTACAAATCTGCCAATCTGCAATTATCCAGTCTGTTTCCTGCCACACCAAGCAGGGTTGAGCTAAAATGTATATAGTTTGTTTTACTCGTAGGGAAATTGCAAGTGCAAGCTTTTTATCAATGAGGTGAGACGTTGGGGAAAAAAATGTACAATGCATCTACATGACTAGAGCTGCTTTAATAATACAATTTTGTAATTTGTTCAACTATACCTTACCGAGCTTAGGTTGCCCACCACTGAATTTAATGGTATGTAAGCTGAATGCATCTGAACCACAGACTTTAACAAAGGTTTGGAAACATTGTCTATATATTATGTGGTGCACAAGTCCATAAAGAAAGTATTTGGGCTCTTATTCACTAAACAGTGACTTGACAACCAGCATAAACCAATTCAGGTCCAAAAATCTGTGTTATCCTTTCCCAAGCCTGGATTATGCACCTTTGGGCACTCTATATAGAGCCTGACACAGCTCCTCCAAATGTAAGATATCGGGCATTGTATTCATTATTATTCAGAGATTACACCATGTGTTTTTCTTTTGTTTTATGTTAGAAATATTTATATTTGTTCTGAATACTGCATATAATGGATTGAATAGTGGTCATCATAAAATGGGAAATAACTCATAACAATAAATACATATTTGTGTATAAAGTTATTTGTATGGAAAAATGGACTTTGCCCAGGTGTTTTAACTCATCAGTTCGAGCTAAACCAGAACATCAGAGATCATTATGCTGTACTACAACATCTTGCACGCTCAGCCATCAGACAAGAAAGGATGCTGAGAGGTGTAGCCCAACCGCAGTAAAGTTGACATTATTTCACATTTCTGCTTTAGCAAAAGTAAATTCAGAAAGTGAAGGGTTAAATCATGAACAAAATCCCAAAGTAAAACCGGAGGGAAGAAATAGATAATAATAAGAGAGTTCAGTATACTTGGCACCTGCTTGTAAAAAGGGAATTTGGCAGGGGGAACTAGAACAAGCAATTGGGTAAAGGAGAGGCTGAGCATTGTATTACAGGATTAATTTGCAAGTGTCTCTGTACTTATGAACTGCAGGGAATATAAAGCTGTAAGACATATCAATGCAAACCTGTCAGACTGTCAGAAATGTCCATTCAATTGGAGAGGAACTGTATCTATTTCTTTTAAAGTGATAGAAACACTACTGTAGGCTTATAAAAATGCAACTATAATTACATGTGATGTGCAATGAAACATCTCTGATAGCACCATATTCACGAGATGTACATTTATTGTGCAAAAAGCCATGTGTGCATCATGTGCCTGTATTGACCATATATGTATAGCATAGTTCTGAACAGGCACTTAGACAACTGTTAAGTGGTGATGATGTACTAGAGGAAACATGGTCCATTAACCCCAATCACTTTCTACCCCTCTACCTTGTTCTGTTATTGCATCACAACTTGGGAATGAAGTTTAGAATGAGAGATGACTTTGCACAGGGTCACTTGTGGCTCTCAATGAGACCATGTGGTTCCTTAACACTATATTTTGCATTACTGTGGGGTAAAAGAGTGGCTTTGGTCACACAATTGATAAGCTTCATTGAAGTTCATTGTGATGTTAACAAGTCCCCAATGCTGTTAACATGGTCAAGATGGACATTAAGCGTGATGTCCGTCATATCTTTATGAGTTGTAAATATATTTTTTGATAAGAGCAAATACTGCTAAATATGTTAAGGCAACCAACCCTTTACATTAAATTATTACATTTATGTTTGAATATATATACAAAAAAACAAGTCCTGCGCTCAAACTCCCATTACTCCTGGGCGGCAGCATCGACCATAGTACCTATCAGCCCAAATACATACAGAAATTACCTGCGTTTTTCCCCAAATCCCTATGTATATTTAAACAAATGGAGGTTTGTTTAAATATACATAGGGATTTGGGAAAGAGTGCAGGTAACTTTTTTCTGTATGTTTGAATATATGTTTGTCATATGTTAGACATGCATTAGTCTAGACGGCTTTATAAAATGATTGAAAACTTAAAGTGACCAGTGTCATACATAGGTTTGTTTAAAGGTTTACTGCTCTTTTTACCTTTTTAAGCTCAGAAGTCCATTTTCTTAATTTGATTAAAAGAAATTGCAATTCAGAGTAGTCTAAAATCACCTTCCTCCAAAATGTTTAAATCCGCCTCTGAATATATCTGAATGAGTTCCAAAACTGTTGCTGTGGTTGAAAACTCGCTACTACTTCCTTTAGAACATATTCACATTCACACAGTCACACATAAAATGACTTTACCACTCTCTTTCCATATCTTACCTCCAGCTCATAATTAAGTGTTCCATTGCTGAATGCTAAAATAGAGTGGGATTGATGTGTTTTAATCCGAAACTGGACACTCCAGTTGCTGGCTCCAACATGACGGTACCGTAAGAAACTTTGACCATCAAACCTCATTGCAGAACCTTTGAAATTATAGAAGAAATCATGAAGTTATTGTACAATGAGATTGTAAGAAAATGTACACAATCCAACAACCAAACATGGGGTGTTGAGCCAGCAAAATCTCCAAAGTTAAAGAAAGTTGCTATAAATTACATAAGAGGGTTCTGACTGGTGTGATGGCTTTTAAACAACTCATAACTCTACCATGTATATATTAGAACTAATGTAAAACCTTATTTTCTCGACTTGAGGGAATAACATACAAAGGGCTATTAAATAAAGTGAATTTTAAATTTAAGACGTATGTAGCCAAACTGAGAAAAATGGCTGACTTAGACAACTTTTACAGTTTGGCTAATTTTACTTTGAATTTAAAATTCACATTAGATTCTAACTTTAGTTAATAACCATAACTGTTGCACCAACTGCCTGACCAACTCTGCCCCAAATTTGGCAATTCTCTGACCACTCCTTTTGCTGGACCATCTCTCCAGATTACAAAACCCTGCTTCCTTATTTGCAGGATCTATATCTTCAAAGACTGCCCAAAACGTCCCCTATTCTTACCCCCAGTATGCCTTTTAAAAACCTCTTTGAAGAGGTGAATCTTAGGGGAGCTATTAGTAATGCAGAGAGATGGAGAAAGCTTAAGTTTAAAAATTAATTACATTTAAAGCCACTAGCCACTTTTCATTCAGGGCAATAGTCATTTCATTACTTGATAACTGTAAGCTAGAAGGCATGGAAATCAAATTTGACACTTCTGCTCTGGGAACTCTGCAATATATAATTTAGTGCAACATATATTTAGAGATATTGCATATCACCACACATTACATCATGCTATTTCCCAGACATTTAGCTAGCTAAAGCTTTAAAAGGCAGCAAATTGTTATATATTTCCAAAGCTGATGTTTTAGCTGTCACAACAAAATTAAGAATGGATATTAAGTGAGACATACCATTGCAAATGCAGACTTGTTGGAGTATATGTCGGGGAGTGATAACGCTGAGCCTTGCAGTACTGTATGAGGACAAAATGGAAGAATCCAGCCCTATGGTTTCCTGACACGTGCGGTTCTTGCATTGTGAGCCCTGGCAAGGCAGATGAAACATCTTTAAAACCTGTAGACCCACTGACTGTCCAAGTTCATGTGATGATGAATTGATCTTATTAGACAGATCTTGGGGACTAAAAAATGAGTTTTTTGCTGTTCCTGCCACCAAAAGAACATCTAAAGAGGAGGACTCCTCATCTTTTTGGATGCTTGCCATCTGAATCTGCTGTCGGTCTGTTTTCAGTAGGTTCCCAAGAAATCTTTGCAAGCTTCGCCAATGATCACTTATGAATTCTTCTGGGGTCAGTTTCTCAAAACGTAGAACTAGTGACCTTTTAAGCGACTCTTCATGAAAACACCACACATATATGTGAACAGGTGCTACAGAAGAAAATGTTCCATCAGTGACAGTAACATCAAAATTGTAATCTCCTTGGTGAAGACTTTCAAGAGCAACTATTTTTCCATCAGCATTTCCCACTGAAAACAATCCTCTTTTCAGTTCCTCTTCAGCCAAGCTGTACATCAGTGTATCATGGGGATCTTGATCTGTGGCATGCAGTTTTCCTAATACACTGCCATGGAAAGCTGCCTCACTGGTGGTGATAAATATTTCCAAAGGCAACACAGAAGGAGAAAAACGACTTCTATCGATGACTTGAATGCTTGCAAATGTGGAGGACGCAAGGCGTGGGATACCACTGTCTGTAACCTAGAAACATATATAAATATATAAAAATAAATAATACATTCGAAATTGTCAGTTTAGGTTGTTATTGTAGTTAACATCTTTACCATCACATTAAAATATGCTTTTGAAAGGATAAACACCAACAATTTTACTTTAATGAAGCAGTTTTTGTGTATAGATCATGTCCCTGTAGTCTCACTGCTCAATTCCCTGCTATTAAGGAGTTATTTATGAGTTAAATCACTTAGGTTATACAGCTTTAGTCATACCTCCCTGCATGTGACTTTCCTAAACAGTTTCTGAACAGGAACCTAAATATTCTAGATTTCTTTATTGCACAGTCAGTTTAGTCTAGAATTTTTTTTAAATCTCCTGCTCTATTAATAGCATTCTAGAGCCTGCAGTAGCTTCATGTGTGTGTGATTGTAGATCAATTTACAGAGAAGGAGATACAAATGTATAAAGCAAGTTAACATCTGACAAATGAAAACATTTTCCCCAAGCTAGCTGTGTGAGTCACCTCCAGGGAATAAGTGGATAGGGCTGAAGAAGAAGAGAAGTAATTTAACTCATAAGAGACTTGAGCAATGAGACTGCATTAAGCTAAAGTTGTTTTGATGCATACAGTATCTCTATAAGACGTTAAGATTGTGGAAACTGAAAATAACTCTCTAAAAAACTAGTGTTTGGTATAATATCACATTTACCATAGAATTAGCCATAATGGCTAACCTTGGCACTACAGAAATGGCTAAATTAATGGAAAAGAAGAAAATCTGCTGTGCCAAAGTGAAAATATAACAACTACCTCTGTGGTAAAGATTAGGCAACATTTAATGAATCATTTGAATTGGTCAGTAATACCTTACTATATAATTATTTTTTTTATTATGCTACAGTACCTTGATTTAAACATACTTTTCTGAAATAGTACACTGAGGAATTTAAAATATATTTAATAAAAAATAATTACTTTTTGTTTTTACCATATAAATTTGCATTTGACTGACTCAGGAAAAAAAGTAACAGGTAAACTGGATCTCAACAAAAAACAAAATCCAAAGTAAAAAATTGGATCAAATTTGCCAGGGCTGTCTAAAGGTTTAACCCTAATACTTTTTAACAAAGGAGAGAGAAGATGAGCTGGCTAGTCCCATGTGAATGGGAAACTGGAAATCAAAATTATATTCTGACCAGATACTTAGTATTCGTCAGTTAACAAGAAATGCAGCAAAATTTCATATAATGGTCATTGACCAGAAACTACCACAATGACAATAAAATAATGCCAGTGTCTAAATGCCAATGTCCCAGAGCAATGAAAGGAAAATAACATGAACATAATTTGTTAAATAACTGTTTTAAATATTTAAATACACATAATATTTTGAAGTAAGCCAAACATTAATCATTGATAGCTGTCTGAATTACCTGTATCTTTAATTGATATTTTTCTTTTAGATTCCTACTTATTACAGAGATGGTAGATAAAAGTCCATCTGTGCTGATCTGAAACACATTTCCATCATTTCCTTCTAAGATCTGAAAATGGAAGGGGGGGCCGTGTCTGGAAGAGTCCTTATCTGTTGCCATGAGTTTCGTCACACTGCTACCGACCGGTGAGCCATCCTGTGTAACAAAGCAAACACAACATGTTCACAACATGACTTACAACATTGCTTAAACAATAGAACCCATAGGCCTGTGATCATGTTAGCTATAATAATTACACAATGGATGCGCACATTCCAGCAGTGTATATTTTATATACCTGAATTACCAAGCTGTAATTGGACTGGAGGAACATAGGAGCATTATCATTCACGTCAGACACTTGGATTTTGACTGGAACCTCTGTGAAATGAGCTGGGAGTCCATTGTCAGAAGCACGAATTACAAGAGAGTAGCTGGACTTCTGAAAGACAAACAATAGCATGAAGCTTATATAAAGACAGGGAATTGTGCATGGAGTAATCATAACACAAAAATGTGTAGATTAAACATTGAATCAATTTAAGTTTTTGGTGGTAATTAGGACTCCATATTTATTATTTCTGGATTTTCTTTCTAACTGTGTTACTTAATTTTTTTGCATTAAATTTCCATTTAAGGAAGCACTACTCATCCACATGGATGCTTTCTGTGCTCATTTTATGCATTGCTTTATTTTTGTTATTTATAAACTTATGCTCAAAAAAAGGGACAATGGTGTACTAAAATCCAAAATATGTGTCATATGATGCAGGAATAATATATATGTGGACCATACCATTTCTCTGTCCAGGATACTCAGAACTCGAATTTCTCCACGTTCTGGATGAATCGAGAAATGACCAAGTAGATCTCCTTTAATTATGGTGTATGTCACCTTGTTGTTACTGGGTCCATCCTGATCAACAGCTGAGACCTAAAAGTGGTAAACAAGAAGTATGAATGTATAATTGGTAAAACTGCGCAATCACTGAGCACATTTTGAGTATGAGTCAATAAAAAAATGGGTTTTCAGGCTTGATTGTCTAAACATGATATGGACGATTACTGTAAATGTTTTATGTGGACTTACTCACCACAAGGACAAGGTCTCCTACCACTGAATCTTCACTGATTTCGGCCTCATACTGCTCTTGGTTGAAGATAGGTTCATGATCGTTTACATCTGTAACATTTATCACTACAACAGTAACATCACTTAGGGGAGGGGAGCTGCTCCTTGTGCCTTCAATTGACAAATAGTACTGGTGGTGTACTTCAAAATCAAGGTTTCCATTTAAGTACAAAGTACCTTCAAAAGGAAAAGGAATAATATTGTCATGATTCTCTAACAATTAAATATATATGTCAAAACAAGGGAGATAAGTACTGAAATCTTAAAGACAGTGGCAGATAATATTCTATTCTATTATATAGGCAGATTATATTTTATAAATACACCACTAGAATAGTTCTATTTACAAAGATCAAGGGGGAGATCATGGGGAACCTTTAGAGCAAATTAAAATAAACTATATAAATATTAATGAAGAATATATATATGTATATGTTATAACACTGGACATATCACAATGCAATGCAGACGTTCTAGTGGACATGTGGTCTAACACCACTCTATACTAATGTACAATCCGAAACCTATGGAGGATAAACAACAGATAGCTTGCAATTCTTTGTCTACTTGCAACGATACTTGCACTACTAGCACTATTGGTCTTGTGCACCTCGCAGGTCGCGCACGTCGTATGTGCCATTCGGAGATGCGACCTGCTGCTGTCTAGTAATTTGGAAGCTGCACACTCTAAAGGTACGTCCTTAAGTGGCTTCAATGGGCATAACATCACTTCTGGTTCTGAGTTGGTCATGGCATCCGGGCAACCTCATTTCCATACTTTCTGATGTCGCAGGGGTGACGTGGACCAATCAGAACCTAGGTAATCCTATTTAACATGTCCCTAATTCTGTATTTTCTATCTTAGTTGCCAATTAATAGCATTTTTTTGTGTATTTTCTGGTTTTGACCATGTCTAGCTTATTGGATTTTTGAGTATCCCTGTGACCCTGTTCTATGATTTCTGATTATCTTTATCTTTGACCTGGCTCATACCTTCACTTATCCGTCTATATGTATTCTTTGCAATGGCTAATATTTTGACTTCTCTCTCTATTTTGTATGTTAAGCTGTGTCATTCTAAGGTCCGGTAATACGTCTACCTCCACGTCTCTCATCTATCGTGAATCTACAGATGAGCTGGTCAAGAGCCACCAGCTCTCACAGCCTATCACTAACATCCTTCACTAACATCCAAATTCAGACAGGTTACTACAGGAAATGTGGAAATGAAATATCTGCATTATCTTGGCAACAGAAGGGTTAGGGGTTATAGTATAGTCCTGAATTTCTCAGATTTCTCTTGATAACTCTCTGACAAAAAAAAACAAAAAAACAAAACGACTAGACCTAAACACTGTTTGTAACAAAACCACTGCAATGAGTTGAAATGGGTACAGTGCTATGAATGTCACTTTAATGTTTTTAATTTCTGAAATATCATGTTTCTTCTTGCACAATCGATTTACTTGTAGTGCAGGCCAGCGGTTAGTTTGCATATATAGCCCCACTACTAGCAAATCGATTTAAAGAGCTGGTCAAAATGCAGTTCTGATCTGATGGCACTAATGATTGATATTTATTCGATTAAATAGTTTAATAGTTAAAGTATTCTTTTTAATACATCTGTATATAGTCTTTACGTAAAAAAACAGTGGAAAAAGAATCAAAAATGGGTCCAGCTTGAAATCCTTAATTTCTGAAACCATTACAATACTGGTTACAAAGAAAGAACCTTACTTAAAGTTTTTTTTTTCTGGAACAAAAAGTTGTGCTGGGAAGATACCCGACCCTTATTTAAATATTCTTCTCCCTGCAGATAATGCAGAGAAGCCCACATTTGTGCTGTCTCCTGTGGACTTGTCTTGTTATCAGCTGAAGTAACGTCGCAGTGAACCCGCAATCAACATTAACTCCCAGTTTTTATAACTCAAATGTAGACACCACTAAATAGGCTTATTAAGTATACTAAACTATAGCATGTTGTAATTGGGACAGGTCCACGTCTAACATTAGATGTCATATCGAAATACAGATCTATTTTTCAGTAAACAATATGATGCCCCTGCAAGTCTCTGCCACTTTGGAGTTATATGACTTTATTTCCACCTTCCCTGGCTGTGACTCACATAGTGTCCTTATACATTTCCTGAAAAAAAAACCTGTTCATTTGGTATTTTAAGTACAGAGTGATAGAAGATCTCTTATCCTGCTATGTTAATTACCTCCTAGTGCAAAGCTGCCTCTTGCATGACATTAGATGGAGATAGATAAAGAAGGAACATATCAAACTTTCAGAGAAATAAACAATAATTTGTTAAGAATTATAGAATTATATTTTGGGATCTGTTGGTGTACAATGTGAATATTTTATTTTATTCATATTGGTCTCTAATGTTTTTGGAAAACATTTTCAAATGAACACAATCTGTTTTCAAATGATTTAGCAACAGAAGTCATTATTAACAGACCTGGACAGGCCATCAGGCAAACGGGAAATGTCAGGTGGCCTGCTATGGCAAAGGGCAGGAAATGACCAGGAAGATCAAAATACCTCCCCGAAAAAAAAAGCAATTAAGTCCCTTGATGGGCTGATGAGTAGATGAGAGATCATTACAAACTCTCAGTACAAACTCATTCAGAGTGGTGCTGGGAGCATCAGACCTCATGTCTGTCTAGGGGCCAAGTGCGTACTACGGTCACTGAGAGCATTGCTGCGGGTTACCATGGCAATGCTCTCATAATGCTGGAGCTCATCTGAAGCAATGTGCCACCAGTCGGAGAGTGCTTGACCACCATAATGTTTCCCTTCCCTTGGTCAAAGGTTACAGAAGTAACAAAAAGGAAGGGGGTGGGGAGGGGAGGGGATGGAGGGAATATGCCTTTCAAACCTGGGCTTTTATTTAAGAGTGTAACAAAATAACATAAAATTACATCTTAAGCTCTAGCCAACAGTGATTCCTTGGTGCCCACAAGAAAGCAGTAGCAATCATCAATGACAGTGTGAAGAAGGAAGACCCACATGAAGTAGTAATATCTCATTTATAACTCATTAGAAATATCACCAGTTAAGCTTCCTGAGTGAGAAACATAGAAACATAGAAACATAGAATGTGACGGCAGATAAGAACCATTCGGCCCATCTAGTCTGCCCAATTTTCTAAATACTTTCATTAGTCCCTAGCCTTATCTTATAGTTAAGATAGCCTTATTCCTATCCCACGCATGCTTAAACTCCTTTACTGTGTTAACCTCTACCACTTCAGCTGGAAGGCTATTCCATGCATCCACTACCCTCTCAGTAAAGTAATACTTCCTGATATTATTTTTAAACCTTTGTCCCTCTAATTTAAGACTATGTCCTCTTGTTGTGGTAGTTTTTCTTCTTTTAAATATAGTCTCCTCCTTTACTGTGTTGATTCCCTTTATATATTTAAATGTTTCTATCATATCCCCCCTGTCTCGTCTTTCCTCCAAGCTATACATTTTAAGATCCTTTAACCTTTGCCTGTGTAGTTAATTGGGTAATGTTGTTAAGGATACTATGGTTTCCTCTGGAGTGGTCTTGCTCTGGTCAGAGGTTATTTTTTTCTGCATCTATTGCTACTACATTTAGTACGTTGACCCCTATGTTAGATTATAAAAAGTAGCATACCTATGGAACACTGCGATTTGAGTGAAACAATGTCATTGCAACTAGTCTTAACTGATTTATATTACAATGGCTAGAGAAAGACCACCCAATAGGAAACATTAGCAGTCTCAACTCACTTACCCATTAAGAAGTATTACAGAAATTTGCAATATCTTTTTTTTGTACTAAGAAAGTTGTCAAAAATCAAGGTTTTGTAAGTTGTTCCATTTACACATTTTTATAAAATGTTGTTTGTCAAATAAAATGATACCATAATAATTTGCATCAACATAATTTGATTAATATGGGTAGCCTATATATATATATATATATATATATATACATATATATATATATATATATATAGTATATTTATATTACAACTTTACCAACAAACTGTGTAAGGAACTGTGTACAACTAATCTATTTAATGGACCTCTTATTTTGAACCTTTTTTTTACCTGTGTCTGGAATAAGACTGAATATACCATCTTCATTTCCATTCAAGATTTCATATTTCAGCTTTACACTTTCGTCCTTGTCTTCGGTTAGATCCAGAAGATTTAACAGTTGGGAGCCAATGGCCTTGTCTTCTGGTACCACAATAACTTTTTCAGGACTCCCAAACACAGAACGAAAGTAACTCAGAGCAACCACAGACACTGTAATAGTTGTGCATGTTTTGAGAGGGCTTGGAGTGCCTTGATCTGTTGCACATGCAGTTAGATAAAGTACTTCTTCTATGTCTTCCAAAGGTTTCTGCAGACGAGTTACTCCAGTGGTTTCCTCAATTGAGAATAAACCATTGGCAGAGTTTGGGAGGGAATACAAAACTTCTGAGTTCAAGCCTAAAATGGAAAACACACATTAGTTTATTGCTTTGTATATTCTGGAAGCTACAGCTTGTTTCTAATTGTACTGATATATTACAGGATTCATTTTCTATCTATATGTGACATGGTGGAATCCACCAGGAACCTAAATACAAGTTAATACTGGGTAAGTCTTTAATCACTGGAGATTTTAATTACAAAGAAATAGGCTGGGACAGAAAGACTAGTAGTTCAGCTAGGGGACATGAGTGTTTGAACACATTAACTAATGCCTTCATGTCTGAATTAGCAGAATTACCAACTAAAATGAATACTTGCCTGTGTGCATTAATAACAAACTATTTTAACCTGTCATCAAACATTTAAGCAAAGGGAGCATTTGTAAAACAGTAATCATAACAATTATAATTATTAATCAATTAAAAAACAAATTCATATAAGTTTCACAAAAAGTAGGGGTAGTTGAAGCAACTCCCCTAGCTAGAAATTTGACCAAGTGTAAAGTAAGTTTATAAAAGTTTATTACATACTTTTCAAATAAAAAAATATTTATTTATATTGGTTTGTATATTTGTTTAAAGGTGTTTAGGTGTTTGCTTGCTGGATTAAAAAATAATTGTGGTAATTGTCCCTTTAACTCTTCTTATTCTGAAGTAGAAAAATAATCTCAATATTTTTACATGTTGGCATTTATAAAATCTGATTAAAGATAGCAAAAAGTCTTAAGTCATACAACTGCAGAGTTTTCACAGGCAGATTGATAATACAAATTGGTGATTGTTTCCATTTATTATTCTTCTGGAACCCGGGGAATCTTAGAGATCACAATTTACCTTCATCAGGATCTCTAGCAAAGACAACAGCTACGGGAGTTTTCACAGTAGTGTTATCAAACACAGTCACGGAATAGTGTGCCATGGAAAATGAAGGGGCATTATCATTCACGTCTTCAAGTTTGAGGACAATATCTGCTTGGCAGGAGAGTCCTCCTCCATCGGTGGCCTTTGCAACAAGATTGTATGATGCTTTCTGCTCTCGATCCAATGGTGCCAATGTTGTGAGTTCACCTGTAAAATATCTTTTTTTCCATTAACATGAAAGATAAGTATAAGAAAAGAAAATATAGGCAAGGACACATAACCTTGAATTTGTTTTTAAAAAGAATATAACATATAACAAATATAACAAATAATTGTATCCATTATACACATTCTATTGATTTTCCTATCATAACAAAAATATAATTTATTCTCTATACATCCTAAACACCTTCCTGAAACACCACACGAGTGCAGATAAATATATGTCATCTGAGGGAAATCAGATCTTTCTCCTCTCATATTCTTTTTGAGATAAGAAAATACAGCTTGGCGGGGGAGACAACAAAGCATGAGGCTGAATTCGTAAGATCCAGATAAGCTGTTAGTGTCTTCCACTAAGGTCTAAGGCCTCCACCTTCAATGAATTACCCCTGGAACAGAGCAGGAACTTATATCATACATAAGGCCATTGAAAAAAAGGTCAATGGTTGAGGCTAGTGATGACTAACTCACTCTTATCTAACCATTATCCACTTACACCCATATACTGCATGTTTTTATACACACTCCACCTACCTACCTGTGGTGGAACCAACCTCGCCACTGGCCACTGGAGGAGCCTGGTCACCCGCCTCCTGCCGCTGGACTATGGCCCCATGTTTAACACTGTTCTTTTTCCCTGCAGAAAGGCTGGTTCATGCCTTTCTGTGGACTGTTAAAGCAATGTTACCCCAGATAGCTATGCCATGGAGCCCAGTCGTATACTGAAAGACTGTATGAAAGATTTTGGCTCCATGGCAATTGAACTGTATGTGTGTGATCTGAGCATCATCCGGTAGTAATGTGCGCTCAGATCTAAGCTATCTGGGGATAGGTAGAATGTGTATGTTCTATGTGATAAATGTAACAGTATGTATTTTTATGTCTTTTATTGTCCTTTGTCTGCCATGTGGTTAATGGAGTTTTGCCTCTGTCCTTTGAGATAATTGGATTACTTCACAATTATCTCCAGGACAGAGAGGAGGGATTGTGATGCATTGTGGGATTGTAAGCTTGTGATTGGTCAATGTCCAATATGTTTCCCAGTCTTCCATCTGGTCCCCTAGGGGAGTGTCCACCAGGTGGGAGGCCTGCCTAAAAGCCGGGCCGGTAGCCCCAGTAAATCAGTTCTGCTTGACCCTCAAACGAAGTGTCGTCTCGTTCTTGGGGGGAAATGGATTGTATGCTGTTACAGTGTGACTGCCACAAGTGTAAGCTGTTCATATGGTTTTTCCTGTTCGGCTGTTTACAGCATTCGTGTATTTCCTGTTCGGGAGTTTGGAGCATTCCCCTGGTTCCAGTTCGGGAGATTGGTGAATTCATGTGTTTGCAGTTCGGGAGATTGGTGAATTCATGTGTTTGCAGTTCGGGAGATTGGTGAATTCATGTGTTTGCAGTTTGAGTATTCATGTGTTTGCAATTCGGGAGATTGGTGATTGCAGTAGCTGTCTGTGCATCTGAAAAGCTACTCAAAAGGGGAATATCGCCTAAACGGTTTTTAACCTCTTGTGTGCAAAATGGTCCATTACACTACCCAAAAAAAATGTTTATACCAAAAAGTATTTAAATTACAAATTATTTTACAGTATAAGGGTTGTGTTTGAAGTCTCTCGGCATGTATATTTTGTAATTTTCAAGATTTGCATTAAGCAACAGTGCAAGGTATAATTTTCTGACAGTAAATGGGATATCCAGGAAATTAATACCTTTGGGCAAGAAAGTCTAAAATATTGGTCTGAAATGTTGTTCGAATAATCTGGTCTATTTCCCTAAAGCAGTCATTCATTAATTTGCATGCAATTAAATCTGTTTCCTGTGCTAAAGATGTTGCACCAATTATTTTTGCTGAAAACTAGTACAGTGCCTGATGTGATGTGATGGACAGTTTAACCATACATATTTATTTACGATATCAGGAACAAATAGTGCATCCTGCATACATTTAAAATGTTGTAGTCAAAGAGGAAAGTTCTAAATGCTTACATTACAATGCTAGTGACAATGCTTTACTGTTCTGTTAAGAAAAGCATACAGTAGAATTACTGCTGCATGAATGAGGGTGAATATGATACGTGGGCAGCTTAATGTAAGGCTAGTTTTTGTGTTAGGTTGTGGGACTCTAGGGTGTTACGGTGGTGGGTTCTTTACTGTGGGTTAGGGAGAACCTGCTAGCAAGATGCTCTGGAATTCTAATTGATTCTGAGCTGGAGAAAGTGGACTCTAACTCTAAGCTCCCTGTAACTGTAACCTGCATTATACTTAAACCTACATCCCAGGGTTCGCTGATGCACCCCCAATTAAAATACAACAAAGGAACCAATACTGTAATGACAACCATAATTATACATTGTTCTATAATTATTTAAAAATATTTTTAATGCATTGACATTATAGTGTCACTCCTAATTAGCCGCATTTTGAATCCAATGTTTAAATGTTGCTGTTTTAAAATTGTATCATTGCACTCATATTAAAAGTTTAGGTTGTCATAATTTCGATGAATGTATAATTCTAAGCTCTAGAAGTAAAATCAAGGTTTACAACACAGAATAGTTTAGAATATTTCTAGTTTAAAATAGACATCTGATTGAAAAAAAGATTGAGGAAATACTCTGCATTGCAGCAAACTATGATAGTATGAAAGATATCTTACCTGTATGAGGATCCAGTCGGAACTGGTTATCCCCAAGACCATGAAGCGTGTATGATATCTGAGCGTTGTTGCCAACGTCCGGGTCTTTGGCTGATATTTTAAGGATAAAGAGGCCAGAAGGGGCATCCTCAGAAACTGTTGCTGTGTATAGCATCTGATAAAAAAAAAAAATTATCTGAGTATCTTGCATTGCAACCATTCATCCGTAGCAAGAACGTGAGTTCCTAAGCAAGCAAGGTGAATAATGACTGTTTTAGCTACATCAGTGCTATTTTTGGATGGGTTTTGATAAACTGTCTCTTTATCGCTAAGAGAAACCAAAACAGAACCTTGTGGAAACAAGCATAAAATGGTACTCTTTATCTGTGAGATGAGGATAATTAATAGTGCTCTTTTCCGTGAGCTGTTTGAGGACTGAGTCAGACCTGAGACACAACTGCCAAAACTATGTAATATCTGTCAATCACAGTAATCATGGAGGCTTGTAGTGCCTCTTCTTAAGTGTCTTTTTGATTGTTGCAAAGTTATTACCCCATCTGTCATGCTAGATTATCAGTCACTCATACAATGAAGTCGCACAACCTCCAGACACATTTTCTCCTCAAAAACATCATGCATCTGGATAAATCTGTTTAAGTTTAAGGGAAAATAGCATGTTGGACCCAATCAGTGTTGGGAAAGCAGCTCTAAAACTCATGGAATATCCAAAATCAATTAAAGAGCATCCATTATTTTTGTAGGAATTGAAGACATTGATTATCGGCAGAGCCTTCCCCAATTAGTGCAAACCTCAAACCTCCAGTTTGTACTTTGCTGGTATTACTAACAGATTCCTAGTGTATGAAGGCAGTTCTTTTCCTGGATATGTGTGATAGATAGATAGATAGATAGAATTTATATATCTCTATCTATCTATCTATCTATCTATCTATCTATCTATCTATCAGAACTACATTAAGTGGACTGACTAATGGAACCTCTTGGGTGGAGTTCACCAAACCATTCTCTCACTAATGAAAACACTTTCCTGAAAAAAATGAATGCCTGCATGTAAGGCATGTATGCACATCCCAACTCATGTGAAATATGCATAAATTAAAACTGTCTTGCTTATGTACAAAAATAAGCAATTGTAGGTAGACAATACTATGTACTTGAACATTTTTACAAGTGGGATAATAATTGTAATTCATTTGTAAAATAATTGTGGATGAGAATTTTTAGTCTTAAATGTGGGGTCTTAAATGGGACACAGTAGGCACTATATCTGCTTCATCTAATCGAACTGGTTTTAGTGTCTGTCGTCCCCTGTTGCTATCATTTCTTTCAGCATTAAACAGTTTTTAATGTTTTTATTTTTTAATGTTAAACGAGAGTTCCCAGCAGCCCATTCGCTCTGTGCTGCTTTGGCTAATGAGAAAGTATTTTCCTGTGCAGCAATGGGAAGCTGTGACTGGCTGAGAGTGTCAGCTGACTGCATTTAGCCTATCAGAGCTAACACTGCTGGTATGAAGGGTATGACTACAATGAAGTGTGTAATCTCTGCCTTAGCCAAACCTCCAGAAGAGATCAGACTGTGGCTGGCCAAAGCCACTTATTTAATGTTAAACTGCTTGAAAATGGTTTAACAATAAATGGAGGACAGTTCCTGGGGACTACAGGCACTTTAAAGAATTCAAGAGACTAATTGTTATAGTGACTACAGTGTCCCTTTAATACAGAATATAAATATTTGTTCTACTGAACTACTGTAGCCTCATGTGAATAAATTGAAACACTGAGCAAACGAAGCCCAAACAACACTACACAACACTGACTTACAAATGTGCATGATTTCTCTATCCCATACAAATAACATAAATAAACCATAGAAATAGGCAGAAAAGAAAGAGTACATTTATACTGATCCCAACTGGCCAACCTGGTAGACATGATATTCCTCAGATATATCTGAACATATGGTACTGCTTTTTCCAAATATGGAAAAAAAAACATGCATGTTCTAAGTTGCTCACTATTAGTATCAAGTATATGCAATGTTCTAGAGTTTATTTACCTGCTGGCATTGAGGGTTGTTGTCGTTAATGTCAAGCACAGTAATTTCTACTTCGGAAGTGGCTTGAAATTTGCCATCAGATGCTGTCACTTTTAGGAAATGTTTCTCTACTTCTTCTCTGTCCAAAGGTTTCTTTGAAGAGACAACCCACTGATCTCCAACTTCATTAATGCTAAATTGACCATAAATGTCTCCATCTAGAAGGCAAACGTGGATAAGCTATTAAAACGTGTGATTTATTTTTCGTTGTTTTAATTAAAAATTAAAGTATAGTGTAAGGAAATATGATTTATTTTTTTGTGGCTTGCTACTATGTTTACAAAGATATGTTCTTCACGACCTTTCCATTTTACCATAACCTATAGAAAACTCTTCCTATTAGGTGATAGGAAGTCCCAGTAACTCAGTTTCATTAATTATTTGCATGTAGGCAGACAAATTAATCAGTGGGTTGAAAATAGCACATAGGATTGTACATTTAGTGAATATCTCTAAACATTTTGCCTCAAACTTGAACTGACTTTTCCCCCCCACAAATTGCCAGACTGAGGCCTCGTGTAATAAACTTTCCAATTTATTAAATACTCCTAGAAAACTTTTCAAATGATTTATCTACAGAAGTCACAATTAAAGTATATGGACATTTGTGTAGACAATTAATTTGGAAAGTTTTTCTAAAAGTATTGAATATTTGGAAAGCTTATTAAATCGAGGCCATGGCGAATAAGCTTTACTATTGTTAACGGAACACTCCTGGAACACAGCTTCCTGAAGCACTTTAGAGTTTAACAGAGTGTATTATTCTCACTTTATAAAAGTGCTGATTTCAAGAGAAATTAAATCTGCACTTTGTCACAGGATAAATTTGCACTTTTATACAGTGTTTGGGTTTTACCCTCCTGACTGTCAATCAGACAGCTAGGAGAATGTCATTCCTGATATGTACTGCTGATCAAAAGCAGAACAGAGCTGCGGAGAGGGACCATCTTGCCACAGGATTGGAGGTAAGTTAACCTTCTTTTAGGAAGTGAAGGTGTACCCAGTAATTTAAATAGATTTTTACAAATGGCAACATTACAAATAAATGTTTTTAAATGAATGCTGGAGCATTCCTTTAAAGGGTTACTCCAACCCCGATAAAAAAGTAAATTAAATTCTAAATGCCCTATGTGGCATACCTATTAGGCCCTCTGCCGTAGAAACCAATTTGCTGGCTTATAGCGTATGTGCGCACTCTGGGGGGAGTGGGGAGGAGAATGGAGGGAGGATTTCTCCCATGTTTTGAACCAGGGGAGGTAGGGCAGAGTGCCCACAGAGAGGGAGGGACAGCTACCTTCCCCTTGCAGGCTGAGATTTTTATTTTTGTCAGCAGCGTGCCATGCACGCTGATGACAGATGTAAAGTATGAACAGAATTGACATTAGGCAACCTGGAACCGAGTTCCAGTTCACGTGTGCCTGAGGGGAAATTAGCCTCTGGCACACAAGTGCCAATAACTCTGAATGTGCAATGTTTCAACCTGAAACACTGCACATTTATACTTCTACCACCATGACCACTTCAAATCACTGAAGTGGTAATGGTGGTTGGAGTAACCATTTAAATTATTTAAAAAAAATAGTATAGTTAACTTAATTTTTTTTAATAGTTTTATAGTCTAACATTTTTAATTCTGGTTGTTATATTGACAACAATGTTTTTAAAATATGTTACAGGTAAAGTTGCAATATCAACATAAATTATTGTCAGGTTCCAAATAACAATCAGAATTACACCCTCTGTTTTATTATTTTATTCTCAAATGATTGTTTAACATCTTATAATTAATTCATTTTAATTATGAGATGTTAAACAATCATTATTTTCTGTTAATTTGTTTTGAAACAATTTGGTGTCTGCTAATAAGTATCTGAACTGTATATAAAGTTTAGGGATTCAGATAGTCATTAAATACTTAAGTAATTTGAAAAATTAGGTCCCACAAACCCCCTATTTAGCAGGAAGGGCCTAACAGTATGGTTCCTCAAATTTCCTCAGACCATTCTCAAAAGTGCAAAAGTTATTAACTTGTAGCTATTCACATGATTACTATTGTGCTTCTGTAAAATGGTTACAGTGACATGGCTTTTTATCAAAAGAATAGTCCAATATGTTTAGGGATATCAAGTCAGTAAGAATTAGAAATATATATAAAAAAAAAAAAAACCTGATAGTTTTCCCTTAGGATAAAATGAAAGTGAAACATATCTTACCTGTGATGTAACACGTCACTTTTCTGTTGTTCTCTGACATATCATTGTCCCATGTCTTGAGAGTAGCAATTATATGTCCTGCTGGACTATTCTCTGCTATATATCCTTTGTATACCTCACTAGTAAACCGTGGAGGGTTATCGTTTTCATCGGTAACGGTCACCTCCACCATTGTTTCTGAAGACAAACGAACTTTCTTGCCTTGGTCAGAAGCCACCACAGAGAAACGGTATATCTGCTGTTCTTCACAATCTAGCTGTTGTAGTGTTGTAATCCACCCATTGTCACTGTCAATTGTGAACAGTCTCTTGATTTCCTTGGTATTTGCTTTCAGACTGTAAGTCACCATCCCATCAATCCCTGTGTCTTGGTCATTGGCAGTTACTTGTATTACTGTAGTTCCAGCAGGCATATTTTCTGTAAGTGAGGCTCTGTATAGGTCTGATTCAAAATCTGGCTTATTGTCATTAATGTCTTTTACTTGGATACTTACTGATACCAAGGATACAAGTTCTTTTCCTAAATGAGGACAGTTAGCTTGCACATCAATAAGGTACCATTTGTTTTTTTCATGATCTACACCTTTTTTTACTATTAAGGCTCCTGTGTGCTTATCCAAGCTAAATACACCATCTTTGTTGCTTTCTGGAGTGGTACCCTCTACCAAGCTATATATAATCGGTTCTACTGCCATTGCTTTTACCAACCCTACCTCTGAGCCTGCAGGTATATCTTCAGGAGCTGAGAAACTATAGAGCGGTTCAGAAAATCTGGGTAGTTGAACCTCTGTAGGCACAATTTGTAGATGGACAGGAACTAGAGAGCTCCAATGAGGTGGTGCACTATCTTTTGCTATAACTGTGAAACTGATAGCTTGGTTTTCTAGTCCTAAAAGACTCTCCTTTGCCATGATAACACCATTAGAAGGATTTATGTGAACAAGGTATTCATCAGATGTTTCAATTGAATAAGAGACATCAGCATTTAGTCCTTCATCGGGATCATAGGCAACTACTTGAATGATGGGGGTTCCTTTGCTGAGATTAGACTGGACAGACAGAGTGTACTCTGTGGCTGTAAACTGAGGTGGATTGTCATTCTCATCAGTTAGAATTATTATTACAGTGCAAAATGCTGCCCTACCTCCTCCATCTTGACCCATCACTTTGATACCTATCACTTTCTCAGTTGCATTTTCTCGATCAAGTTTCTTCAGTGTAGCAATATGCCCTTTATTATTAATTGAAAACTTATCAGAGGCTAACTTGTTAATTATTGTGTAAGTCACAGTTCCATACTGACCATCATCAGGATCAGTTGCCAACACATCTATCACTTTGGTGCCGATTTCTGAGTTTTCAGCAAGTTCCACTTCATACATATCCTGATGGAAGTATGGACTATGCTTATTGGCATGGGTAACATTGATATACACAGGTACAGTGGTCCTGTAGACACCATCTGAAGCTGATACTTGCAAAAGGTATGACAAATCTAATCTGTTCCTACATAGGTTAGACAAGGAGATAATGCCGGATGTCCTGTTGATGGTAAAATGACGATTATTGTTCCCTGATAGAATGAGATACTCCAGCTTTCCAGCATCTATACTGTCTAGATCAAATGCCTGAACTTTTATAACAATATGTCCACAGTTGGCCAACTCACTAACATTGGCTTCATACTGTTGCTGCCTAAATTCTGGAGGGTTGTCATTCACATCAGAAACATTAATAATTACTAAAGCATCAGTGTGCAAAGGAGGTAATCCATTGTCTACTGCTCTTACTTTGAATTGGTAATGACATCTCAATTCATAATCAAGTTCTTGAGCTGTTGTTATTTCACCGGTTTTGGAGTTAATATGGAAAAAATCATTAATGCCATCTGTGTTGTTTCCTATGATGTAATAAGACACATCTTTATTTTTACCTGAATCTAGGTCTGAAGCCAAAACTTGAATTATTGGCCTGTAAGGGGGCAATTTTTCCTTCACATGGCTAATGTAGACCAACTTAGAGAAAGTTGGTGAGTGATCATTAACATCTTCCACATTTATTAAAACTCTTGCTTCTGAGAAAAATCCAAGTGCTGTATCAGTTGCTCTTACGGTAAGAGCATGTTTTGTTTTGGATTCATAATCCAGGGATCCTGCAATACTGAGAGCACCAGTCTTGAAGTCGATGCTAAATAGAGCAAGAGCCTCATTCTCAACAATTTGGTAAATTACACGAAATCCTTCTGGGCTCCGAGCTTGGATATGCATAATAGGTGTAAAAATAGGTACATTTTCTGGCACTGTAATAGTGTAATAAAGGCTTTGAAATATTGGGTGGGACTTATTTCTTACAATTACCACTACTTCCTCTTCTGAATATAAAAATGGCTGTCCATTGTCTTTGGCACCTACTCTTAAAACATACTGATTTAATGCTTCGTAATCAAAGGGCTGTCTCAGAACAATATCTCCCAAATTGGGGTCTATTCTAAAATACTTATTGTCCTCATTCAACCAGTATGTAAGAGCACCATTCCTCTCCACATCCTTGTCAATTGCAGATACTTGGAAAATGACATCCCCTGGTTCTAAACCATCCTCTACTGGAATATAATATGGAGTATTTAAGAATTCTGGTGCATTGTCATTGACATCTTCGACATAGACTTCAACCTTACATTGGGCAATGCGGGATGGTCTTCTGCTGTCTCTTACTTCAATTGTTACATCATATTTGTCTTTCATTTCTCGATCAAATGGTAAACCTTTTGTTTGCAACACTCCAGAAGAACTACCTACCTGGAAATTCTCAGTGAATGTTAAAACAGTGAAATAAAGTGCTTCATTAAGCTGAACTCCAATCACATTTAGCATGTTTAAAAATATGACACGAGCATCATTTTCAACCACTGTTGCAGTGTAGTACTTGCTATCACATCTTAAGTTGGTATCTTGTATTTTTGTTACATTAATTTTGACCAGTGCATGTGCATTATACAATCCATCTGTAGCCTTTACGGAGAATTCACGGTGTGTTTCCAAAACTGAAGCATCATTCACAGATAAGATTCCTGCAGTTGGATCAATATAGAAGGCATCATCTGTGTTGCCTTCAGAAATGTTGTAGATCACTTCTGAGTCCAGATCCTCTGCTACCACTGTCAGGACATGCATGCCATTGTAAGCAGGAATATAAATGTCTAATTCATAGGTGTCCTTTAAAAATTTGGGAGGAGAATCATTTACATCGGCCACTATTATAGAAATCTTTGCAGGTTCTGTGGCAAACAGACTTGGAATGCCTGCATCACGTACATACACATTGAAATGATAAACTGAAATTAGTTCATAATCTAACTCAGCAACAGTAGAGATAGTTCCCATATTTGGATTAATTTTAAAGAATTTCAGAACCTCTGGGTCAAGGATATAGTAGGTCAGTATGGCATTTGACTCTGTGTCATTGTCAGTTGCTTGAATAATTAATGGATTCTGATCAAGGTTGGTGACCATAGTACCCACTGCAGCATCTTCACTAATTTGACCTAGATGTCCTGTCTGTATGAAGACTGGGGAATTGTCATTCTCATCAATAATGTAGATAAACACAGTGGTTTCACTGTTAAAACCCATGGAGCTGTTGCCACGCACTTTCAGCTGGTAGGACGAGGTTGTCTCAAAATCCAGTTTCTTTTGTGTGGAAATAATACCAGAGTAGCAGTTAATGTAAAAAGCACCTTCTGTATTCCCTTCCTTTATTTCATAATTAATGGAAGACCAGGTTTTTGCAGAAACTATAGTAACGAAAGTACCTACTGGTACCGATTCACTAAGTTCCACAACATATTCCAAAGAAGTAAATTTTGGAGGTGACAGATCAGAAGATTTAACATGCACATTGACTGTAGCTATGTCCTTAAGTTGTGGTGTGCCTTGGTCTACAGCTGTGATGGTCATTGTGAGTCGATTCTTTGAAGGGTGCTCCATTCTTTTTACTAGTGTTATAACACCAGCAGCTGAATCAATGGCAAAATATCCATCTGCGTTACCTAATGGAAAAATGACAAATGTAAATCTAGAATATAAACTCATGGATTAACAGTGCAGAAATATACACACAATATACAAAAAATATTTATAGGACAGTTCAAAGTAAGGCATTGACATCTGAGGAGTGAATGACAGGACAAGTGTGATAGAGAAAGATTTAAATCTTGTAGTCTTTAGTACACTCTCTCTTTCATGAATTATTTATCCAGAAAGCATAATCCTGAAACACGTTTCTCAAAACAAAATTTAATCAAAGTAAAATTTGAATCCATGGCTCAAGTGCCAACACTTTGCCTATGGTTGAGTTGCAGCAAAATGGCCTTGTGTTATGTTTTAGAATGGCCAAGATACAAATTGATTAAGCAATAATGAAAAATTGATTCATAATGATCCTTCTTGTCTAATACAATTATATTCACTTACATGGACAGTTCAAAAAGTGAGAAAATCGAAGATGTTAGGGAGATCCCACTAAGGTCTTTACTTCAATTCTCACCTTGTGTGCTCCAGCATAAATGAAAGGTAAAAACTAAAAAAAAACTCTAGCATCGAGAGGAACTACAGTAGGGTAATGTGTTCAACACATTGAATAGTCAGTAGGTAAAATAAAATTATAACTCAATGCTTTTCTATTTTGCATTTTATTAGAACTTTGCTGCTTATGTTTTGAAGAACTTTCTTTACAGGGCACATCGTTAGGGACTGCCTGATGGAAAGACAAGCGCTATCAACAGAGTTATTCACATGAACTGTACTGATTCTAAATTGTAAAGCCGAAGCTAAAATAGCCAAGATGCAGCAATTGCAGAATTGGATTTTTTTTTCTACATCAGCTAATTTAGACTTAGTTTTTACCCTATTCTGTATTACGTGAACAACCCTGTATATTATTTTGCTGCCATTGTACTATTATGCCACTCTATGTTAAAAGTTAGCCCATTTAAAAAAAAAAAACAGCAAAAAACAAAACCTGATATGCAACTCACCTGACTGAATGGAGTATTGGATCTTTGCATTATTTCCTTTATCTTTATCAGTTGCTCGAACTTGAATTACTTCTGTCCCAGATGGGGCTGAATCTGCTAAGTTTACATCATACAATGAGCGTGTGAAGTGAGGAGAGTGGTTGTTACTGTCTTTCACATAAATGATGACCCTGACAAAATTTCTTTTTATTGGAACATCTTGATCCCGCACCTAAAGAGCCAGAGGAACATTTAGTTATTGAACTCCACTTATTTGGTATTTTTTTAATGCTGGTTTGCTAAACATCTTATCATCTTCTTCTATGAAAATGAAATTTGAAATATTCAAAGTGCTGTTGGTAAATTTTAAAGTTTTGAGTTAATGTAAAGTTTGGTCATTTTACAAAAAAACTCACATATAGCAACACAAAAAACTCAAATACAACATATTTTCTCAAGGACATGGTCTGATAGAAACTGGAGAATTCTTGATGGGTCAATGTGACTTGACTTTAAAACATGTTATGTTACAGAGATACTGTTACATTTTGTTTCATATGTGCCTTTTCCTGGTGTACAATAAACAAATTAAAAAAAAAAGTTTGTCCAGCTTCACTTTTAGTGAAGGTATCCCATTTTGTGTCAACAGAAAAAAGAAAACTGGTAATTTTTCAACATACCAGCCTTAATAATATTACAAATACAAATTTAGATAATTCCTTTTTTTTCCTTCAAATTCCTAATTTGTAATACGCAAAAACCATAAGCAAGCATTATGGAAGCACATATACAACACTCTTGGGGATATTCACTAAACTGAATTCTAACAAATTAAATCCAAATGGCAAAACTGGGGGTAAATTAGAACATCTGTTAATTTAATTGTTAGATTTAATTCAGTTTAGTGAATGACTCTCACAGAGATAAGATCATTTTCAGTTTGTTTTTGTGTGAAAAATCCATGAAAATCAAGTATTATGAACAAGAATCCTATATGTCACATTTCTGAAGAGAAATTCAACATGATTAATGAATCAAACTTTAATTAAATATTTAAAACCTACCATCACAGTCAACACATGAAGAGGCATTGTCTCAAATTCCAAAGTCTCTGTGGTATAAACAATGCCACTATTTGGTCCAATGCGAAACATTTTTGAACTTCGTGGGTCAGCACTGGCCTGGATGGTGTAAATTAGTCTACCTCCACTGTCTTTATCTGTTGCACTGACTTTAATCACTTCAATTCCTGGCAGTGTATCCTCCGAGACTTGAATCTCGTAATTACTTTGGAGAAATTCTGGTCGATGTCGGTTGAATGGAACCACGGATATGTATACCTGTAAAAGTCAGACATTTGCCTGTGAGTGGATTGCAACCTATATTAAAGATTCAGATGTCCAGCTTCAAATAATATGAATCATATAGCTATTAAGACATGATTAAGTACCAGTATTACTAACTATTAACTAAACATGTTTTCATTTTAGTGGATCATGAAGATTATCTTCAGTGATCCAGTGATAATGGTTTTAATAGTGATAATGTTAATGTTTAATAATTGTAAAGAAAAAAAGGTAAGATAGAAAGAATAAACAAAGGAAGTGAAGATGGGTTAAAAGTACGTGATAAGGAAAGACAAATTGATTAAGGATAGAGGAAAAAAAATATTCAGGAAAGAAATAGAGGTGTGAACGAACAGGAATCAGGAAAATAAGACAGCAAAGTGGAGAGAGAGATGAATGGAATAAAAACAGGAGCAGTTGGGAATTGAAAGAAAGAAGAGAGAGGGAATAGAGGAAGAATAAAAACAATGAAGGACTAACAAATGTGATTATGAAAAAATGGGAAGTTAAAGAGAGAGAGGAATATAACAAGCAAATGTAATAAAAAAACAAAACACAGAGAAAATAAATTTAAAGGTAACTGATGGCAGATTAAAAGACTGCAGTAAACAACACGCACTCTCCATTGGCTGAAAACAAGAGAATACAGCATGGGCAACAAAGCGGGCTTGCTTTTAGCAAACAGGCTCCGAGAAACCCAGGCCCACACCAAAATATCCCATCTCTTTTCACAAAACGGAAAAAAAATAATTAAACCCCAAGATATCAGTAACCAATTTGCAGAGTTCTATGGGAAACTCTACAATCTGAAAAATTACCCCACTGTCCACCAACCCACAGAAGGAGATATAGCTAGTTTTTTAGACAAAATTATTCTGCCCAAATTGACAGAAGTGCAACAATCATCACTAGCTAAACCTATCTCCCAACTGGAAATAGACACAGTAATACAAAACCTGCCACATAACAAAGCCCCGGGTCCAGATGGACTATCAAATGTGTATTATAAAAAAATTCTCCTCCACACTAGTCCCCAGAATGGTGTCGCTCTTTACATCCACCACCGACTAGAATCTATGCCAGCAGATATGCTTGCGGCCAATGTGGCCACACTACCTAAACCAGGGAAACCACCAACCCAATGCGCTAACTTCCGAACAATTTCCCTATTGAACTCAGATGTGAAAATCCTTGCAAAGGTATACGCCAATCGCATGTCGAATATACTCCCGAACATTATACACACTGACCAAGTAGGTTTTGTACATGGAAGACAGGGAACAGATGGAACACGTAAAGCCCTTGCATTATTACATACTATGCACAAACAATCCCCTCAAAGTCTCTTACTATCCCTAGATGCGGAAAAGGCCTTTGACTGCCTGCACTGGGCGTTTCTGCGAGCAGTCCTGGCCAAATTTGCTTTCCCCACGCACTTCATCTCAGTAGTTAAATCACTGTACAGTAACCCCGAAGCCAGAGTTTTCACATCAGGATTCCAATCCACACTCTTCACCATAACTAATGGATCTAGGCAGGGCTGCCCCCTATCACCCCTCCTATACATTATGGCCCTGGAATCCTTGGCCGAAGCTATCCGCTAGGCGAAGGAGATCAAAGGGATCCGAGTGGGGGGCAGTGAACACAAATTGAATCTCTTTGCAGATGACGTTCTGCTTACTGTCACTGAACCCCATACATCCCTGCCAGAGTTCCACACCATACTACGGGAATATAGGAAATGTTCATACTACAAATTAAACCTCTCCAAAACGCAGGCCATGGGAGTGGGGATGGAGGGCGAATACTTGTCGGCTTTAAGAAACCAATTCTCATACGATTGGAGGACTGACTACCTAACATTTTTAGGCATAAAACTTCCACACAACCTGTCCAACCTATATAACATGAAATATGTTAAACTTAGCAAAGAGATTATAGCAATACTCCAAAAATGGGGAAATAAATTCATCTCATGGTCAGGACGCATAGCAGCTGTTAAAATGGTAATCCTGCCCAAACTACAATACTTGTTTAGGACACTCATTCTACGAATACCACAGGCTTACTTCACAGCACTTCAAAAACAAATCAACCTCTTCATCTGGCAGGGGAAAAGACCCAGAATAGCCATATCCACACTATATCAACCCAAGAATATGGGAAGAATGAGCCTACCCAATATACAATTATATCACAGAGCAGCAGTGTTTTCCAGCCTCTTCCCCGCCACCCAGGAACAAGACCGACCACAATGGGTAGAGTTAGAGCAATACTGGCTACAAAATCGAGAAATTAAAACATTAATGTGGCTACCCCCACAGAGTAGGGGAAGCGCAACACAAGCACTCCCAACCACTTTGGCAATGTTAAAAATTTGGGATATATCGCACAAACTCCTATGCAGCAATTACCCAACCCCCCTCTCCACCCCCATTAAAGTTTTGGCATGGGAGATACCAGATTTTAACTATAGGGTCTGGAACAGATGCGGGGTACTCTATCTGCACACTCTCTTCACTACGAGGAAACTAGCCACATTTGCCTACCTTAAAGAGAATCACACTCTACCAAACACGGCGTACCACTCATACCTCCAACTATCATCCTGGTGGACATCGAGGACACAGACTCCCAAGTCCCAAACTACCACTACATTAATGGGGTTTGAGAAACTCCTTATGGCAGGAAAACAGGTTAAAAAACCCATATCCACCACATATGCCTTGTTGCTACCTTAACGTGACATTAAAACTCTCCCCTATGTACTCTTCTGGGGAAAAGATCTTAACCAGACGATACCGGAGAAAACTTGGTTGGCCTCAATAAATATAACGAAAGGTTTAACAATGTGCGCCTCTCACCTAGAAACAACCCGTAAGATCCTTTACCACTGGTATATGGTCCCTACGAGACTGGCCACAATAGACCCGACACTACCCAACACTTGTTGGAGGTGTAAAACGGAAATAGGGTAATTTCTCCACATTTGGTGGAAATGCTCAAAACTTCAACCATATTGGAAGGCAGTCATATCATTGATAAACCAACACACATCAGCCAGCATATCGAACACCCCTACCTCCCTACTTCTCTTCATGTTAGGCGCCACCTACCCTAAACCCGTACAATACTTAATATTCCACATTGTAGTAGTAGCTCAACAACTTATAGCAAAAAACTGGCTATCGCCCAACAACGCAGCAACACAAGAAATAATTAAATACATGTCTCAAGTAGGAAAATACGAATCTAATGCTTCACAAGTGTCACCTGGCAACAGCTGGAAGAGAGAGGTTTGGGAGGACTGGGAGCTAAAACACCCACTATAGACAAGTCCAATAACAAAATGTACACACCCCATATGAAACAAAGCTCGGGCAGACTCGTAATCTCACCACATCAGCGAGCACACGGCACCAAACGCACACGAGCCAGTGAACCACAGACTCCTAAACCCTTATAAAACTGGCAACCAGAGTGGATTTGATATACCCACAAGGAATAATAGGAAAGATGTGACCAGACCCCACTAATCCCCACCCCACCCCCTCTAAATCTCACGAGCTAACACACAGAGAAGAGGCGTCCGGCTTAGCCTGCCTCTACTTCCACACGTAAGTGGCTAGCAGGTACCAATCTCCCACAAAGGGAAAACACCAATAGAACAAACTAACCTGAACTAAGTGTATCGAGGCAGGTAGAGGTAGAGCTCCATGAGCCACACACAGCATGTACGGGAATACTGTATTTATGTATCTATGTAATGTGTATTATATAATGCCAGCACATTGTGCTTTTCCTTTGCTCCCCCTAACCCCCCCCCTTCTTTTTTCTGTACCCCAAAAGTTTTCAGACAAATAAAAATTGTCAAAAAAAGACAGCAGTAAAAATAGTAAATACTGAAAGATAAAATAATGCATGAGGTGAAAAGTACATGTAAATATAAAAAAGAAACAAAAAAGAGGTAAAATCAAGGTCAAGTGTGAGAGACGGAACAATAATTTTGTCTTTTTCTGTTTCTCTGATTTGTAAAGAAACAAATGTTTTCTACAGATATGTGTTTGACCAAAGTAGTCAATGTGTAATGACTTAATGGAGCATGGAGAATGTGCACACTCACTTACGATATTTGGATTGGATTTGTGTTCTTTCATCATTAATGCTGCCGGCTAATCCCTCCAACATTACATGTATAGCCAAAACTACGTGTGTGAAAACTAGACAAACACATTTTTGGCTGTACTACGCATGTATATTCTCTGTATATTAGAATACTTTTACATCTGCACGTATAGTTGAGCAGTTTGTATCCAGCATTTTAACTTTATAACTTATTCTGTTAATTTACACAGCTTACCTGATGTTTTGTTTTTAAAGTCCTAAGTAGAGTTATCCAACATGGACCTTGGTCTAATATTTTAGGATAAGCTTTACAAAATAATTGTTTTTTTTGGATAAACTTTTCAAATTACTTTTAAACACATTAAAATATCAAAACATATATCATATATAAAAATATATAAAACAAATTTACATATAAAAAAATGTAAATATGTTTCATAATATTAAATCCTTTTAAAAGTTTACCCAAAAATATTTAATCAAGAGCATAGTTCCTTGCCTGTTGGTCACCACACACACACGTTTGCAGATGATGAAGTTAGTTTACCTGTGTGCTGAGAGCACTGTGGCCATCTGTGACCTGCACAGTCAGGGTGTACAGTGATTTCCTACTTGCTTGCAAAGGTCGAGCAATGACTAAGCCCCCAGTGCTTTGATCTATATCGAAGTCCAGGTCGTCATCACCACCTTCAGGAAAAAGAAAGACAATGATGTATGTCTATACATCTAAATACGTCTAAATATGTAATATTTTGGATAGATTTCGGAATATGTCAGATCTGATATGCACATGGCATTGCAATATTGTTCAATATTGTGGTCCAATGTGGTTCATAATCATATATAATTATTGATTATTGTAGTCTTGGTGTAATAAATAATCAGAATTTTAATAAAGACAGGAGTTGAATATTTTGCTAGACTCTCTTTACTGCAGCCTCCAATAGCAGCAAAACAGTAAAGGAAAAAAAACCAACCAATCAGAAAAACAGAGAGAGGTTTTAAAAGCCAGGACCTCTCTGATAAAGTCCTCTTTCTTTGATGAGATGAACCAGAACAAATAGGGTCCAAACACATAATCACAAACTCAACAATGAGCCAAGAAGGATGAAAACTAATAAACCATGGTAACATGTCCTATTCACACTAGGAAAACCCCCAAAATATCATGGGGGTAAAAAGGGCAATACGCATGAACATCAAACGCAATAACAATAATCAAATAGAAACAAATCTGAAAATCATGCAGACCACAGAAGCATGAATACATCCCCCAAAGAACCTTAGATTAATGGAGATAGCAACACAACATAAAAAGAATAAGGGAGGGAAGCAAGTAGAAAAAAGGGGGGGGGGATATTTGCCTCTTGTCTTTATTAAAATTAAGATTCTTTACTAAACCATTAATCTATAATTGCAAGACAAGACAGGAGCCTTCATATTTTGCATTTTTACAGCTTGGACAGAAGTGAAATGGCCAGGTGATCACTGGACTGAAAGGTAGACTCTCTAGAGCAGTCCAGACTTCAGAAGCGGCCAAGCTGACCTGCAGAAGCGGCTCCAAGAAAGGAGGTAACCAACAAATACTGAGCTAGGTAAGCCACAATACAAAGTTGAGGTTTATCAGAGAAAAATGATTATGTCTTAGTTAATTTGGTCACAGAGAATGTGACACCCTTCGGAGAAAGCAAGAACATCTGACACCTGTTGAGACTAAATTGAAGAAAAGTAAATTTGGTCCGCAAAACTTCAGTGATAATGATCCATTGATCATAGGAGGGCATATAGTGAAGATACTGTTCCTTGATAATGGAGTCGCCCTGGAAATATGGCTTGAATGGGGTTTCAGGACAATATTAGGTAACAATGATGATGAGTCTATCTCAAAGTCTAGAAACTAAACAAACTGGACAGGCCAGAGTGTTGACTTGAATCTGTGGATGACACATTTGAGATATTTCAGGAATTTGGCAACCCATAAAGTGCACTGGCTTGGAAGATGAACACTTGTGGATACCAAGATTTGAACACAGGTCACCAGCACATAAGTGCTTTGCCACAAGCCTACAGGAGAACATTTTAAAAAGAGAAAATCATCCAGATATATGCTTGACCCTCTTTCTTTGCCGTATATATGAGCCATTACTGGCTTCAGCAGATCAGTGAAACACCAAGGGGCTGAGTCCAAAGTCCAAAGGGAAGGCATGTGAGCTGCCATATACTCCCTTGCCTCTGAAAGCAAAGGAATTTGCAATAGCATGGGTGTATCGGAGAAGTGAAATTAGTGTCCTTCTGAAAGTTCTTACCTGGAAACTATGGATGTCCTCTACCCCGGCATGTGCGACCTTGGTCTGATCCACATAGAGTGAGTAGGAGGTGTGAGATAGAAAAAGTCAGAGGCGGTTCCCTACTGGGACCTCTATGCCAGAACGGCTGGATGCTTGGCCCTGTTGTCATCCAGCCCTAGCAAAAACACCCTGAGGGGAGCAAAAGACGTGCTTCCTTTGAAGCCTGGGCTTTGTTCAACAACATGTAGTGGGTAACTAAACAGGAGGCCCTGAGCCATGAGTCACAGCTCCTTTGTATCCAAATTGTCCAATTTACATTTATCCTTAACAAGACAACCTTCCTCGATTAGGAAGATAGGGCTATATAGAATTAACTTACATGCACCCGGAGTACTGTTCCCATTCACTAATACTCTTCCCCCATCTATGATGCTATGCAGGTCTAAAGGAAAGTCTGCATTTTTACCTAGCTCAGCAAGGTATATAAATAGCACCCAGACCACTCAATATCTTTAATAGTGTCTTGGCCATTTTGACCATTAAACTGACAATCAAGTGGTCGAATTCAGGCATTTGCAGCACCTGGTCTGGGATATTATGTCACAGGTACTCAGCCCTCAACTTGTTGCGGATGTCCTCGTGCATAGGCTTACAAATCATCCAGATGCAGACAAATTCAGCAATGTGATCTGGTGGTGTCCATCCAGAGGAATAAGCATTTGCTGACCAGACTGATCAATGACGGTTTCTGCTTTTGTGATGTTTCATCAGGTTATTAGCCAATTCCTTGAGTGAGGGGTAGTCATGAGACTGAGTCCAATTGGCTCTGGTTTATAGGTGCCTTGCCCTAACCTTTACTGGGTTTTAAAACCCATTTTACCATTTTTACCAATGCTGCATCTGTGGCCTGTGCCTTCCATGCTCAGAGATGGAGGAACCATGAGAGCCCTCTGCATAATCATGTTCACGTGGTGTCTTCAAGGGCAGATAGGGAAGAGGAATTCTCACTTAGAAAACTTTGTAAGGCGCTGCACCCTGCCTTCTCTACTGAAGGGCATCCATGCTGTAGGAATAAAGTAGGCATAATATATAGAATACAAAAAGATAAGTCCTGTGCTCACTCCCATCACTCCTGGGCGGCAGCAACGACCACAGTACACATCAGCCACCATACAAACAGTAAAAACCAAAGAAAAAGTTACGTGCGCTCTCTCCTGAATCCATATGTATATTTAAACAAATGGAGGTCATTTAGTTACTACAAAGGCCATTGGAAGGAATGCCTGCCTGCCAACACCAAGACAGACCCCCAACGGCGGGTCCCACATGGACCTTTCACCTTGCTTCCTTGAGCTTCTGGCAAAGATATCTCTAATGAGACAGAGAGAGGTATTTTTTTATATACACCCCTATATATTTATTAACCTTTAATAGGGAACACATGGAATGGGCGGCAGCATTGTAACAAAGCTGTGTAATACAAAAAGTGAATACAAATACAAAAAGATAAGTCCTGCGCTCACTCCCATCACTCCTGGGCGACAGCAATGACCACAGTAGACATCAGCCACCATACAAACAGTAAAAACCAAAGAAAAAGTTACCTGCGCTCTCTCCTGAATCCCTATGTATATTTAAACAAATGGAGGTCATTTAGTTACTCCAATGGCCATTGGAAGGAATGCCCGCCTTCCAACGCCAATAATATACAGAATAAACAAAGCAAACAAACACACAGGGGGTCACCCTGGGGCAAGGGCTTATAGGGCAGTGGGTACTAGAGTAGTGTCAAAAGCACTGGTGACCATACACCCAGGGCCGGATTAACATAGGGGCTGATGGAGTTGCAGCTCCAGGCCCAGGCCCAGGCCCATGGAATAGGCCCATTGATTTAAAA
Organism: Pelobates cultripes; assembly: GCA_933207985.1. NCBI lineage: Eukaryota > Metazoa > Chordata > Amphibia > Anura > Pelobatidae > Pelobates > Pelobates cultripes. The sequence continues at coordinate 196,841,413 of OW240914.1, forward strand.
AAAAAAAAAAAAAAAAATTACATTAGTTTTCCCACACACTACTCTTAGGGATTCCACCTGGCTTTTATTTTATTGGCACAGCCAGTATTTGAGGCTGCCTGGCTAGTGCCAATATTGCAGTGATACTGGCAATACAAATGCTGGTATTTTTCTCAGTATAAACAAGAGATTACTATGCAATACTGGCCAGTAGGGGTCGCTGTGTGTGGAGACAGGCAGGGATAGGAAATTCCAGCATATCCCTCCCTGCCTATCTATACTCACTGATCTGCAGGGGTGCAGCTACAGAGAGTCCAGACAGCCTACAGCTCAGGGAAGAAAGGGATGGGGGGGAAAGGCTGCAAGGAGACATACACTGAGGCACTAAGACACTGGGAGACATTATGGCAGACACTGAGACACTAAGGGACATTGGGAGACATTATGACACAGACACATGGGTACACAGTGTTCCCATGTCTCTCAGTGCCCCCATGTCTCCCAGCCAATGTCCCTGGTGTCTCAGTGCCCCCTAGTCTCCCAGTGACCCCTAGTCTCCCAGTGCCCCCAGTCTGCCAGTGTCTCACTGTCCCCATGTCTTCTAGTGCCTCCATGCCTCTCAGTGCCTCAAGTGTCTCAATGTCCCCATGTGTCCAAGCTAGTGTCCCTAGTGTCTGTGGCCCTGGTGTATCAGTGTCCCCATGTCTCCCAGTGCCCCCATGTCTCGATGTCCCCATGTCCCCCAGCCAGTGTCTCAAGTGTCTGTGTCCCTGGTGTCTATGTCCCCATGTCTTCAAGTGTCCCCTATTTTCCCAGTGTCCCCATGTGCCCCTAGTCTCCCAGTGTCACTGGTATCTCATGTCCCTAGGTCTCCCCGTCTTCCTAGTGTCCTAGTGACATGGGGACCCTGGGATACATGGGGACATAGACACATGGGAATACTGGAGGACACAGGGAGACATGGGGCATTGAGACACTGTGATACATAGGGACAATGTGATATATAGGGTCACTGGGATACCTGGGGACATGACACTAGGGGACACTGGGAGACATGGGGAACTGAGACACTGATACATAGGAACACTGAGACCTGGAGTAATCGACACATGGGGGCACTGGGAGACATGGGGGCACTGGGAGGAATCCATCTATACAGCAGAATCAAACCAAGTAGTTTTTTGGTGATTTTACAGCATTTTCTCTTATGTCACTCCTTGTGATTTACATCATGTGATGTCACCCATACATATTTAATTATGCAAATTAGTAAGTCCGGTATGTTTTTTCCAAGAAAGGTGGCAACCCTAACTACTTTTCACATACTCTTACTTAAGTATGGAAACTTAAGAGGGATGTATGGGAACAAAACTTGTGTGGACTGGCTGACAATGGATATAGTTAAAGGGACAATATAGTCACCAGAACAACTACAGCTTATTGAATTTGTTCTGGTGAGTAGAATCATTACTGTCAGGCCTTTTGCTGTAAACACTGTCTATTCAGAGAAAATGGATTGTTTACATTACAGCCTAGTGATAACTTCACTGGCCACTCCTTGGTTGTTAGAGATCCTTCCTGGGTCATGGCTGCGTAAAATGCATCCAAACATTCATGCAGACACTGAACTTTCCTCTGAGGCTGAGGGTGGTGGTGATGCTGAGGGTGGTGGGGTGGTGATGCTGAGGCTCAGGGTGGTGGGGGGGGTGAGGCTGAGGGTGGTGGGGTGGGGAGGCTGAGGGTGGTGTGGGCTGGGTGAGGCTGAGGGTGGTGGGGTGGTGATGCTGAGGGTGTGGGGGGTGGTGAGGCTGAGGGTGGTGGGGTGGCTGAGGGTGGTGGGGGTGGTGAGGCTGAGGGTGGTGTGGTGAGGCTGAGTGTGGTGGGGTGGTGAGGCTTAGGGTGGTGGGTGGTGGTGAGGGGGTGATGCGGAGGGGTACCTTTACTCCCTGGTGGTCCAGTGGGCTCCCTGGTCTGGTGGCCATTGCTTCCAGTCTGCAGTTCCGCAGAGCTGCAGACTGTGTAATCTCGCAAGACCATCAGAGCGTTGCCGTGGTAACCCGTGGCAATGCTCTGATTGGCCAGTTTTCGCAAGACACATAGGGACCTCGCACCCGGCAGCATACTGGGCAAGCTGCCGGGCCCCCGCCTGGTGTCGGGTCCTAGGTCACTGACCGAGGACCTGACACATTCTGCCCACAGGTAGTTTAGGCGGCTGCGAGGCCCCAGCCAGCGCGAGGCCTTAGGCGGCCGCCTAAACCACCAAATTAGAGAGCCGCCTCTGCCTATGGGGAACCAATGTGATTGGATCAGGCCACCACTTCTAATGATGTCAGCAGACTGCTTGTTTTTCTGAGTCTAACAGCATGCAGAGTTACAGCTTCAGGCTTGAATACAGTAAGATTTTGCTATGTTTATGGAGGCATGAGGGGCCCAGGGGGGCTAGATGGTTGTGTTAACACTATAGGGTCAGGAATTCATGTTTGTGTTCCTGACCGTATAGTGATCCTTTAACGTAATACTGACTTTTCTCTCTAACACTGTGGCATGTTCCCTTTCTTCTACACTCACTACATACAGCTTTTCTCTGTCCCAGACTATATACCAGGAGCTTCTGCCTGCTAGTAAGAAGGTGAGGAGACAAGTGGACCAGCGAGTGCTAGGGGACAGTCCGTAGAAAGTGTTGAGTGAGCGCATCATTAGATGCATTTTTGCCAAGCTCAGGGTGCTGTCTGCATAGTATGCCCTTAGTTGGCCAGCTGCATGATTGGCAGGCAGCCTGACATGCATTCATGGCAGGCTGGCCTTCTAATTCTTTGGGCAGACATGTCCTCTTTTTGAGCATGTTCGCCCTTTGGCAGGTTACGTGATTTGTGTCAGTGGCACACCCTTTTACCGTGCTCATTGACTTCCTGCTTGACTGGACACGGCTGTTAGGGGTTATGGATTTACTTGAAAGATGAAAACATAAATTAGAGGGAGTTTAGCATAGGCTATGTGTTTTCTTATAGCTGCTGTTTTCTTTCCCTCAAGCACCATCTCCATCAGATACAGGAAGCTTGGGAGTGTTTTAGTGTTTTTGGTCGATATGATTCTGTAATTAGGCGCGTCATAATTGTCAGCACCAGGCCAACTGGGCTGCTAATCTGGCCCTGCATACTCCAATTGTTTAATATTGTTATTGATTAATGTGTGCAGCTAGCACCGACACCCAGGGGAATGCAGGGCTGAATGTATAGGACAAACAAAGTGAGTAAACACACAGGGGATTACCTTGAGGCAAGGGCTTATAGGGCAGAGTGGAGGCAAAAGCACGGTTTAGCATACACCAAGTGTTTAATATTGTGAGTGAGTAATGTGTGCAGCTAGCACAAACACCCAGAGGATCCCAGAGAAAAGGCCACTCAGCCAATAGCACAGCAAAATCAGAGGCAGGGAAGCCGGGGAACCTAGCACCCAAACCAGGACAAAGCACCCATCTGGAGAAAAAAACACCCAAACAATGGGACAGGACCCAATAGATCAAGACAGGAGAGTGCAGGGGTAAGAAGGCAGTAAATCAAAAAAGTGATAAGCCTCTAGCGGCCAAACACAGGGAGAGGAATACACTAACAGTCAGAGTAACACCCCAGCACAGGGAACAAGAACCGCATGGACAATTCCGGTGAAATAGAAAGGTAAAACATTACCTTTAAGACAGTATTCCCCAATAATGGAGTAAGCAATACTCTGACCTTGTGGAGGTTCACCAGCAAAGAAAGAGGAAGTTGTCAGAGAGGTCCTGCCTTTTATAAACTCTGTTTTTGTTTTTTCTGTCTGATTGGTTGTTCTTTTTTTTCCTCTACAGTTTGCATTAAAAAAGATATAGCAAAATATGAAGCCTTGAATTTTTTAATTTTGCTTTTTATTCTTAACAGTGAAAAACCTTGTCTTGCACTCAATAGATACAAATCTAAACATGTGATTAGAGTTACTTTTAAGTGAAAAAAACCTATATGGCATTTCATGAGCCACTACTAGCTTTAACAGTATTAATATAACTGATTGCTTGTTTTATTTATTAATCAGAATCTTCTCAATACTGGAATTGAAATACTCATAGACCTTATCATGACATACTTTTGGTCCTTTGTAAACCACTGTCCAGTGATTCATATCATGAATGTTTAAAAAAATAAATAAAAACACATTTCTCAGACCTAGGTCACCAATTATTATTCCTAGTTTTGAAGTGATTCATAACTACTGTAAATAAACTAGGTTTACGTTATATATTATATTTTAATTAGAACATAATTGTCATCCTGGGACATAGGGACAGAATGTCTTCCTCCCACAGGCACCGGAATAGAGACATGAGTGGGCAATGGATGGAGAAGTGAGATTGGGTATGGAAGTAGAAACCCACAGGATTTTGTTGCCTGTGTAGCACTTGCCTGGCTGAAACTAGACAGTTATGCTACAACAGTATTTACAACCATAAAATAATATTTCATTTTGGTGAGATGGGCATGGGTTTCTTATAGGAATAAATTAGATAGAAATTACTTGTGCCTCTCCAAGCTACACAGTGTTATGAAAGTTATAGGGTCAATTCATTAAACAGTGCATTGTGGTGATCCGAGTAGACAGCTGAGTTGTCTTAAGCATAATTCCCGGTGCTGGTTAGAGAGAGCAGTGCATTAGAACTGGGAAATCTGGGTTTGAATAATCCCAGTCCAACCACATTGGGCAAGTTTTTGGCGTAGGCAGCTAGCTATAACATAAAACCTGTTCGAGGCCTTACCTGTTATTTCGAACCAAATCTGACTGTTGATAAACTCTGTGCTGATTAACCCCACCATGTGGTTCACAGGATCTGTTTCCATAACTTGGAATGTAAATTGAGGCTCATCAAATGCCAATGGTTCTTCTGAAGGGTCAGGTTTTGGGATCCACTGAATATGGAGTCTTACTGTGGAGGATCGAGATGGGCTTCCACTGTCTGATGCTTTTATCTGTTCAACGGAAATGCCATATAAGTGAAAATAAATAAGAGAACAAGCTAATATATAATAGAAATATATATATTTTTATCATAAACTTATGTTTCTTTTTCTGTTTACACTTGCTACATACCGTCAATATAGTGTAGTCCCCAGGTGGAAATGACTCCTTAGAAGAGATGACACCAGTGCTGGGGTGAATGGTGAACATGTCTCCTGCAGGCTCAGTTATACTGTATGTAATTTGAGCATTAATTCCCTTGTCCTTATCCATAGCTATCAACCTGGAGATAGGAGAAGGCTCAGATGAGGATTCACGTTCTGGAAGCTGAATTGTAAAGAGCTTTTGTGGGAATGTTGGAGGGTTGTCATTGAGATCTAGCACTTCTATAACCACGCGTGAGACTGACTGCAGAGGTGGTGTTCCATTATCCGATACAGTCATCTAGAGGACACAATATGTCAGAAAATTATAGAAGTGAGATTTTATTTGAACCTACACCACAAGAAGATCACAAACTATAATGCCAATATGTAAAGCTTAAAGGCATATCCTCTTCCATAGGCCATAACCCACATCACATGGATATATGACCTCAAGGTTGGCATGGATGCCATGTATATAGATGACACATTACATCATATTTTTTTGTATAAAGAAAAGTGTAAATGTATGCCTTGTGTTTCCTTTAAGCGACCCTAGGCCTTATGAACCTAGCAACCACTATTGCATGCCACAGAGGTACAGAGAGATTGTATTTCTGTATAGTCATATTTCTGAATCTCAGCACATGGTAGGATCCTCTATCCATTTGTATTGGCTTCTCAATAATGTACTGTCTATTTTCCTTGATTGTACAATCGTGCAGAATATGTTGGCACGTTAGAAATGCCAGTAATAATAATAATTTCTATGTAAATGAAGTCTAATTGCACAGTCAGAGAAAAACAAGCTGTTATATAGTAAATATATACCACACCCAATATGATACCCTGGAATTATTTACTAAACATTAAACACATGCCATGTATGTAGAATTAACAACGGTCACCATTAACCTGCTTTATTTTTTCAAAATACATTTCTGCTGCACCATGCAGAATGATTCAAAATGAGAAACCACATTTCTTCTTGAGCCATCTAATGAATTTGGACTAGTATTTATTACTTAGCTCTTAATTCAAATCTCAGTGGCAATATACATTTCTTGCTTTGTCTTTAAGATTTTTGTGCAACCTATCCTCTGATTAAGAGAGGTATGTGTTAATTGATCTAATCCTATTACACTGGCATTGCTTGTGTGTTTCAAATATACTTTTAACGTGTCCCTGAGCCATTTAGATATCACTGATCTTCCCTAGATATTCAGCTTGTTTGGCAAGAACGAAGAAAGGACACCCTATGTGAGCCAGAGATGAGTGGAGCTAAATACCATTACTAGGACTGAAACAGACTCGAACTGAGGCCAATTGTTATATCCAAGTCTCCAGGTAAAAAATGAAGAACTGTAAGGGATGAGCATTTGTCCTGTAAAGATGCCAGCCTTCTCCTGGCTATTGAACTGCTGTCTCAAAAAGGCAAAAACCAACATTTTTGATATTTTAACTTATTTGATGTAACATTGTTGTGTAAAGGCTTTTCATTTTTCTAATTAATGATAAAAACTAAAAAAAAAACCCCCACCATATTATGATTTCTACAGAACGCAAACTAAGCCTAAGTGAAACGTTAACTGGCTGGGTTCCAAACATAAGAGGAAGATTGTGCCCCAGATGGTTTACTCACTTCCAAGATGTGCTCTTCCTTACTTTCTCGATCCAGCTGTTGTGCTGATGTTGTGATCAAACCTAGAACATTAAACATAAAATGTTTTACAGTTAGAGTAAATCATATATGGGCAATAAATGGTGATAATGTCACTGCTGTGTCTATTCAATTTGAAGAATGCTGAATTATCGCACACTGAAACTGTGAATGTGCTTACATTTTCATATCGCTATATATACATATATATATATATACACACATATATACCCATCATCCTTTTTATTAAATGGCATGTCAAGAAAAACTATGTACATTCATTTTATGTCTTAGCACTCTGGATATGTTAAGTAGCACTATAGTTGAAAAAAAGGAGAAATTGTGCATAGCACACACAAATTTGGATGCCTACTACTCATTTTATAGTAATACCCTGTTGCTAATGGCTGTTAGAATAGGTGGCAATTTTCCACTAATACTTAAACACAGAGTTGCAATATTTCAGGAAATGCTAGCAGGCCCATTTCTCATTTTTTGCTTCTGGCATTTTTTTCAGGACTGGTACGGGAAGTGGCAGTCAATTTAAAAAGTGATATGTAGCCAGATCTTTTTACATACAAATTAAACACAGCCTTGAAAGGACACAGCTGTGTGGGAGGGGAGCATTCTGCCTACAGCTAATGTGAATAGCTGCTCGGCAGTTTTAGATCTGAGCTCCTGTTGTAACAGGTAGAAGGATCAGCTGTGTATTGTTACTTGTTGAACCAAACCTTTCACCAGAAATTGCTGAACAGTTCTGTCTCTGTGAAAGACAAGCGAGAAATGTATAGCTTAACTTATTCCTTGCAGGTAAACAAGTGCCAGCATTATTTATCTCTGTATACAACTTTACAGAACAGGTTTACATGTAATCTGTCTACACAAGAAAACAGCTATAAATGGTTGAAAATAAAAAATTGTATGCATTTTGGCATTTATTCATTAAACTACATTGGTGAAATGTGAATTGAATAGAACAGACAGCAGAATTGCAAATTTGTAAAAAAACAAAACAAAAATAAAACAAAAAATAAGAAAAAAATAACAAAACAAACAAACCCCTTAACCCCTTCACGACCAGACTGTTTTTGCGATGTTTCTACGATAAGGACCAGAGCTATTTTAACACTTTTGTGGTGTTTGTGTTTAGCTGTAATTTTACGCTCTCTCATTTAGTGTTCCGATACAAATTATATATAGTTTTTTTCAGAACAAAAAGGGCTTTCTTTACATACTATTATTTTTATCATGTCATATAATTTAATTTAAAAAATAATAAAATATGGTGAAAAATTAAAAAAAACACGTTTTTTTTTACTTTTACTTAAAAAATCTTTTACTGATTTACAAAATCGAATGAAACAAACTGCTAAATAGATTAAAAATGTTGTCCTGAGTTTAAAAACACCCAATGTTTATGTGGTTTTTTTTGCTTTTATTTGAAAGTTATAGGGCTATAAGTACAAGTAGGAAATTGCTGTTTCAAAATGTACATTTTTCAAATGTATCAATAGTGACATTGTAACACTGTTATGTCATAAATCTCCAAAACACACCCCATATGTATATATTTTTCTAGATAACCCAGGGTATTCATCTAAGAATATTTTCATACTTTCTATGCAGCCATTTTACCACAAACCTTTGCCAAACTTTGCATAGGTAGTTTATTTTTTTCACATACATTGCAATTCAGGTATAGATTCACAGATTCTGTTAGGTGTCACTACCAAACAACACCCCAATATGTGCTCAGCAAGATCTCCTGAACACAGTGATACCACCCATGCATAGACTTGTCGGGTTCTTTGGGGGCTAAAAGGCCACGTTTGGCAGGTGCGCTTATCAGTTTCCCAACTTGGAATTTTGACATGTAATCAACCTGCGCCCATGTCCCATTTGAGCCAATGTATTTTACCCCCATCAAACCATATATTTTTGAAAAGTAGACAACCCAGGGTATTTTAAATGGTGGTATTTTAACACTTTTCATGCACTGAATTCTACCACCAGCCTTTGTCAAACTTTTGGGTAGTACTCTTTTTTTGTTTCTTTGTCACACACATTTTACTTTAGGCATGAATTAACAGATCCTGTTATGTGTCACTGCCAAACACTGCCCAATATGTTCAGCAACATCTCCAGAGTACAGTGATACCCCCCATGTATAGGGTTGCTGGGTTGTTTGGGGGCCAAAAGGCAACAATCAGAACTTGTAAATGTCAGTTTTTCAACTTGATATTTAGGTATGCATGGTCTATCTTCGGTTTGACATATTTTTGCACCCCCCAGTTAATGTTACCATCATGAAAGTATATATAGTATATATTTTTATAAAGTAGACATCAAAGGTTATAGAAGATAGGGTGTTTTTGACTTCTTAAACATAAATTTGTCCTGAAAATAGTCTAGCAGTGGGCGTATTTTATAAAGCCTATCGTATTGGGGGTGATATCTAGGGTGACAGAGGGTATTGTCACTGAAATGTATAAATCTCAGCAGTAACTCGTATCTGGCTCTAGGCATGGTTTGGGAGAATACTGGACTAGACATTATTCGGTTGGTGCTCCAGTATGAGCGAATCGATGGCTTCTTCATAATCCCCATGAGCATTGTAAGAGCCCAGAATTTTTTAAGCTCTGGGACATCTGTGGGATGCCAGTCATGCTCCCTAACTGTATAGCTACCTGGATTGTTATCAATAAATTGGGTAGCATACAAGTTAGTCTGGAAAGCAATCTCCTCCCACATGGTATCCCCTAAAAATAGTTCTACATACTGCATTGGGGAGAAGCCATACACATTAACATTAATGCCTGCGTTGGCACTAAAAGGGGGGACGTTGGGCTCGGCTAACTGTGGAGGTACCCAGTCCTCCTCCACATTCGGCGTAGCAGAGGAAGCACAGCTTCTTTCTTCAGTTGGCTCACATACAGATGACATGTCGTCTTGACTAGACGTGTCAGAAAACTGACCTGGGTCAAAATCTGACGCAGTGTCAGTGGTGTCAGAGTCTGACGCCAAGAAGGCATATGCCTCCTGCAAGGTATACATATGCTGCATGTTTTACACACGACTAAAACAAATTACAAACACACAAATCTTTTTTTATACTTTTATTTTTCTTTTTATTTTACTAAAACAGACTAAACAGCAATCCCTAAACTAACTCCTGTCACAAAAATCGAATGGAGATTTGGGGGAAGGAAACTGACTGACTAAGACAGACCAAGACACAGATTTTTAAAACAAATTTAACCCTTTAAGGGCAAAAAAAAATACAGACAGTACAAATGCACTGCTGTAACAGATCTGGCAGGGAAGGGGTTAAAAAATATTTTTTATTCACTTTAGATACTGTATACAGCTCTGGAACACTTCTGCTGCAACAAAGTATCACAATCTCTGTCTCTCTCGCCTCACAAAATGCTACGGAGTGTTTGTAACACCCACTTTGACAGCAGCCAATTGTGAGCGATCGCGGATCGCTCACACGCCGCTATTGGCTGTTACTATCTACCTGGGATGTCTGGCAGATAGTTACAGTGTTATACTGACGGGAGTGATCTTTGATCGCTTCCCACAGCCCGTTTTTTGCTATGACGGTTCAGGACCGTCAGCGGCCCAAACGCACGTTTTACCGCTGACGGTCCTGAACCGTCAGCGGTCCTGAAGGGGTTAAGTTGTGCATTTTTGTAAAGTTTGTCTATTTTCAACTAAATTGAACAATGACCCATTTCAATTGTAAATGATTTCCAGTTTTGTGACGAAATCCCTAAGGCACAAAAATAGATATATTGTTATCTGTAGTCAATGGGGACTCAACAAAAGTGAATTCTGTATTGCTACAGTGACTTCAGGCTGGGAAACCTTACTAACAATGTTGACTAAGCCTAATGGACAGTCTTTTTCCATAATCCACATGTGAAGTTTCTTCACTGGTACATGTGCACATGTGAAAAGATCAATTGATTATGCATGAATAATTAATGGTATAGTTGTTTCATTATTTGAATATCATAGTATGGAACATTTGTTGGCGTAGATGACACAATGTCATTTCAGAATAGTGCTGCTTTATTGCAAGGGTCAGTTGGGAGAAGGGATTATTTAATACTTCTATTTGTTGTTTGACAAAATTATATATGTGAATACAATATTCCTGTTATAATTGGTAGTTGTCAGCTATGCTCTACATTTGCTGTCATCCTCACATCATCATTTTTCTGACATTACTTTTTTTACTAATGCCAGACTACCAGGGGACAACAAGCAGATGTATAACTGCACATGTAGATTAAGGTAGAAAAATAAATATTACCAGACCTTTGATTAGCTGGGCTAATCATAAGGTAAAACACTGCAAAAGGAAAGCTAACTAGAACATTTAGATGAGTTCAGGATTTTAGAGAGGAGGTGAGTAAGACAAGTCAACGTCTGTACAATCAGCAATCACGGATAGTAAGTAAGTGAAACCTGGTTGGAAAATGGGTAACTGGAACATGAGAAGGCAAACCAAAGTCAGGAACGAGTACAACACTATACAGGTAAGGACTACGAACTGGAAATAAACAAAAAGGAGAGGACCAGGCATTATAAAGGCTCAGCCTAGTGCCTCATTATATGCTGGAAATACATGACTCCAACATCAAACTAGGGAGCCAGAAACAAATGGTACTCTCAAAAATAAAGGATGTGTGTGTCAAGTTCAGATGATGCAAGGATGATGCTAAACCTATAGATTTATAGATTCCCTGGTAAGAATTCATTGAGCTGAATAAGTACCCTATTGTCCCAGGTATTAGAGAATAAAAAAAGAGTAAAGTTGAGAAAGATATTTAAGGTCGGGATGTCATTGTAGAATACAGTGAGTAAATAGCTGAATTAGAAGATATATATAGAGATTCAGCTGATTTTTACAGCCAACTAAAAGTAAACTAAACTGCATTGACATATGGTTGAAATAACACGATTACATTTTGAGAATGATCAAATGATTTTCAAATAGCACAGTTGCAGTAAAAAAAATTTTTTTTTTAACTCAATGCTATTCAGCTATTGTTTAGTGCTTGGTGTACAGGGCTGACATTTTTACCCTAGTCTGGAAGGCGAACAGAGCATTCTACATACAGGGAATATTGGGGACAGAACTGGAAATATGAACTCAATGGACCTGCTACTGCTTGTAAATTGTTGTCTGAGAATGGCATTCATAAGGCCTCCAGGTGAGCTGTATTATGTGCGTCCTATTATATTACCAAGTCAGAAGTGTGTTCCATGTTTTGTTCCTACTTTTATTGTCTTGCAAGATTATGTTTAAATGACTTAATCTTTGCTCCATTTCCCGTCAACGAAAGCCAACTTCACATACATATACCCAGAATTATTAGCCATAGGGGAACCACTCATTGCTATCCATACATATAAAACATTTTATATATACAATATACCAAAGACAAAATTGGGGGCACACCAGGAACATGCATTTTGCACGAATGGTGCTGCCGTAGTGGCCAAAATGTATACATAATACAGAATAAGGAACAGCACACACATAAAAATACAGTTTAATATTTTATAAGGCTACTTAAAATCACAAACAAATATGGGGATTTAGTTCCACCCTATAGCCATATTGTGTTAAGCCCACCACTACTTCACAGTTCCCCAATATGTGTGGATCCTACACTAATTCCAACGTGAGAGACAAATTAAAAAGTGTTAGTACTAAATAAGCAAAAGTGTATTGTAATAATCAGTTTTAAGAGCTTATATTGGGGTACTATATTAAAGCTTATATTGGGGTACTTTGAAGTAGTGGTGTGCTTAACACAATATGGCAATATTGTTAAACTGTATCCCCATATTTGTTAACTGAGATAGGTTATTTCAAGTAGCCTTATAAGATGTAAAATTGTGTTTTTATGTGTGCGTTGTTCCTTAATCTGTACTGAGAATACAATATACCAACAATTCCCCAACAAAACAATACTTTTTCTTTTTGGATTAAATTCCATGTAATCCAGGAGACTGACAACAACAGCAGCATGAAGATATTGTCTGAACAGGCAAGAAGGTAATGGCTGAACACTTTTAAATGAATAAAATGACAATTGTGGTGATTTGGAATGGACATTGTGCTCTGTTCGTGCGTATGAATGCACCCATTAGGAGTGGCATAATTTTGGCAATTTCTCAGATTTGGATGGAAATCGATTACTGAAAAAAGAGAATTTATCTTTAGCTACATGGTAGTGTCGTATAGCCAAGTAATAACTACCGGTTGTGGCGAAAGTGACCTCGCCACTGGTTTTTGGAGGGGCCTGTTTGCCAGCCTCCTGCCCTGCGACTATGGCCCTAGGATGTATTGCCCTTCTAGGAACTGATTTGGGCATCATGGAATTTTAAAATGCTGTTTCAGGACCTTTAATTTCTAGAGAAAGGATTTGTACTTTTAAACTGGCACTTCGGATGCAGTCGAAGTGCCGAAGTCGTCGAAGTGGCCGCCATTCAAAAACCGAACACGTGGCGGTGGCCATTTTAACTCGTTCGAACGCTGTCAGCGGGGTGTACAACCAAATCTATGGAACTGTTTTCGGCTACCCAATTGCACGAACATCGCTGACCCGTACCTTCTCCTCCACGTCGACACTGCAGCTGGAGACTAAGTCCCGTTCGAAGATTCGAACGCTTGTTCGAATGGGACTTACTCATTTTCTCAGTGTAAAATAAGGGACCTCAACCTAACTTTTTAACCCCTGGATGGATTCATGTGAATTTTACATATGTTGCTCCCCAAGTTATGCTGATCACAGAAATATAAGTTTTATTCGTATGTGATGTAAAATCAGGGAGTTATAAAAATGTATAAAAAGTATGATTTTTTTTTTAGCTTGGAGATAATTAAGTAGATACAGTAAGAAACTCAATTATCTCCCAAGCAGAGGGCAGGGAATCTGTGGGTTGTAACCATTGTTTGATTGGCTAATGTATAATTGTCTGTGGGTGTCTCCCTTGCATGGGAGCACTGCATAAAAGGAGAGTTTCTGATTAAAAGCTAGAGTTCTTCTTCACCCTCAATCTAGAGTCCTGTCTCTTATTGGGGGAATTGCTATATCACTACAAGGGATTGCTATGCTCTGCATACTCCCTTAGCTAATCACTACTAAGCACTTTTAAGAGCTTGTTCCTGCTTCACTCACTTGGAGGAGAGGTTCACCCACTGGAACTTGGAGCCTTGTCGTAGGTCCAGGGTGGGTAGGAGACGGTGAGACCACAACCAAGCTGCGGCGGTTAGTGGGGTCTGCGGTGGTTGTGATGTCTGCGGAGCGCTTGGAGCCCTCTGTAAGCGCTAGGAGCATCCTTCAACGGAGGTACCCAGTTGGGGTGCAAGGTGATCCGTTACACCGGTTAAGCAGGTCTTGCAGTAGATACACTCAATCAGTCAACAAGTTTCCTATAGTCCCTAATATCAACTTCTGGAACAAGTTATCATCTGAGTAAACACAATTTATTTCATAAGTTACTTCCATCACAGTTGTCAAAGTAGACCCTTCAGAATAACTTCTAAAATCTATAATATATTATTTGATTTTGGGTTGAAAACCATGGCACTAGGCGCTATAGTTAAGAAAGGTGGCTGATTAATTAACCCAGAACTGTCTTTTAGATACCTTAAATAAATAAGCAGGAAAAGGCAAAGGATCAGTGACACCTTCTGTCAATATGGCTACATTACTTGGTGAAGTTGCTCTGACCACAGTTATTAACACTTCTTATTGCATACCCCTGTCCAACTTGTCTATTAAAAGTTGGTGGTTGCAATAAGGCTAAGCAGAAGTCATGGACAGTGTAAATCCAACTCGGAAGAAGAGTTGTCTAAATATGGGGTCTCCATACACCTACTTTAATTAAAGTAAGATAGAACTGGAAGAATGAGAACACTCATGCAGCTAGACCTGTTCCTAAATTGTCTAAATACAGCAGTTTAATCTATGGTGATGCTTCGTGATCTTTTAATGGTATGACTCCAAATGCAACCTTTGGCTGTTTTCTGATATAACGTTAAATGGAAATTCACCAGGATTCCATGATTAGCCTGTTGTATGAACATAATGGTCAACCAGTCAGTCTCTATCCATTCAAATGCCCTAGCAGAGCTTAATATCAAAAAAGAGGGACTTGCACCTACTGCAGGTTAATCTTCTAGTGCCATCTGAATCCAAAAGGGAACATCATACTTATACAAGTTTTATGGTTGTAGTATAAATAGCATGTAGAATGTCAGGATGCAGGAGAAAGATTTGTAGTTGTTCTGGTGACTATAGTATCCCTTTAACAGTAATAACAATATGACAAGAAATCCAACATATATATTTTTTTAAAATGCAGTATTTGTAGTGTCTATTTAGATCACACAAACAGGATAAATGCACTTTTTTTCTGCATACAACTTTAATTTTCTGAGCTAGAGAAAATGAACAAGTCCTCTAATGTCTATAATAGATATCTTCTAGTAAGGTCCTTCATGACTACAATCTCTGATATATTATCCTCTGTGACTCCCTGAGAAAATACTTTTCTTCTCATTTGTCTTCTTTTATATAATCCAGGAACTGCTCTGGGTATACTGAGCTGATTCAATGTGTGTTTTAAGAACAAAAGGCGAAAGGTAATGACAAGCTGAGGCTTGCTTTATGTCTATAAAAGTTACAAAACAAGCTGCTCAGTATAGTTTTAAAGGAACACTATAGCGTTAGGAATACAAATCTGTATTAAATTATAAGATTTCCTTACAGCTCTGCTCCCCAGGTGCCATCAGGGAGAAGGCAGAGCCTCCTCCACGATGTATAATCCAATGCTCCTCGTAGTGGTGAGTGCCATGTGTGCATTGAAACTTTTCCATTGGAAAATATTGAATCAATGCTTTCCTATGGTGCTTCCGTGTCACATGATAAGTTTTACTCAGCTTGTGCTATGGAAGAGCCTCTAGTGGCTGTCAATATGACAGCCACATGAGGAGGAGTTAACCCAGCAATATAAACATTACAGTTTCTCAAAAACTACAACTTTTTAAATTGCAGTGTTAAGTGAACAGGGACACTGCACCCAGACCATTTCATTGAGAGCCAACCTTGGGCCTTGAGCTGCCTGTTCTTGGAGTACATTTTCTATAATCCTTTGCTTGCTTTTAGTGTTGTAAGGAAAAGAGGCAACATAATGTGTGGCTGGATGTGTAAAAGATTAGAATGTGGTGACATAGGTGTATAAAGTGTTTGTTGTATAATTATGCACACTAGATGCCTGTGGTTTTCAGGAAAATTTGTCTAAGCAGAAAATGATGTAGCCTTAGCAGGGTTCCACAGAGCTGCTAATGTATATCATATGTAGAAACATTCCATGCTGGGATAGGATTTTAATAATGACATGGTTTGTTACTGGATGTCAATCTAGTACTATACAGCTTCTACCTGGAATCTGGTCCTCCTACTTTCGCTTATACCACTAAAAAGTTTAAATATGTTTCTATGGAAAAATGGTGAGCATGTATATGTGTAATATACTAATATACTATTTCACAGGAATCGACATGATAGTCCTCACTATACAATACAGTCATTATCAGTCTTTTATTCACTAAACAAAAATATAAAAAAAAACACCAATTTATTTGTGCTGGGGATTTTTGACTTAATCAAGTCTTTCTCTTTTAAAGCATGGGACAGAGATGAACTGCAAAGATTTTATTTCTTCAAAACCTGATAAAATGTAAATTTACATATTAAATCAGGTAAGTTATTCTTCCATGAGTTTTAATATGCACCAGGAAGGTGTCTTTAAATAAGCACAGTCTTTCGCTAAGGCATTAAAAGTCAGGAATTCACCAATACATTGCACATTTAAGGATAAACTAGCTAAAGTGGAAAAAATATCTTCAATTGTGCTATGTTTCCATATTAGCTATATCAGCCTTAAAGCAGCACTGTTACTTTGCAATTTGGTTTTTTATCTAAAACATTTCTTTCCCCTATATTTTTCTATTTTTAGTTTTTAATTTTTTAGTTTTGCTTTTTTAAATATTTCCTTGAAACAGTGGGAACTACTTTTTAATATAAGGGATTGTGATCTTTGTCAGTCTTTGCCCATGGTTAATTTTCAGTTGCTAAACCTATTTACTCACAATCCATCAGACAAACTAATCCCAAAAAAGGGCAAACTTTAGCCCTGCTTCTGGGACCATTAGGAGAATCTAGTTAGCTATATGAACTATGCAGGGCCATTCAGAACCCAATGAACATGTATCTATTGCTTAGCTCTATAAGACACCCTGCTTTGCCTGCAGGGTACCCATATATGTTGTTAAACCATATAAAAATATTTTTACAAATTACACAAATCACAGTTGGCTGAAGTGGTTATGGTGCTTTAAGTGTTACCTTAAAGTCAATTATATATTTCCAGCACAACTCTACTTAAGCAGCTCTATTCCTCAACAATGGCTTTTTATTATACAATACGTATTTAGAATGCTTGGAAAATACTGTGTGCTGCTAATATTTTATGCAACATGTATAACAATCATCTGTTCCCACAGGTTTTGAATTCAATTCTTAGAAAAGGGAGCTCTATTATAGGAGCTTTAAAGCCTCAACTACATTTTTAAATACACCTTTTGTTCTGCAATTATCTGCTCATAAAATAAAGATGGGAGCGAGAGTATTAAACTCCAATTTAGGGCAAACACTGAAAGTAAGATAAATTCTAAGCAGTTATTTTGCTAATGTGTTTGAGTATACACACTGGATCAGTTTGTGGTTTGGGAAAGAAGTGCATAAAGCACTCAGTAGTCAGGGAGGAGTCTTTTTTTTGTCATTTGTATAATGTAATCTATATGGGGCCATTTAACTGTTGTCATTTTTATTAAATAATGCATGAGTGACCAATTTGACTTTGAATGTGTTAAACTGATTTTTTATATGCATTATGTTTGTGTTTTTTACAACCGACTCTGTATATAATTGTTCTAACATGTTGTAGGAACGTGAAAACCAAATCATTTGAAAAGTAAATGAATATTAAAAAACAAAGTTCAGGCTAACATCTGTAGGTGTCAAGTGTTATGCTTACAGAAAATCCTGTCGACACTTTTATGAAAATGTTTGTAATAATATTTATGTGATCATTTATAATAATCAGTGTTGTTTTCTTTACCAGTAGCATGAGTTTAGGTCCATTTTACAACAATGAAAAACAACCTAATATTGTTTTCTGGTGTTGAATTCATTCAGGATTTAAACAGACATAAATGAGACAAAAGAAGGATTGGCCAAGTGGTATTATTGAAAGATGTTGCTGATTAAATAATATTTGCAACAAGGTATTCAGATATGATTTGAATAGTTTGAAGCAAAGTGGAACAAATAAAGAGATCTAAACACAAACAATTTCTAAACAACTGTCAATAGTTACAACTGTATGAAATGTGAAATCTTAGGCTTATATATAGGAATGTGTCCTAGAGATCTACATCTGGTTTCTCCACCTTAAAAAGAAAGAAAATAGTTCTGGGCAAATTAAAGTATTGTCGAAAAAAGGGTGGAACCAACAATAAAGGGATAATATTGCCTGAAAAGGAGTAAATTCAATTATAATTTGGTGGTAAGAGAAGATGGTAATAAACAATAAATGTGTGTGGAGTATGACTACTGGGGGATAAGGGGACTGCTAACAAACATGGGGAGAGGGGAACTCAACAAACCCAGGAGAGTGATAAACAAAGGAGAAAACGCTTTATTTGTACCAAGAAAAGAAATACCCTTACTGTTGTGCTTGCATTATAAGAAAAGTGGTCAATTTGTAAAGAAATATGTGTGGTTTGAGACAGTGATGGGGACCAAAATACATATTTCTGGAATTGTTTGGGAAGAAAGACACAGACAGATAACAAATTCTGACTGATAGATTAACTGGAAGACATAGAAGTCTTAGTGATACAGAGCATAGAGAAATACATTGGACTGAAATATGGGGAGCCATATAAATGTAGATGGGGCTGCATTGCAGTAATTTATATTAAGCATGAATGAAATGATTTGTACATAGTTTTGCCTCGTTGGTGCAGCTATCCCTTAATTGTGGACATTTTAGCCACTGTACAATTTGAGTATCTACAAAAAAAGTTATTTGTTTTTTTTCCCCTCAGATACAATACTGCTTGTTACAACAACTCTACCTACCAGTTTGTGGGTTTAATGTGAAGAACCCTTGACTATTTCCACCGGAGAAGGAAAAAGACAATTTGCCAGTTGAAATGAAGTCTGCGTCTGAAGCTTCCAGCTGAAGGACTGAGATATGAGGTGGAGAATTTTCCATTATTGATGCGTAATAAACAGCCTTTGACATTTGGGGGATGTTATCATTGACATCAGTGACTTCAATGTAAACCTCCGTAACAGAGAAGAGAGGAATTGACCCCAAATCTGTAGCATAAATGGTTAACCAATAACTGGAAACAGATTCCCGGTCCAGAGCAACCTCAGTCCGTATGATACCTAAGAATTGAAAAAGTTATTGCATATATATGAATGTTTCTTACAAATTCTTATTACAGGAACATGCCTAGCTCCTTATCTACTAGAGTTCAAACTATAGTCCATCTTTCCCTCCCACTTCTACTCTTTTCCTTCTTCTTGGAAGTTAAAGGAACACTATAGGGTCAGTAACACAAACATGTATTCCTGACCATGTAGTGTAAAAAGCACTAGCTATCCCCCCTGGGCCCTCCAAATCTTACCTTTATTCCAGTCTGCTTGTTCTGGCTCTGCCACTGATCTGCCTCCTTGGCTGACATCAGAAGAAGTGATGATTTCAGCCAATCACAGCTTTCTAATAGGAAAGCATTGGATTGGCTGGAATTGTCAATTCTGATGATTTCAGCCAAGGAAGCAAGTCAGTGGCGGAGCCAAATGCCAATTAGCAGCTCTTCATAGAGATGCATTGAATCAACGCATCTCTATAAGGAAAGTTCAGTGTCTCAAAACAGAGGGTGGATACACTGAATGGCAGTGCTGCACAGTGTGCAGAACTGACCCAGGAAGCACCTCTAGCAGCCATCTGAAGAGTGGCCAAAGGAGGTGTCCCTAGGTTGTAATGTAAACACTGCCTTTTGTCTGAAAAGACAGTCTTTACAGCAAGAAGCCTGCAGGGACTGACTATACTCACCAGAACAAATACAATAAGCTGTAGTTTTTCTGATTACTATAGTGTCCCTTTTTTGTTTAGTTTATCAGAAAGGCTGTGATGAGTATTTCCTAAATAAATTATCAAAGTCAATGGAAAATGTCCTATAAATCACTAATAAAGTAAATAGACAACTGTACAAGTTTATTGTTCATGCCTGAATGTCCTTCATTAATGGAAAGAGCTGCCAAAAAAAAATTGCACTGCGCATGTGTATTGCTTTCCCCTGTAGAAATTGACAGTCCAGGAACTTGGGTTATTTTTTTGCAGGAGACAACAATACTTAACCATGCTTTTACATTTTTAATACACTTATATAATGCATAGAATATAGACAAACATATACATTTTGTAAAGAAAAAAAATTACCATACAATTTAATGCTATACATAACTCATTTTGTCTAAATTAGCCATGATAAAACTTAAAAGAACACTCCAAGGATGATAACCATTATAGCACTCTGTAATGGTTATGGTGTCAAGAGCACTCTGGCATCCCCCAACTTACGTAGTCAAACCATTTTAGAACTGTTTTACTTTTTACCTGGGGACTGCTGGGTGCTGCTCCTTGCCACTACTTCTGACAGAGAGCCAGAAATGATCAGCTTGCCCTCTCAGCCAATGAGCTAGCCCTGATGTGCACTGCTTAGGAGCTTCCGGCTCTCTGTTGTAAGAGTGGAGACAAGAAGGGGTTCCTGAGTATCTAAAATGATTTTACTAGGTAAAAAGGTGGGCAAAAGGGCACTCCTGTCATCATAGCCGCTAAAATGCCCTTTCATTTTTATGGTGATTTGGAGTGTATCTTTAAAAGCCAGCAAAAAAGCAAAATAGATTGCACCTGAAGAATTTACAAGAATGAAAAAATGAATAAACCAGATACTTTATTAAACCAAAATAAATAGCTGGCTTTAGGCAGAGTATATTGAAATGCAACATTACTCTTTATTTTCCATTTAAGGTTTATTTAACTGTAGAATAGAGGAACGGTAAGTGGGAATAAAAGTGCTTAAAATCGTGCAGGCTAGCCACTCCAAAATAGGGATCACTCCCAATCCCAAACAGTACAATCCAACAAATTAGTATAGTTAAAAAACATATACCACCGGGGGCGCCACAATCACACACGTGTAATTATATTTACCAAATGGTAGACACAAGGTATCATGTAAAGAGATAAAAATGGAACAGTATATAGTGAAGTATTTAATGGTACAAATACAAATATTAAAAAAGGATAAAAAATACACTACTGAGTGTATTTTTTATCCTTTTTTAATATTTGTATTTGTACCATTAAATACTTCACTATATACTGTTCCATTTTTATCTCTTTACATGATACCTTGTGTCTACCATTTGGTAAATATAATTACACGTGTGTGATTGTGGCGCCCCCGGTGGTATATGTTTTTTAACTATACTTATTTAACTGTAGCTCTGTTAAATTTGTAGTAAAATCTGAATTTACCTGTCTCTTCACTAATGCTGAAGATGGAGAGGTCAGATCCATCTCTGATTGAGTATCTTATCTCCCCATCTTTTCCTTTATCTCCATCCTGGGCTGTAATGGAAAGGACTGGAGTTCCAGGTGGAGAGTTCTCTGGCACAGAACCATTGAAAACAAATGATTTAAAGTTTGGTGCTTGCAAGTTCTCATTGACGTCCAACACTTCAATCTCCACATGGCACACCGATGAATGAGGGAATGGATGGCCCGCATCTGTAGCCCTGACAGTCAAATTGTAGAATGACTTTTTTTCAAAATCAATTTCCTTCTCTAAAATAAGAGCTCCTGTCAATTTCTCCATTCGAAATACACCAAGCTCACCAGTGATAAGGGAAAAGGACACTTCTCCATTTATGCCAATATCAGAGTCTAGAGCATCCACAAAATAGATGATGCTTCCTACAGGAATATCCTCTGGAATTTTCACATTGGCTGTCACAGGCCTACAGTAAGGAGCATTGTCATTGACATCTTCAAGTGTGACAACAACATCGGTGGTAGAAAATAATTGTCGGCCCCTTTTGGGTTGATCTCTGGCCTCTATTTTGAGCTTATATTTTGGAATTAATTCACGGTCCAGTAGGCCTTTGACTGTTAATTCTCCTGTTATACTGTCAACTGCAAACTTATCTGTAGGTGTTAAAAGGGTGTATTTTACTCTGCCATTATCATCCATGTCATTATCATCTGCTTTCACTTTAAGAACAAGGGCACCTATCTTAGCATCCTCAAGTAATACAACACAGTATCCAGATGCTGGGAAACTGGGAACATTATCATTAGCATCCAACAAATTAGCAGCTAATATCTTCCAAGATGATCTTTGAGGTGTGCCAAGATCATACACTGTAATGTTGAGGATATAAGAACTTGTTATTTCTCGATCTAATGGGGAAGCTACAAACAACGTTCCATTCTCCATGTCTATGGCAAAACAACCATCCTCATTACCCTGAGAAATTACATAGACTAACTGGCCATTAAAGCCAGTATCAAGGTCAACAGCAGAAAGTTGAACAATCGCAGAGTTGACAGGAAAGTCTTCTGCCACATCAATCGATATTGGGAAACTGTCATGAAAATAAGGGGTATGACTGTTTATTAAGTGAATATTAAAAGCTGAATCCTCCTCAAGTCCTTGGTCTTCCGGAGGCATTTGGAAAGAGTCTAACATGTTAGCAGCTATTTTGTTCACTACTCCAGTCTCATCACATTTTTCTGAAACTGATGTACCCTCATTTAGTATTGTTATATTAACTACAGTTGGGTCTGCATAATTATTTCCATCTCTAGCAGTGACAACAAGGGTGTAGAAGGAGAGGTGAGAATTTGGTGGACTGTAAAAATCACTTCTAACAGTAATTACTCCAGAGGTTGGGTCTAGTTTAAATTTTTGCATTTCATTACCCGACATTATTTCATACTGAATATTTTGCAGTTCATCCACATCTACTGCTGAAAGGGAAGTTACTTTCTCCCCAATTGGTAGGTCTCTTGGAATTGTGATACTACAGTTCACCTTCTCAAACATCGGAGAATTGTCATTTAGATTGTTAAGGATGAGGGATATGTAAACTTCACTCTGTTTGCGAAATGGAGATCCCCAGTCTGAGGCCCAAACACGTAGACGATACATTCTTTGTGTTAACTCATAATCAAGGACTCTAGTATTAGAAATAACCCCAGATAATTGGTTAATGACAAAAGGGGCATTTTTTGTACTCGCCAATGTGTATGTGACCCTACCATTGTTTCCCAAGTCAGCATCAGTAGCACTAACCTGTAAGATTTTAGATCCTACAGGACTGTTTTCATTGAAGGCCCCATGATATGAAGATCGTGTGAAAACTGGGGCATGGTTATTGCAATCAATAACATCAACAAGAACAGTGGTAGAAACTCGTCCATCGAGGGCTGCCACTTCTAATTGAAATTGAGATTGTTCTTTTACATCCATTTGCTTACTGGTGACGATCAAACCAGTCTCAGTAAAGACTTTAAATTTGTCTGTAGTAGTTTTGAAGTGATAACCTCCAGCCGCAATGGCTGGGATAACTTTTACAAGTGCAACATATGTCCCAGGAGGACTGAATTCACTAATTTGTACCTTATGAACATCTGATTCAAATCTGGCCAGGGCATATTTCCAAGGTGGTATATAAATTATTTTAACTGGAGAATATACTGGAGGGTTGCTTTTGTCTTTAGCCTGAAGACTTAGATTAAAGCCTTGTGGGTTTTCCATCCAATTAATGGGTGCTGTAGATACCACTGTAAATTCATTTTTACCTACATAAGACCGCACAACTTTGAAATAGTTTGAGGGGTCTCCAGCCACAATCTCCAAGGAATCTATACTGCATTCAGGATCTGCCAAGTCAACTGTCAC
The DNA here is from genome assembly GCA_933207985.1 of Pelobates cultripes. Lineage (NCBI taxonomy): Eukaryota > Metazoa > Chordata > Amphibia > Anura > Pelobatidae > Pelobates > Pelobates cultripes. The sequence continues at coordinate 196,865,315 of OW240914.1, forward strand.
TGTGGCATAAAGGAGCTGCTCGGAGTTATCTGGTATTGCAGTTGTTACTGAAGATATAAGAGGAGGCTTTTTAAGTGCTGGCTGCACTAGTACCTCCAGTGAAGCCAGATTCCCAAACCCGTTCCCTTCTGAGATTTTTTTCATGCGGTCAACTGCTAAAATCTCAAGCTTGTGGAGAGCTTTTTGTGTGGCATTTAGTCGCCCAACCAACATGACAGTACCACTAGTTGGATGAATACAGAAGTATGGGGACTTGGTGTTGAATGTATAATAAAACATAGCATTCTGTCCCAAATCTGCATCTGTAGCACTGATTTTGCCAAGGACTGTTTTAAGGGGTGCATCTTCATTTATTACAAATCTGTAAGAGGTTGTTGAAAAAAGTGGCCTTAGATCATTTGTGTCCAGAATTTGAATGATCACTTTAGTTCGTGCTTTATATGTCAATGATGTCTCTGAAGCTTGAATCATCAACTGATAATTATCTTTGACTTCTCTGTTTAAAAGAGCCATATTACCGCTCCGCATTCTTACTCTTAAAAAGCAAAAATCTCCAACCACAGACTCTTCTATCTTAAAGAGACCAGTGGTGTCTCCTGATATAATCTGATACTTTATTGACCAGCGAAGATCCTTAAGGTAAATACCCATCTTCACTCGGCTCACAACATAAGTTTTTGGGGCCGAATTTTCATAGATGGTTGTTAGGTAAACACTTTGAGTAAAGTTGAAAGACACAGTATTCTCATGGCTTGCACTTTCTTGGCTGATCACGTAGCGTGCCAACAATATGGTAAAGCTGAGGATTTCTGTGCTTCTAAGGCTGAGCATTGTTGGCTTCTCCCTAGATGGTAAGAAAATGAAAAAAGTCATGTTACTAGAACACAACATAAAACACTATAACATGAAATAAAGAGTACCATTCAGGGTTAATACATGGATAAATAAGTTAAAGGACTACTCTAGGCAGGCGTTATGCTCTGCTTCACACTATGCCAGGGATAGTGTCAGCTCAGCACTCTTAGCCAATCACTGTCCAAGCTTTGGTATGAACTAGTATGGTGTGAGGCAGAAGCATGGTTTCATCTTTGCCATATTGAGGCTGCAAAGGACAGAGAATCTCTACTAAACGGTGAGTAAATGATGTAGTAATGACGCAAGACCTGGTGTCATCAACTGAAGTGGTTATACTGCCTACAGTGTCCGTTTAAGGACATATACACAAGATATATATGCTTGTGTATATACCCACACTAATGTAATGTCACCAAGCTTCTAAATATATATTTGCTTCTCTTACAGACATTATACATTAACATTATTTTACTATGCAAGTGGTGAAAACATGGTGTGTACATTGTACTCTACAATTAATTGATCATTTAAGACTCCCTTTAAGTGGTTGATTACTGTTCTTCAAATTATGTTAGTGGTTTCATTTTGACATATTATCATCATTTCCCAGTGATGCAGATTACAGTCTAGGCTGACATGATGTCAACAAAACCATTCCCAAGTTCGGTTTACCTTTATCTGTAATAGGTGGAAATTGGGCATTAAGAAACTGTACCTGGCTCACACCCAACTGAGACCAGAAGTACTTGTTTCCTTCGACACATTTTAATACTGTTAATGACGTGATCCTCCTCCCATACATTCATTAAACAATATTTGCAATGACTTTGCATTAACGTTTGTACTTATTTAGCAGCATAGCAATATTAGTTGAATCTTGAATTTCTGACAAGCTGTAGAAGACCTTTGTTGCCCATGTTCTTGTCCACTTACATATTGTAACCTTTTTTTTTGTATACTTGTTTTTTTATCCCTGTACAACCATCTTGCACACATATATACATATAATCACATACATATTTATAGACACACACACTAATTTATAAAAAAAAAAAAAATTAAAGATAGGAGCCGCACTCAGTCCCAGCAGACACCCGGTACACTGGAGCAGGACCAGCAATCCCACAACAATAAGGCAAACAAAGAGAAACTATCCAGGCACTCTAGGTGTTCAAGTCACAGGCAGATTTATTGGAATAAAAAAAAGAAGCAGCAATGTTTCAACCGGCCAAGAGGTCTTTGTCAAGCTACACACACACTAATGTATAGACACATGGAGCCATATATGCACCAAATGGTAAACACACACGGTAAACAATTAATTCTGTGGGTGTCCTTTCCCTGCAGTCCATCATAGAGTGGAAAAGGGAACTACTAATGTGATGCATGTTTAAAATGTTTTATCTGAACAGCGGGCATGGAGGATTGAATAGAGCATTACAATGAGATGGAGTAATGTCCCCTTTTCACCCTCTCTTCCATAAGATAGCAAATAACCAGTGATGCAGGTGGTGGTAACCATTGATGGCAATTATGAAAAAACAATAATGTAAAGTAAGAAGGTATGAAGACAAGCACTTGTAGGCAGGTGCCTACACTGTCTACTGATACATCTGGCTACACTCATTGCAAACATTCCACAGACTGGTATTGGTATCGACAACATGAACTAAAACCAGAAGAAACACTCTGAGGGCCATAACAAATTAATCTCAATTAAGTGGTTATGGTGTCCGGAGGGTGCCTTTAAGTCATCAGTATGCAAGCAGAAATCTCAATTAGATCATTTGATTATAGTTTGAGAATTTAGAGGAGCTGAAAAGTTAGGCCATTATAACCGGAGGATTTGCAGAAGTTACAACATAATTCATGCACAATTTTCCTTTGGATCCAGTGGCTTTATAAACCTTTTGTCCTTTTTCCTGATGATTTAACAGGAGCATAACACTTAAATGCCTCCTTAAATGATGTACTGAATTTGTGAGCAAGGAGAATTTTACATAATTTTCCTTTTATTAATCATTACGAAGGCTGCAGCAACTGAGAAACCTTGAGTCTTTGGTAATGAAAAACAAACCAAAACTTTAAAAGTCAAGTCTACATGTTAGCATCTCTTGTTATAATTATTTGTACCTCTTGAGTTTGTCAGTAAGGTTTCATATCAACCATGTACATATTCTAAGAGAACCTTTACTTGTTATTTTCTAACATTTCCTTATATTCACAATTAACTAAGTAACAACATCTTAACTTGCAATAAATTCATATTTAAGTGTAATTAGAGTTATTGTGAAATACATTATCAATAATACCTTTTTATTATTTCTTCATAGCACCTTAATCAATTATCTCACTCTCCAATTCATGCAGTATAAAGGACCATTTTATTTTTATATTTGGCACTGTTACAAAATGAGCCTTAATGCAGGTTCTGTTATATCACTTTCTATCTCACTTTATCCTGACTTGTGTTTTATACCCATAAGCTCCGAACTATATTCTCTGACTTCTGAAAATTCAAAACATCTTTATTGTAAGCCAATTATTTTCTGCACTTTTCTCTCCTGCTCTTTAATCATTTCTGTTCTGTTGCTGAACAGGAATATTGTTCCGTCTCAACAGACAGGTTTTAATTTCTAAAAGTTAAAGTAAGTGGCACATTCCTGAATCCCAGTTTATACTATAGTATGTTCACCTAGGAAATGATTTTCATTGATTAAAATAATCAAAATATGTTTTAAATAATCAATATATTTCATGTGAACTACAAATAGAAATGCTCTAAGTATCAGAAGGAACTGTCATCTTAATTACTTCTTGAGGGCTGGCATATTTGACTTTCCTTATAACACTGATTCTCTCACTTGAAAGGAGTTTATTTTTAACATTGTTAAAAAAGAGATGTGAGGAGTTAGTAAATTACCAATTCAAAAATTAAAATGTTGCTAGGAGGGTAAACAAGGATACACATTTAAACTAAATGTTTAGATTGTGATAAAGAAATCTACATGCATATACCAGCTTAGCGCTTAGTGTGCCTCACCCTTACATATTAGACGTGAAAAAATAGAAATAAATGGGATCCATGTGAAAATGAGTGTAAAAGGGAAAAAACACCACCTTCACACTGATCCCATGCACACGGAGGGCACTCCAGCAATGCCCAAGGGCTTAACCCTAGATACTAGCAACAGAAACAAAGAAGCAAAAATTCACAAACTGAATATAATGCTGAATGGAGATAAAGACGTAGGCACCAAATCATCCAGTGGTATGGAACAATGTAACCAGAGAGAGACCACTAAATATCTGCAGAAAAGAAACTATCAACACATAAATAAACTGACTCCAAATAATATTAAATACCGAACTTGCCTTATAAGGCTACTCCCAAGCCTAAGTAAGTGAGGAGATAAAGTTACTGAACACTGAAGTCTGCAATATTCATATAGGCTTTATTAGTCCTGGCCCTTTAATGCATAGGGTGTTAGTAAATCTCCACTTAGTATCTAAACACCAGAAAAAGTGCCAAAGGGAGAAAGGTCACTGTCTAAAAGATTGGCAGGCCTAATAATCAAAAGTAGACAGACAGATAAAGTAAAATAAAATAAAATAAAGCCTCTCTCCTTGTGAGACTTACTAGATAGGCATAGAAGAAAAGAAATTAAATCATAACTCATAACAAACTCCCATGCCTAAATAAGTGAGGAGATGAAGTGCTAAACACCTAAATCTGCAATATACATATAGGCTTAATTAGTCCTGGCCTTTTAATGCATAGGGTGTTCGTAGATCTCCCCTTAATTCCTGAGCACCGGTAAAAATGCACTGGTAAAAATGCTAAAGGGAGAAAGGTTACTGTCTAGAGGATCAGCAGCACTAATCTTCAAAAGTAGGACAGATAAATTAAAGTAGAGAAAGCCAATCTCCCTGTTAAACTTACTGAATAGGCATAGAAAAAAAAAATTGAAAGGAAAAACTTAAATCATAACAAAAACGTGTATCACACAGTGCAGTGAAGTGCCCATTTGTGTGCAAGTTAAAATTGACCCATAGGAAAGAGCCTGACGCGCATTTCGGTGCAGTATATATGCACCTTCATCAGAGGAGGCTGTGGTTGGAGTAGGCTTAGGGGTAGGGTTAGGGTAGGTGTAGGGAAACCCTATTCCTAACCCTAACCCAACCCTATCCCTAACCATACTCCTAACCCTGCCCTACCCCTAACCCTAAACCTACCCCTACCATAACCCTACTCCTAACCCTAACCCTGTTCCTAACCCAACTCTACCCCTAACCCTACCATAACCCTACCCCTAACCCTACCGCTACCTCTAACCCTACCCCTAACCCTACTCCTAAACCAACCCTAACCCTACCACTACCTCTAACCCTACCTCTAACCCTACTTCTAAACCAACCCTAACCCTGCCCCTAACCTAACCCTACCCCTAACCCTAGCCCTAACCCTACTTCCAACCCCACCTCTAACACTACCCCTAAAACATCTTAAACCAACCCTAACCTACCCTACCACTAACCTAACCCTACCCCTTCCCCTAACCTAACTCTACCCCTAATGCTACCATAACCCTACCCCTACCCCTGCCCCTACTCATAAACCAACCCTTACCCTAACCCTACCCATAACCTAACCCTATCCCTAACCCAAACCCTACCCCTAACCTAACCCTACCCCTAACTTAACCCTACTTCTAACCCTATCCTAACCCTACCCCTACCTCAAACCCTACCCCTAACCTTCCCCTAACCCTACCCCTAACCTAACCCTACCCCTGACCCTACCCTACACTTACCCGAAGTTCCGAATTGCTGAAGTTCCAAAGTTCCGAAGTGTCGAAGTTCCGAAGTGTTAAAGTCCTGAATTTCCGAATGCCGAACCGAACTGAATATTTTTCTATGCGCATCCCTTATAAATACTGGTGTGCAGAGAAAAGTACATACATTTATGGTCTAACAAGCACACAAATTGGTGGAGAAAAAGTGGGTCAACAGACTTTCTGTGAAGATGTTAAGAAAGTCCACATGTATTTAGGATACTGTCTTTACAATTTCACTTCTCATTTTTTTTTAAATCATTTATTGTGTTTAATGAACATTCATGATTTTGTTTGGAATCAATTAATTATATATATATATACATATATATATATATATATATATATATATATATATATGTATATTGATTTATTAATTTTTTTTGAGAAAATTAATTATTTTTTTAATCTGGCTGAGCAGCCATATTGGATCAGATTCTACTTTTATCTGACCAACTGCTGCTCAACCTAACTTGTCTGCTGCTGTAGATTCGCAAGAGCAAACCAAGCAATTGCAGCAGCAGGCAGGTTAGGTTGGGCAGCAGTTGGTCAGATAAGTACAATCTGACCCATAATGGATGCTCAGCCCGATATAAAAGTAACATTTACTCAAAAAAAAAAAAATCAATACACATAATTTACATAGACTCATTAATTTTCATTAATTGCAATAAACTTTTAAAAACTGAAAAGTAAGAATGTGATAACATTTGTCCTTGAACCCTTGAAGTTTATAAAGTTTTTTTTCTGTGAGTAGAAGCCTTGATTGTTTCAAAGTCACACACTAAGTCAAATAAGAGACCTATTCCTTTCAAGTTACATTATGTGTATTATATGATTTGATCTATATAAACATTGTATCCTAATAATATACTGCTTATATTGCAGAGTTTCTATCAGTTTGCACTATTTTGCCTTGTCTTCTTTTTTTACATTTTATGGAATATTGTGGAGTGACAATGTCTTTGTCAGTTTAAACTGATGAATCATAAGTATCTGCTTTTTATGAATTTTTTACCTATGCATCTTTTTGTCTTACATGTCACTGAACTTATCTCTGCTGTAGTAATATTGTTTTTTTTTTATAATAAAACCCAGTAATAAATCACTAACAGGGCTATAAAATTAGAATGATGGATTCATGTTTGGATGAAGAGCTAAATGTAATCATATTTCCTGAATATGTCACTGATTCCAATTTTTGGAAGTTGAATATTTGACACAGTGGAATATTTTGTCAATGCATAATTAAAAAAGAAAAAAAAAAGAAGCGAACAGTCAATTGCAAAATAGAGCAAAGCAATATACAGTAATAAAAAAAGACACCCACGCTACTTTATCTCAATAAAAGTATCCACATAATTGATCCCTGCAATGTAATATATTGCCATATAGTGGATACGTCAATTTTTCCATTGCTCTTGTGACTGCCTTACTGACACTGACTACAGAAGCTTCCATTGTTAGAAGAAAGTCAAACTCGGCTCTCAGAGGTAACCTCCTTAAAGAGAGCATTTGATTGAAGAAGGATGGTGCTGGATGCACATGCACTTCTCTTCCCCAATGCTCTTCATGAAAATGAAGAGCCAACATGAAATTATGGGAGGTGGATTGAGCAGCCGCAGCGACTAGCTCTAAGTGCTGGAAAAATTTAAGTATTAAATTTAAGTATCCTTTTAATTAAATTTAGGGAAGGTTTCAATCTAAATTGTCAGGAGAGCACTATAGAGTTAGGAACACATGTTTGCATTGCTTATTTAATGTTAAAAAGCAGTTTAGAACACGCAAAGGAGATACAATATGAATTGATGATGCCACATCATTCTGGTTCCACTCTCCAATACAATCTTGTTTTGTATCATTGTTTGGCACTGTGGCTACATATGTGATGTAGAAAATACTAAATATTTTGTCAATAGTTTGTTGATTTCATGAGTATGCACTTTGCCTCTGAGTCACGCATTAAACACAGGGTGTCACCTAGTGTCAATTGGCACTGCACTAGAGAGAATATTTCTCTCTATTTAAATGTATAATAAATGTGAGCAGACAGTCATGTGTTTGACACTGTATCTATAATAGAATGTGACTGTCACATTAATGCAGGATGGATGAAAGCAAAAAAACAAAACAATATGGACACAATAGTGTGTGCTACTGTTTATAGTTTACGGAAGATGAGTTCAAGTCAATCCAATAGATATCGAAAAGCCTGATAGGAGCTGTTTTTTTATTTGAATCAGACACTTATAAAATGTACATACTTCAGGGCTGTATTAAGAAAAATATAGCCAATGTTTTCCCAGTAAAACCCACATGTATACTTTAGTTTTTTACAAGCGTCGTTGTTTAAAACAGATTGACAAGCCTACATTGCTTTATGAAATAATTAGTGACATTAATATAATTAGTCATAATGTGGTGCTGGATTCCTAATCTATTCCTTTGCAATAAACATCTCATTCTCAGCAACATGTGTGAAGCTCGATAAGACTTGAATCACACAAGACAAGTACTGTTGGATCTCTTCAATGCAAACAACATTATATGGGAGAGTCATCAACGTAAAACAAGTGTTATTCTGGGTCCTAAGTTATAAATGTTCAGAAATCTTCCATAGTTTTCCATGGTGATGGCTCCTTAGAATTTGATTTTAAAAAAGTGTAATTTTCTCCCCCCAAAAATTGATTTCTCCTTATTAAATCTCCCCTCATATTGGTGTGGGAAACAGTGGGTAGCCGAGGTTGTAGAGATTCTGGTAGAGGGTGCATGAAGTATAGTCCTAAATGAATACAACATGACATCTTTAGATGTGTACATGAGGAAATTTAAACTCCAACGCTTCATAAAGGGCATTGTACCAGAAGTCTTTATTATTAGCGATGAGAAATCTCCGACTCCCAGGTATAACCGAAAAACTCTGCCAGCAATCCCTTTGGGGCCACTGGATTCAACTGTAATGCTATAATAGGCAAAAGCTCTTTTTTTGCAAGGTCTCACTCTCAGTCCAGAGATATATAGTGGTGGATCAAAATGGCTATGCTATACACCATTATATATTTTTTATTTTAATGAGCCATTAGCATATATGACAATGGGGTGTCTAGACTTAGTAGAATCAATTATTGACCTGCAACTTTGTAACATATTGAAACACAAGCCTTCATGATAAGAGAACAAGCTAATAAAATGGTCCAGTGATATTTATCCTGGGATAATTAATTTTATATCTTACTGATAGACTTTATACTGCTTCCTTTATGGTTCGGCCTATGCTATTTATATATCAATTATTGTTTCTTTTTTTAAATAGTATAATATACTAAATACTTTTTTTTCTAGTAACCACTAAAGTTAGAGAGCAAAGAGTTCAAAGTTACAATTCTGAACTATGTCATGATTTCCATATGAATATGACATTTTATGCAGGAAAAAATCTGAAGGGTGTAATTACAATATCTGCAACACAACCCCATGGCATAGATGTCACAACAAATGCTAACTGAATACTACTTGTATTTTGTGTTTTTATCTCTGTACACTTAGATTCAACCAAACCCGCAAGTAATCTAGAGATGACATTTTTAATCAAATCAAGGGTTTCACTTGTCAGCATTGGAAAAAGTTACTGAGTTAATTCTACTGGGAACAGAACCTTAAGTTGTGAGGTTTGAATAAATGCTAGATTTACAGGGTTTTTAGATTTGTAGGGAATTCAGATTGAATTTTAAATTGAAGGCCAGAAAAGCCAAATTGGAAAAATTGTCACCTATGCTTCCAGTTCGGCTATTTTGGTTTATAATTCACTTTGAATTTACTTTAGTGGATAACTATCGCAAAATTTATAAACAATGCTAAATTTGACTATGTAGCCTTTATTTATCCATTTAAAGACTACCAAAGATTTCATGTTGAATATCTGGGCAGATTTCCAGATATATCCCAGTTTGAAGCAGATTTCTCTGAATTCAGGCGTATAAGTGCCATGTGTCTGCATTCTTAGAACATGTTGTAGCTTGTATAATATGTTAAACGGATTATCCGGTGCCAGGAAAACAAACCCATTTCCCTGGCACTAGAGAATCCTGGAGTGCCCCCATCCATGTTGCTGAAGGTGCTAAAACCCATTCAGCTACTTACCTGAATCCAGCACTGATGTCTCTCGGCACTGGGTCAGGCTCCGCCCACGCTCCTCCCCTGTTGCCGTCAGCTGGCGGAAGAGACCTAATGCGCATGCGCAGCAATGGCCGTGCGCTCATCAGACCTCCGCATGGGAAAGCATTATTTAATGCTTTCCTATGGGAAAAATCTGTCGCTGGAGCTCCGTGAGGACTTCCAGCATCAGATAACAGACCCAAAGTCCCTTACGAATCCGAAAGTGCCCCCCCAGTGGCTGTCTGCTAGTCAGCCACAGAGGGCAGACTTAGAGCTGCAGCAATAAGTGCAAAAGGGACACAGCACCCAGACCACTTTAATTAGCGGAAGTGGTCTGGGTGCCTACAGTGTCCCTTTAATTAATGGACGGATTGCCCATAGATCTGAATAATTTAGTTATTAAAGATACACTTTTGGGTACTCTACTAAACCTTCAGCAAGCTTTAAAGGGAGTAGCATTTAAATAATTTAGTATGTTAGATGACTGGCTAGCAAATGTACAGATTAATAAATAGTCAAAGTTCACTTGTCATACCAAGTATGACCTGGTGCCACTTTAAATGGCTACGTGCCTGAATGTGTGTGCATGTGTGTGCACTATAAGTGTTCCCATATACTTTCCTTCAAAACACATATTATTTTTGGCTCTTTCTATACACCTAATGCTAATTATTGGTAATCCCTGTAAAGGGAGTTGTCTGCAGAACATACTGTGATATATTAACTCCTTAGGACTTATGACCTACCAGAATTGCTAAGATAACAAAGGATGTGATTCACACTTATATTGAAAGGGTTAAGAGCTCAACTGGTGAACGAGAGGTGATTCAATATGGTGCAGTTTGCTTAATAATATAAGGAAATTACACTGAAAGCATTATTTCTATAATCACCCCCTCTTTGGCTGATCATACTTAGAACTAAGTCATGTAGGCTAAATACAAGTTTTATGTGTAGCCCCTATTGTGAGCTGTTACATTAGGACTCATTTAGCAGTTTAACAGAGGTGTGTACACCTTTCAGTTAATTTGGGCCTATCAGCCCCATGTAGCTGTATATCTCTGAATGGATCTCCATTTTGATTTTCTTTTTACAAGGAGGGCTTCTTCTGTACCTCAGTTGCCAATTAAATTGATTAACCAGGAAATGTTTTCAGATTTGATTTTGTTAGACTGAGCTAATAAAAGCTGGGGTTTTTTTTGTTTTTTTTTTCATTTCTGTTTCAGCTCCAACTCATTATGCTTCTATTTTCCAAGAAAAAAATATCCTGGGACAGTTACAGAAGACATCCCGTGAGGCACACATTCAATCACTTCTTACCTGCAGTCAGAACCAAGAACACATGCAGAAATTATTTTATTTTTTAAACTAATTACCAAGTTATATTAACCAGAGTAAAACAGAGTCAAAATAATTGATTATTGTATATCAAGTCAATTATTAACCAGAGGCATTGAATCTGCATCATGGGTTCAGGAACCAGCACAATATTGTGGTAATCATTCTTAAAACAGATCAGTCAAATCTAGAATGATTGTGTTTTTGAAGCAAGTACAATTGGGTATTAGTTGTCTTTTTAATGTATGCTTTACTCTCTATTTAGTTGCTTTACTTTAGTTTTGTAGTTATGACATCTACATTCTGAAAAGTGTCATTTACTGATAATTAGCACACTGTGTTTCATAACACATCTCAAATTCCTTGCTGAACCCTGGCGAACTCCATGACAGATTCCATTATAAGTTCTGATTAAAGTACCACTATAGTGCCAGGAAAACATACTCGTTTTCCTGGCATTATAGTGTCCTGAGGGTGCCCCCACCCTCAGGGTCCCCCTCCCGCCGGGCTGGATGGAGAGGAAGGGGTTAAACTTACCTCTTTCCCCAGCGCCAGGCGGGGAGCTCTCCTCCTCCTTTCCGCCTCCTCTCGGCAAGAGCTGCGCGCGCATTCAGCCAGTCTCATAGGAAAGCATTTACAATGCTTTCCTATGGACGCTGGCGTCTTCTCACGGTGGAAATCACAGTGAGAAGCACGCAAGCGCCTCTAGCAGCTGTCAAGAGACAGCCACTAGAGGCTGGATTAACCCTAACATAAACATAGCAGTTTCTCGGAAACTGCTATGTTTATAGAAAAAAGGGTTAACCCTAACTGGACCTGGCACCCAGACCACCTCATTAAGCTGAAGTGGTCTGGGTGCCTATAGTGGTCCTTTAAGGTCCAGAAAAATACACTCCTTAAATAATTACCCATTCAAAAGACTAGGGAATAAGGGTCAGCACCCTAAGCAGTGCAACTTCAAGAGCAGAAGGATTGACAAGAAAATAGATTATACTGAAAATTTAAATTTTGAATGTTTAGTATAATAGGGCACATTGGCATAGGCAAGTCGATTTAAAGGACCGGTTTTGGCACTATTACAACTGTCTTGGAATGTTTTGTTGTCAGGAGGTCCCTGGGCAGTATTGAGCCAGGGGCACAGCTGATTTACTACTCTAAGCCACTCAGTGGTGCCCCTGCCTGATGCTGCCTGAGCGTTACTTTATATATGTTTATATATGTTTTACTTTATATATGTTTATATATGTTTTACTTTATATATGTTTTCAGATAGCGGAACAGCAGGCGGGGCAGAGCTGTCTGAAGGCTGGAGCACAGTCTTTGAGGTTACAGTTTTTGTGAACGGTTTAACCCCTACAGGTGAGTCAGTGCAGGGACATCCTTGCACCATAACAACCTAATTTTAAATGACGATTTTAAAACTGTTCCTTTCAAAAGCACTCACATTAATAATGTTTCCCAGAATGAATGAGCTGCAAAAGATGAAAAATAAAAATATGTTACATTTTCTTTAATGGCCTGACTGGTGAAAATATTGTCGGGGCTCAATTCTGCAGCCAGCTCCAAAACATTCCCCACACTGCTTTCTTCATAGCACATGGAGTGATTGCAGGATGGCAGAACTTTGGACCCGGCTGTACAGTTTTTTCTGTACCCATATCTGTTATTCTTCCTTTTTGTAATGTAGCAGATACGTTTTATCCAGATTATCGTTGCATGATGGCGATGTTTAGTCTGCTATTCTCATAGGCACACTCAGACTTAGTGGCTATAGCTCTACTTCTGCATTGCCTCTCCATGCTATTATTTAGTACTATTATTTCTGCTACTTCGATGTCTGGTTCTGATATAAACTGATAATAACTTTATATTGGGTATCCTTATACTTACTATTTTTAATTCTATGTAGACACTGAAAGCCTTGATTTCCCTGCTACTGTCATTAGCATTACACCAAACAACATTTATTTATGACAGGACAGGTTTACATTTATTTGATTAGATTTCCTTTTCCATTTTCTCTTGTGTATCTTTATATTCATTCTAGGGAGTTAGAATCTATCAGGGTTACTCACTAAATGAATAAGTGCTGGGAATTTAAATCGAATTTCAAAACTTAGGTCAAAATAGCTGAATTATAAAAATTCTCCAAGTCTCAAATTCTGTTTTCTGTTTAGCAATGTTGGCCTTAATTTTAAACTTACTTTGAATTTACCTTAACCCAGTGACTCTCATTTTGAGTGTTATTTACTAAAGTGAGAATTGTCAGGAATCCAAAGAGAATTTAAAGTCAATTTCACATTTTAGATGAAAATAGTGAAATTGGAGAATTTTTCAAATTCAGCTAATTTGGCCCTAAATTTAAAACTCACTTTGAACTCACAGTGAATATTTTTATATATATTTTTTTAAATAACTCTGTTAGTGAATAAGCACAGAATTTCAAAAGCCTGTTCAATACCCTCAAAGTGAGCAACATTTTCAATATGAGGTCAGCCACCAAATCAATGCTACGTGGTTATTAGAATGAAATATATGAAAATATTAAGACTATTGTATTTCCTATTACGATTATATCTGTGCTAGATTTTTCAGTTATGTGTCTACATGCATCTACCATGATAGCATGCATTGTTTTAACATTAACATTTCAGCAGTACTGCCTGCCCTTACAGCCTTACCCCTATGTCATCTTACAAGGGAAGGTTCAGTCTACACTCAATAGGTCACGGTGTCAGTAAGGAGACACACCACAGGATAGGCTCTGCATGTTCCTGCCTGCCAAATGCCTTCCTATTCATGCTGATCTTTTTATCCAGCACAGAGAATGCTTTCTCATTCCAGATTGTAAAAACAGGGCAAAGCCCTGCGACACTGTCACGTTCATATAGGAACTGAGATGATGGGTTTCCACTTGTTTGCCTCACGCTTCATTGCAGAACTTTTTCATAACTCTGACAAAAATGGACTTAAAATACATCCAACAGTAATTCATTTTCAGGTTTTTAAAGTTAAACTATTACTTTTTTTTTTAAATTAAAGAGACAGTCTAAGCACCAAACCACTTCACCTTAATTAAATGATTTTGGGGCATAAACACTGCTCCTGCAAAGTTGGAAATGTAAATAGTGCCATTTAAAAAAAGATGGCAACTATGGTGTTTCAGACACAAATAAACTCTATTGAATCTATTTGATTTCAGCATACCCCATGTATTGATGCTGCACACTGTGTATGTCCAGTCCTTCTCTGTGAGAAGGAATGGATTCAATGCTTCTTATAGAAAATAATTTGTGGATCATTGCAAATGCTGCACATGCGCAATATATCTGCAATGCTTCTCTAAGAGTTCTCTATGTTTATTCTCTATGAGAAGCATCTAACTGGATAAAAGACATCCAGTTTGGAAATGTCACAGAAGGTGGATTTAGCTGCTCTCAGGAGTCTCTCCTTGCACTGGAATCAAGTTCTAAATAAAGTTGTGTTTGTGTGTGTTTCAAGGGGACCAATTGCCAAGGGACATATCTAATAAAAAATAAATAAACTAATATTAGAGTGTTCAAAAAAATATTGCTTTTGATTGCTATGTATTATATTGGAACTCTATAAGTTAAACATTAGTCATAAATAAATAAAAAAAAATTTAAAAACATTCCCACTACCCATAGCATATCACAGAATAACAGTTTTGACAGTCTATTAAATTGAGTGATTGCGTATTAAATTAATATAATGTAAGTAATGATGTAAGACAAATGACAAAGAACTGCAATTTTTGTTTATTCAACAGAATTTGCCAAAAGAGGCAAAGACTCCACAGCCCTAGGCAAATTCTAAAAGAATTTTGGTAATTTTAGTCCTACGCAGTGGAGACTCATCCACCTGGGGGAAATAATTCTGTAGTTTAGAAACACTAAGATTCTTTTTCTGGAGGTGGTAAGCACCAAAAGTACGGGGGGAATTGTGTCTCTTCTGTGTAATGTTTTAGTTTTTTCAGGGTCTCACCTTGGTAGCTGTTTAGTGAAGCTTACTTAAAAGCATCTGGACATGTCAAACTAATTGGACAGGTCTGAAATTGCACATGTATAATATTCCATATTTCACGAGCACCGCAAAACTTTATGGAGGCTCTGCATAGATAGAGAGCTCTTCTAATGTTCTTCATACCTCATGCCACTAATTCCAGTACACTGTCTGTTCTAATGATCTATTTGTGTGTGAGTCACATCCACTGTATTTATTAATTCAGTCACTAAGCACTGCTCACTAAAGAAGGTGCTATATACCTGATCCACCACTGTCCCATGGTAGGAACCTATAGCAATCTATTGTGCTTCCAACCACTTTAACACTGCAGCCATTCATCAGCATAAACCACAATACCATGAGAGATGCATAATGTAATCTCAGAGACACTTATCAGACTCATCAACTCTTTGTGTATGACAAACATACTCCTTTCAAGAGAATTTACAGGGTTTGTTTAACTCAACAACATCTTTTTCCTTCAATAAATCAAACTAGTTTGCTGTCAAACAAGTCTAATTGAGCTGCAACTACCAAAATGACCCAACCAGTGTCACTCCAGAATAGAATGGCTCCAGACTGCCAGCTTGTGTGAATCTGGACATGGTGGGAAATGGTGGCTGGCCACAATATTTAGTCAGGTGATCAGTAATATTGCAGGGACTGGTCAAACTGACCCACTTTTATTGGTGTTTATAGCTAACTAAAAAAAATGACTTACATGTGCAGATTTTTCACTCAGCAAAAAATGTTTCTCTTCTTAAAGTGGTAACCCATTTAAAGAGATACTTTTTTGTACATCGTAAAGGGACACTATAGTCACAATAACTACCACAGCTTAATGTAGTGGTTCTATCTATAACCTGTCCCTGAAGGCTGAGCACTGCAAACCCTGCCTTTTATAAGGCAGCGTTTACATTGGTGCCTAGTAACAAGTCTAGTGGCAGTCACTCAGATGGGCACATGCTTCCTAGTCTGGCGCAACAGAGTGTTTTGCCGTGCATGTGCAATAGCATCCCAATGCTTTCTTACAGGAAAGAATTGGATTGGTTGAGTTCATCAAGATTGATGATCTCATCCATGTAGGTAAAGCCAGGCTGGACCAGCCACAATGAAACCAGTACAGAGTGGGAGAACAGGTGAGTAAGATCACCGTTTTGCTGAGATCGGAGGGAGAGGCAGCCACCTAAATGGACACTTAAGGACTATAATGCCAGGAATACATGTGTGTATTCCTGACACTATAGTGTTCCTTTAAAGGAACAAGATATGGGGCAATTTACTACATATATATATATATATATAATATATAAATGTGCTTCGGCTCATGGATCCTTTTGTAATCTATTCATGAAACTTCAAAGTGCTGTGATTTGTGAATTGACAAGGTCAAGATTAGACTTGCACAGCAAGAACAATTTTTTATGAAAATAGAACGTTTTCGGGACACCTGAAGTTTGTCTGAATGTAAGAATTTCGGTGGCAAAACATGCAATTTGTAAATTAAATCGGATGAGACAAAAGTGTGTGTAAATGGGCCAATCTGTGTTCTGCAAAATATATACATAATATATTAGTATAGTACAGTGATGGGAGATTTTTCCTGCTATTTGGTAAGTAAGAAAAAGTAATCAACAGAGGGAAAAACAGAGGAAAGGTAAACAGAATTTTTTTTATTTATATACTAAGTATATAATATAGAAATATATATTTATTTTTATTGCTTCTCCTCCTTTTCGCCCTATTGGTCACTTCTTACTTGATCTGGGACTAAAATCAGCAATTAGTGGCTGTCTCCTAGCCGTCAATCATCCTTTTTCCCATCACTCTTCTCTTTTTTTTTTTTTGATGACACGGGCAGAATTCAGAATCATGTACCAAAACGGACATGTTTGGCCATTGCTCATTGTAGTTGGTTCTTGGTTCAGGTACATTTTGGCTCGAAGTTCAGAAATTTGACCAAGCACCCAATTGGCCCAAATTCAGATTAATTGCATTTTGAACCAAAATGAGTGTCCATGTCTAGTCAAGATATCAGCCTTAGAAACATTGTTTAAACTCACATCTACTCTGTTTTTATTAATTTGGCAGCCATGTCTACCTGTAATAACTCATCATATTGCTTCCACAGTTATGATTAATAGTTTGTGGAGCATTGCCCTATAACAATTGTATTCCTTGGAATAGATATACAGCACCAATAAATGGTTTCATGTCAGAACATGATAATTAGGAAGTATTAAACTCCTGTTACCACATGAAAATCACTATATGTAAGCAATTTAAGTATATTTTATTAACAAGCAAAAGGCAAGGTTCTGATTACAAGCAGAATACTAAATGAGGTAATGTGAAGACAATCTAGTACATTGCAAATTGTGCCACAAGTTATATTAAAAATAAATTCTCATGCTCAATATTTGTAATTCATCTTCTTATCTTTTATTATTAGACAAGAGATCCAAAACAAAGGACTTTTCATGGAAATCCAGGTCAGCTGGCAAGTATGACAATAATAGTTACCGATGTTTTGTTCTGATTACATATTTTGGTGAGGCGTCTTTCATTATAGCAGCCAATAAGACAGATATTCTGCTGTGCAAGCATTATCATTGTATTTATACCAGATGCTCATGCTACATTCTTTAACACGATTAGATAAAGACTTGTTGGTCCAGTTTAATCTACCTTGCTGCCTGACACACTATGGCCTAGATTTAACGTTACAAAAATTCCATTATTTATTCTATAGGGTTAATGTATCTTAAAGTGGATTTTCTGCTTTTAATATGCATGGATTTCATACATATTTATATAATGTTTAAAAAGAAATCATTAATAAGGATCAGTAATAATCTATCAGATCATTATGTATCATAATCCAAAATGAAGCCATCAAAACTAATTAAGCAGGATACTCCATGCTATCATGTTAGATAAGAACTTGCTCAAAATTCACTAGTTACAGCAGGGGTGGTCAACCTTTTTCTACCTACCACCCATTAATGCATCTTTCTTGATGGAAACATTTCCTTACTGCCCACCAGTTTTCGTGCAAGAGCGGAAATTTTTTTAGAAAGGAGGGTGTTTTTTTTTTAAAAAAATGTACATACATTTATCTTTTTATTTCTACTTTATGCATGTTTTTGTTTAGAAAACTTTTTACAAATGCAGAAAGATAAGTCCTGCGCTCACTCCAATCACTGGGCGGCAGCAATGACTACAGTACACATCAGCCCCAATATATAGTAAAAACATACATAGGGATTAAGGAGAGAGCGCAGGTAACTTGTTTTTCTTTGGTTTTTACTATATATTTGGGCTGATGTGTACTGTAGTCATTGCTTCCACCCAGTGATGGGAGTGAGCGCAGGACTGATCTTTCTGCATTTGTATCCATTTTTTGTATCACTCAGCCTTGTTACAATGCAGCCGCCCATCCCATGTGTTCCCTATTAAGGGTTAATAATATATAGGGGTGTATATAAAAAATACCCCTTTCTGTCTCATTAGAGATCTTTGCCTGAAGCTCAAGGAAGCAAGGTGAATGGTTAGAGTTAGGACCCACCTGGGGGGGTCTGCCTTGACGTTGGCAGGTGGGCTTATCCTCTCATGGCCATTGGAGGTAACTAAAAAACCTCCATTTGTTTTTACTATAAATGTTTTAACTTTATAAAGTTTAATGAGAAAACAATAAAGTACATTGAAATTACCTTTAACTAGTGATTAATTTTTTCTGAGGCTGATGCTATGAGACTAAATATTTGAAATCTGATTCGATTTTCATAAGGAACAAACTAAGGTCTCCTCTTTCGGTGATATTCAGACGATGTCTCTGTTTGCTCATAATATGATTTCTCATCCGTGCATCAGCTCTCCTCCTCTCCCTCCTCAATTCCCCGTCCCCCGTCCCCCTTTTTTAAATTTTTTTACCTTCCTTATAGCAATGCCCAGCAGGAAGGCTGAGCTAGGTAGCCCACATACTATTATTAGCCAACAACAAGTCTCTCCTTTTCCATTTTATATTTTTTATTTTCCTTTCTCCTTTTTTACAAGTACTCCGCTTCTTTCTCCTTTTTTACAAGTACTCTGCTCCTTTCTCCTTTTTTACAAGTACTCTGCTCCTTCATTTCTCCTTTTTTACAAGTACTCTGCTCCTTTCTCATTTTTTACAAGTACTCTGCTCCTTCTTTCTCGTATTCTACGAGTACTCTGCTCTTTCTTTACACGTACTCTGCTCCTTCTTTCTCCTTTTTAACAAGTACTCTGCTCCTTTCTCCTTTTTTACAAGTACTCTGCCCCTTCGTTCTCCTTTTTTGCAAGTACTCTGCTCCTTCTTTCTCCTATTCTACAAGTACTCTGCTCCTTCTTTCTCCTTTTTTACAAGTACTCTGCTCCTTTCTCCTTTTTTACAAGTACTCTGCTCCTTCTTTCTCCTTTTTTACAAGTACTCTGCTCCTTCTTTCTCCTATTCTACAAGTACTCTGCTCCTTCCTTTCTCCTTTTTTACAAGTACTCTGCTCCTTCTTTCTCCTTTTTTACAAGTACTCTACTCCTTCTTTCTCGTATTCTACGAGTACTCTGCTCTTTCTTTACACGTACTCTGCTCCTTCTTTCTCCTTTTTAACAAGTACTCTGCTCCTTTCTCCTTTTTTACAAGTACTCTGCCCCTTCGTTCTCCTTTTTTGCAAGTACTCTGCTCCTTCTTTCTCCTATTCTACAAGTACTCTGCTCGTTCTTTCTCCTATTTTCCAATTACTCTACTCCCTGTTATCATGTATCCCCCTACCTACTCCAACTCATCCCCTTCCTCTACCCACGTGTTACACTCGTTCACGAGGGCACGCGTTCGTTCATGCGTGTGCGCGTTCAGGCACACACGCTCGCGCTTTCATGCACTCGCATCTGCAACCTCGTACTTCCTGCTTACCACTGAGTTCGCGAGAGATGAATAGCACGTTTATCTCTCTGGATGGAGGGAGGATTCTGCTACCGCCCACCTGGAATCCCAAAACGCCCACTGGTGGGCGGTAGGGACCAGGTTGACGACCCATGCAACGATACAGTGTTACTCCAATGTGCGTGCTTTTTGAAGTGGTCATAGAGTAAGAAATCTGGCTCTGTTTCGGCCTGCCTCATGTAAATTCTGTGCATATTTTACAACTGTTGACTGTTGTCAGCATGAACGGAACACTGGCGACAAACATAATTTGAGCCTATTAACCTATTAATTTACAGGCAAAAACACTCAGTGCTACAAACTTTAGATAGGATACTAGATGGACAAGGCCTGATTGTAGATATTTATAGAATCAAACACAGGAACACCCTAATTTATGGTTCCCCTGCAAGTATCTATCTGTAAATCTGTATCAGAATAAATGTTAGAAATTGTTAGCAAATATGTATTTTTTTTAAAGATATTTTTTTATATTGAATTTGTCAATCTGTTCTCAGTAGTGCATCAGACTGCTAACACAATGCCTTATATGCAATTCCACAGTAGAAGATGTGCAGCTGTATACTAGACACAACGGCTTGCCACCATTGAGGGAGCTCATCATACACACCAGTTCTGAGACACAGAAAGCTCACTTTAGGCAAAATAATAAATTAGAAGCAAGTTTATTACTTCTATGCACAGAAAGAATGAAAAAATTTACCTGAAGCAAACCGTGTTACATTTGAAAATGACAAATCCACTTTAAGCTGTCATTACTGCAGAAAACGATCTAGAATTTATGAGCCAACCAACATGAATTTCTAGGAGACAGAGAAAGGTCTATCTATACCCTCAAACTAGCCATTAACGTTTAAAGCTAAATTTACATATGTATAGGATTTTTCTTTTTCATTTGTTCAATTCTTAGACTCATAGTTCAAGAGCTAGGAGCCTGATGAGACAGTCTTACAATTTGGTGATCTCTCCACCATCACTTGTGTATGATGTAATTTTACATCATTTAGTGAATTAAGTTAAGTTACTCCAATTTTCATACCACTGCGTCAATAACTGGTTTAAAAAGGATTATAATAGGTGTTAAAGAAAACTGTATTACAATAGGATACATTAAACTGTGTACCCAACATAGTTTGTTAATAACATTTGATTGAAACTACAATTATTCTCTGGGATGTGCACATAATTTATTTAGTAATAGGGGATGATAATTGCTACAATATAGACATCTGAATGGGCACTGCTATAGTCTCCACATTAATCTATTAACACGTCACTGGTTTCTGAGGTGTATCAAAGCTTGATGGCATCTCACATTTTTTTAGTTTACGCAATTAAATTGCAACTGCTGTCCAAACCCTTAAAAAGGCAAATTACTAATATAATTTACAATGTGTAATTTAAACACAAGACAAATAACTAGCATATGAGATAAGAACAAAAAATAACACAGAGTATCATAACCACTTCAGCTTATAACTTATTGTATTAGTACAGTTAATTGAAGTTGTTTACGGTACTAGTCTGTCAAGATAGTGAGACCCAACACGCAGAGTGTACCCTGAGATATGAATTGTATAATGTGTACCGGTCCTTAGAGTGGCAGGGCTTCACGTAACCAAACAGAGAATAGTCAAGGAGATGCCATAAACAGGGAAATTAGAAATCAGGAACAGCGAGAGACAATAGCCAAGTCAAAGATTACAGAAAGGAGAATAGTCAATAATAACCGAGTTCAAAACCAGATAGACAATACAAAGTATATAACGCACTATTGAGAATCAAATAGAACCAAATCGGAGCATAGAACCAAGTCCAAATCAGCCAATTTTGTGGCTCATTAATTAAGTAGCTATGACCCCAAAACATGTTGGAATGCCGAAACTGATGTTGTATGAGGTCATTGGCTTCATTAGATCAGCATGAATTTGTTGTCATGAAAGGGGCGGAGTCATAGAGGCTGGCATTCTGACCTCTGGGGACATCAGAATAGCTCTGAGAGAGGTCACAGGTAGCTATCAGACCTCCAAGAGTGCCTTAGGAGTCTGAATGTAAGGTACCCTGACATATGCAAAGGCTGTGAGTTGAGTCTCTTTGTTTTTGTTAAATCATTTTAAAGTGTCCCTCCCCCTTTACTTCCTCGCTACTTGTCTAAAGTATTTTTACAGTCTGAGCAGGTTTTGTGTGATCATGCTGTGCAGTGAAAAGCTATGAGCACTGGGTTATAGGAGGAGTAAGCTGAGCTTCGTCACCCTTTGACCAGGTTACAAGAATGCTTGTATACAATTTGAATACCAGATTTTTTATAATTTATTTAGTTTAAAAAATATCAAATGATGTGTCGGTGACAAGCACATATGAAAATTTTTCTGTATTATATGATTTTCACTTTTACTGCATATTATTTAAAATTTTGCTAAATTTATTTAAGGAGCCAAAGTTTGATAATTAACTATTCTGGACTTGGTGAATAACTTTTCAACTAAATGACTGCTCTGGACTTTGAAATTAGGAAATACATGTTTAAAAAAAAGGTAAAAAGGCAAAAAGGAGTGAACTTTCTAAATTGCAGTTGATCGTTTCAGCTAAATTGTGGCTTAGAACAGTAGCTAAAATTCAGCTTTGTTAGGTGAGCCCATGGAATGCCATAGAAGACGGTAACACCTATATTTATCTGACTTTTCATGTGTTCTTTCAAATCTGAAATACCCAGGACATGTCATTCCAAGTGTGACCTTGAGGTAGCCCAATCCTCCTCTGCCTTAGGAAAAAATGACATTTTAAAGATTTTTCAGGTAGTTGTGAAAGCGTGACTCTGATATTTTAAGAGCTAATTCTTTACGCACAGCTGGTATCACACAAAAGAATGAATGATTACTACATTTTGTTGTACATCACTCCAGATATTTAAGAAACATCAGACTTGGCTGACCTTGTATACCTGTTCTTCTGTAAGTGTTCTCAGCATAATGACAGTTTCAGTCACCCCAGACTACACAATTCTCAGAGGCTCTCCCACTAAGACATGTGGACACATGCTTCTGATGACAGCAGAGCTGGGAGCCCATGCTCTAATTACAACATTCTTTTATTACAGATACTCAGCCTGGGGTCAGTAAGGAATTTAACACAGGGACAAGTCATTATTACAAGGCAGCATAAACAGGGGGGGTCTGGGAGGGGCTGTGTTTGGAAAATAGGTCACTTTTATGTTTTGATGACTCTGACACAGAACAATTTTGTTCTGAACTGGCACGTGTTACAAATAGTTACCTTTAGATACTCCCTATTCATCAATTTCTCTAGTACAATATGCATTTTAAGGGTGAAAAGGTTGCTAGTATTGAAAGGGAGAATTAGGAAACAATTTAATCAGTGACAAACATATTCAAGAAATATAGCATTTAGTAGTTAATAAAATTAATTGTAATGAATTGACAACTGAATTGCAAATTTAGGATATTTTAGCCATTTTATTAGATTGTTTCAATAATGTTTGAATATTGGGTTTATTTGCTAAACAAAGATTTGTGGGGAATTGTAATTCCCAATTAAGCCTTATCAGCCAAACTTTGTCAAGTCAATGGTAACAGTATCATTACCTGTAATATGTAACCTGTACATTCTAGCAATGTTAACATTCCACAGATCTGATTGCTGTAAAACTCTACAAGGTATAGAGGAGTTTTTGGAAGCTTGAAATAGCTGGAATTAAATCCTATGTATTCCTGACAAGGCCTGACATGCATTCCTAACCTTTCTGTAATATAAAGACAGACAAAAATGTAATGCAGCTCCATGGGAAGAATTGTAAAAGATTAACTGAAATGTCTTTTTTATGTTAAAAACTTGATATAAATGATGTTGAGCTGGAAATTCTCAAGACAGCTCATACTTTCTGTGTTTCTTATACAAAGAGACAGATCTTTATACTTCGCTACTGTATATGTATTAATATAAACATCTGTACGACATAATATGATTTCTTCTTATAAATTATTGTATTAGAATCAAGTATGCTGTCTGTAATAATCCCTGTGCATAGATTCATTTATTTATGATAATTTGAAGGTTGGCATATTTTTCAAAGACACTGGGGATGTCTGTGTTTCTAGAAAATGTTCCATGCCATTCACAATGCTGAATGTGTGCTGACACTGGGATGTATTAAATCAGGATGAGGTGTGGGAGCAGCATGCCAGTGATGAGAATTGTGTCAATGGAGGCACAAAGCACATGGTGAGATCATCTGAGCACAATTTGTGCGCTGGATTGGCAGGGACTTCTTCAAACTTGCACACAGGGCTATCCTTTGTAGAGTACTCCTGAACGTACAATAAGAAATTATCTGGAATAGTCTTGTACGGCCATTAAAGAGGTACTGTCACTCTAGATATTACACCATTGAATGAAACATTGAAAATCACCTCTAACTACTGTTGATTTTTTAATGTAATACTCCATTTTTATTAAATGTATATTAAAGGATCACTATAGGGTCAGGGACACAAACATGTATTCCTGACCCTATAGTGTTAACACCACCATCTAGCCCCCCCGGGCCCCTCCTGCCTCCATAAATATAGTAAAAATCTTACTGTATTCAAGCCTGAAGCTGTAAATCTGCATGCTGTTAGACTCAGAAAAACAAGCAGTCTGCTGACATGTGGTAGCCTGATCCAATCACAGTGCTTCCCCATAGGTTTGGCTGAGACTGACAAAGAGGCAGATCAGGGGCAGAGCCAGCATGATTCAAATACAGCCATGGCCAATCAGCATCTCCTCATAGAGATGAATTGAGGAAAGTTCAGTGTCTGCATGCAGAGGGAGGACATACTGAATCACAGGATGCTGTGCACAGTGCTGCCCTGTGCTCTGCTGACAGCAGATCTGAGTGAATGGAGGCATATTATGCCTCCATCAACTCAGAAGTCCCTCTGGTTCACTCTGAGTGACTGCAACTGGAGGTGTTCCTAGCTTTCAATGTAAACACTGTATATTTTTGAGAAAGGCTGCAGGGAGCTATAGTTCTCACCTGAACAACCTCATTAAGCTGAAGTTGTTCAGGTGACTATAGTGTCCCTTTAAAGATTTAGAAAATTAAATAATAATTCAGTTCAGTCCAGGAAAAGTCAGGTCACACTGACTCTATTTCCATTAACTATATTAAGTGGTAGAAAGGAAAATGTGAAAACGTTCAAAATGAAGACATCCCAGAAAAGATCCAGGATAGTTTTGAGGTATGGTTCTAAATAAAAAAACAAAGCAAAAAAAGTAGAAGCTAAAGAGAGCACTCGTATAGGGGTTAACCCAAGGACTAAAGAAGTAGTGAAAAAAGAGAGAAATTAGTGCCCTAAATGTAATTAAAATATAACTTTTAATAATAAGCTTAAAATCTATTAAGAGTGTCCATAGTAGGAGTAATGCTCCAAAAATGATCAACTAAAGTATATACACACAAAGTAGAAAAAGAAGGTTCTGTTCTAAAGTATCCAGAGACCTTAATCTGGTGATGTATGCAGAAATTAATTTTGCAAATCACTAGATTTATAATCTGTGATATGGACAGTAATATAAATCTATATCAACTAAAGTATATACATGATAAATAATCACCTAAAGTATATACAAAATAGTTCTAATAAATTTAAGTTTATTAGAACTATTTTGTATATACTTTAGTTGATTAAGGAGATTAAGGTCTCTGGATACTTTAGAACAGAACCTTCTTTTTCTACTTTGTTTGTGTATATACTTTAGTTGATCATTTTTGGAGCATTACTCCTACTATGGACACTCTTAATAGATTTTAAGCTTATTATTAAAAGTTATATTTTAATTACATTTAGGGGAACTCATTTCTCTCTTTTTTCACTAATGGTTCTAAATAACACTGGCTGAAACTAGACATATTGTAGACCTACTGAAATCTCTTAAGAGGAGACTTTGGTTTCTAAGATGTGTGTTTTAAATACTTAGGTCTATAAATACAAATAATAAGAGGGCTCTCACACAAGGAACTGTCCGAGTGCCTTAAGTCCAGGGTATGCTCCTCTGGTGGATCCAGTAGTAAAAAGGACAGGGCACAAATCCAGGAATGTGGCCCAATTCAAATCTATTGAAGAGATAAATACAACTTTGCAGCTCATATCAGAGCCGAAACATTGTATGTATTTCTTCAAATAATCTGCCGTTGACCACATTCCTGAAATTGTGCCCTGTCCTTTTTACTACTGTACTATTGGATTATGCTTCCTATTGTCTGACAGGCAGTTTATGGGTATTGTAGTTTAACATCTGGAAGGCCTGATACAACTTTTATCTCCTTGTAGTAGGCAGTGACTTGCAAAATGCACGTTTGTAATTTGCATAAGGTAATTGTCAAGGGGAAAAAAATGACCGTTCTGTTCTTCGTAGCTAGTTGTACAATTTAATAACACACCTGAATATACTGGCATTATATAAATAAGACTGATAGTAATGATATTAAAAAATATTTTTGATTAGCCCCTATTATATTTTAGACTACTAATAATCCAAACCAAAGTAATCACTGTTTTTGGAGATATCATATTTGAGAGTTTTAATGCCAAGCTGTGTGAGAGTCTTGGACCTTCATTTATAAATACAGCATGAGAAGAGGTCAGGTTCTCAAGGAGAGATGCATGCCTATAGTGTTTCTGCCATCTGTGTATTTCTGTGTCGCCTCATTATGCCCCCAAAAACTCATATAATCATATTTCACTAATAGCCATGTGTCAGTGCAGACAAATGAGTTGTCTGTTGTGCTTCATAACTGGAGGCCAAAATGCCCAAAGTCAAATAGAAGACTCAGCACAAGATGAAGTGATTCCACAAGTTTCAATACGAACAGGACAATTCAGGCAAATAAATTATCCATGAAGATTGACAAAGATTACATTTTAAACGTTTTGACAGAGTTTTGTTTTGCTCTATTTTCTTTAAAATGTATATTAAAGAATTAGCAAAGTTACCAGGTGAAAAGGATGGAGCTTAGAACAATAATTAAGAGGAAGCTAAGATGGAGGCAGCCAGTTGCAGGATGAAAATGTGTTGATTTCAACATTTAAATGTTTTACTCCTCACAAATACATATTTGTTAACTATAGGAGAGAGGTAAACATAATATTAACATTTTTGGGAAGTGACAGTTGGTCTTCAAATAACGTTTTTCTATTGCATAAAATACATACACATGAATTGGAAGGGCACACATTACTATATTCAAGTTCTATTAACTACTTATATATAATTTTATGTTATGCGTGTGAATTGTGTTATCTCTGCAGTTTGTCTGTCCCATAACACCTCTTCTGCTTTGTCTTGTCTGTTTTTGTTAAGATTGATTGATCTATCTATCTATCCATCCATCCATCCATCCATATAACTTCTGATTTGTTAGCTCTCCTCATTGGCTGAGAGTATCAGCTATTCACCAATTAACTAAGCCTAGCATTACCAGGTTTATCTGAGGCCAAGAGCTTCCAGGTTTCAGACGGCGATGGGAAGGACCATTTTAATGTTACCAACAAGAGTTACGTTGTCAGAGCTTTCCTCGCAGCATAACCATTAGTTATGGTGTTTAAAGTGTTCCTTTAACCCTAACAGCAGGGATACTAAAGTGAATTTACAAACTATGATTTTTTTTATGCCTGATTCACAACAATCAAACTAGCCTTCTCACTTTGCATTCGGTTAGCTTGGATCAATTACACATGTTGGGTGTCTCCCTGTTAAACTTGCTTGCACCCTTTTGTGTAACAATTATTTTTCATTCTTTAGTCTCTGTTCTACACTCAGGTGTGCAGCACTCATTGGTTTCTGAGAATCAGGCAACTTCAAGGTCGCTAAAATTTACACCATATCAAACATTCCTTATCTTTCTTCCATAATCAATACAATCATTGCACATCCTGTTTTGTTCATTACCAGTGCAGTGACTGGTAAAGATCCAATCTAGTTAGCATGAACAAGCAGTGACAAAATTGTGAAACTCTACGGATGCACACAGGTGTGCATACACAATCCAGTGCTGAAACACATATTGGTATATTAGGCATGTTGCTCCTAAAATTGTGTTAGTTGATGTATTTGGATGTAACTTTGACTTTACCTTTGTATTATCTGTAAATGATATTCAGTGATCTATATAGCTGTATCTATTATGCATAAGCCATATGTCTTTTACATTATAAATAAATTATGTAAAATGAATAAAATGATATAAATCATACATGTTACCAGTAAAACAAGTAAAACCACTTCCCTTACAACGGCATCTGTTTGCTGTTCATGCACTCTTACATGCACAGTATTGCGTTATGTTTGTAACGTGCAAGTTTTTAGTTTTTTTTACAGATGGGTTTATTTACTAAACTGAGAATAGCAGAAAGCTGCCATATGAATGCTGAACTATTGGCCAAAAAAATCTAACCAGGAACAAGTGAGTAATGTTCCTATTTTAGCTGTATTGACTAAGATTTTGCAATTCTCTTGTAACTCCTCACGTATTAAGTAAACCATTAAATTTATTTACTAAAAACTGAATTGTAGTGAATGGCTAACCAAAATGTAGAGAAATCTAGTTCAGTTCTATTCACAGCTTTGCTTTTCTAGACTAAATGTTGACTTTCGGTTTTTCATTTCACTGCTTATACGGCAATGGTGAAACATTGGCTATTTACAATTTTGCTGAATTATACACAAATTAGATGGTGCAAACACTATTTTGACGTTACACCCTGTAACATTTCACATATTACAATGGTGTGTACTTGCTCTATATGAGTACTTAATGCAATTCTGGACTGAAGAGCTAAATCTGGAAAATCACAGTGAAAAATAATTGGTGCGGCGTACTTATGTACAGAAGAAGGATTGAAATTCTAAATAGAGAGAGAGAATCTGAGAGCAGAGTTCTGGTGCTAATGCAGTGCTCTAAATGGCACCTGTCAACCTGGCACTGTGCCAGTCAGGGTTGTTAATGCCAAATGGAAAAAATTGACCATTTTGGTGCCCGTATTTGGAACATTGGTCAAAATTGTTGTCCATATTTCTTACTGTTAGGGTGCTCATTGCTCTTAAAGGGGCACTATACTCATCAGAACCATTAAAAGCATTGGATTGGATCAAGATGTTATGATCTAAGACATGGAGGTGGAGCCAGCCACAGCGAGACCGATTTGGCACAGGAGAAAAGGTGAGTAAAATCATCTTTTTTACTGTGATCAGAGGAGGGCTGGTCACCCAAACAACCAATCCTTGACTATAGTATCAGCAATACAAACATGTTTGTATTTCTGACACTATAGTGTTCCTTTAATATGCCTTACTATTAGAACTTTCCCTCTGAATGTTCCCTAATGCATCATGAAACACAGAAGTGTAGGAAAGGTTTATGTTTCTAAATGAGTATTATATGCTATAGAATAAAGCTAACTATATCATCCTAGCTCTGCCTGGCAGATAAGCATGCAGGTGTGTGTTTGTAATCCAGACCAACCAAACTTACCTTATCTAAGAGAGTATTTGATTTTACTTTGATCTTGTCCATAATGTCTTCCTCCTAATTCGGTGCCTTAATTACACTTTGAAAGATTTAGAGTTAACGTCTTCCTTGGACACAAACAGGCAATCCCTTAAGGGCTAACAAAATTACTTTTTAAGCTGAAGGCCATTAAAATTGCCAATAGGAGGATTTAGAGAGTAGGGCGAGTCAAATTACCTTGTATACTTTTAAGTTACACTCCTCCTCATGATCAAAATACATGATTAGGTTTTTTTACTACTCCTATCGTGTTTAAGAAAATAATGTAATTGTTCCATATTATTTTTCCATAAACTTGTGAAAGTGAACATATAGGATGAGGTGTGTATTATGAGAAAATAATGCCATTATGGAGTTCTTAAGACATTTTAATAAAACACAAACCCTTAGATGCCATTATTTGTTCCCTAATGCAGTTAAATATTGTACACCTTATTTTACAAGTCCTTGTAAAATTAGAGTTAAAGTGCCACTAAAGGGATAGAGACCACTTCATCTTATTAAAGCGGTCTGGGTGCAGTGTCCCTTATCTCTTAACGGTGCAATGTAAAACATTGCAGTTTTTTAGAAACTGCAATATTTACCTTAAAGGGCTAAGACTGACACAAGAGGCTTTTCCTGGAGTTTCAAAGTGAAATGACGCTGGATGTCCTTACACTTTGCATGAGGATTAGTGATGTCCGGAATGGTTCGCCGAACGGTTCGCCACGGACGGCGAACATATGCGCTGTTCGGTCCGCCCCCTATGTCATCATTGAGTAAACTTTGACCCTGTACCTCACAGTCAGCAGACACATTCCAGCCAATCAGCAGCAGACCCTCCCTCCCAGACTCTCCCACCTCCTGGACAGCATCCATTTTACATTCATTGTGAAGCTGCATTCTTAGTGAGCTGTCCAGGAGGTGGGAGGGTCTGGAAGGGAGCGTCTGCTGCTGATTGGCTGGAATGTGTCTGCTGACTGTGAGGTACAGGGTCAAAGTTTACTCAATGATGACGAATAGGGGGCGTACAGAACAGCGCATATGTTCGATGTCCGTAGCGAACCGTTCGGCGAACCGTTCGGCTAACCGTTCGGCGAACCGTTCGGGACATCACTAATGAGGATGTCTAACATGTTGAAAATCCCCATAGGAAAGCATTGATGCCTAATGCACACGAGGCACTAACCGAGCAAGCACATTAGTCATCCCTCCCCTAAGCCCCGGTAAAGGAGGAGCCTGATCCAGCACTAAGGGACATCGGTGCTGGATTTGGGTAAGTGTAAAAAAAAAAAAAATAATTTTAAACCCTTTATTTGCCATGGGGATGGGCAGGGGAACCAGATGGGGATGGACGGAGTACACTATAGTGTTAGGAAAACACTTTAGCATTTCTAACACTATAGTTTTCCTTTAAGACTAGGATCAGGGTTCTTTAAATCTGGGCAGCACTGGAACATAGGAACAATAGGACCCAGGTAAGTTTTTAAACACCCATCTTTAAACAGTCTGGCTACTTGCTTTAGGAAGGTGCCATGGATCTCTCCTCAACAGAACCACTACAGTGGGCTGTGGTGGTTATGGTGCTTGGAATGTACCTTTAATAGGAAAGGGACTGAATTAATGGCAGCAGCTACTATTTGTCCAGGAGTCCAGCTGCTAGTATTTGCAGTCTGACTTAGAAATATCTTGGTGCTGCCTAAAGAATAGGGAACCCACACTGCACCTTCACAGTCACTCTGCACGTTATGGATTTATTACAGCTCACGCAGCTTTTAATAAGTAATTAGAGCTTATTTATTGAATATAATTAGAGCTTTTCAACTCAATACTGTACATCCGCTCCAACGACTGTCGGATTCAGTTTGATTCTTGTTTGAAGTAGTGTAATAGAGGATAATATGTTGACTATTTAACCACATTATATCCACAAAAAAAGGAAATAAGTCTCTGTGAAAAATGTTTACAATTCAGCCAAACAGAACAAAAGCGTAGTAAAGATAAAAATCACGAAAAACAAACACAGCTTAATGCTGGGGTAACTTCAAAGCTACAAAGTTCATGAGTCAGTTGTAATATAGTTTAATGTTTCTTACTAATAGTAACCAAAATAGCTCACATCTCACATCTCTTTGTGCTTTCTATAACTCAAAATGCTATATTACTGTGCATTATTAGGAGGCAATTTTTATTCTTAAAGGAACAGCAAGTTTGTTTTTGACCGAAGCATGGGTCAAAACACAGAAGCTTATTCACTAAACACCAAACTGCAGTGAATGTAAACCAAGTTGCTAAGTGTAGGATGAAAACCCAGGCTGCGGCTATAACTAGAGATGTATATTATTTCTATGACATATCTTAAATTTCCATGTTCTGAATCAAACTCATGGTGTGTTCATATGTTTGCCAATGCATATATAATGGCAACCGTGTATATAATGCAAGTACTCCCGGTGTGAAATCAACTCATTGAACATGTCTAGATTGTTGAGAAATCATAAATAATACAATAATTTCATACTAAAAAGACTTATTCCAATAATTCATAAGCATCCCACAAAAAAAAATGCCAATCCTGACATCGACTCATGTTGATTGGGCAAAGAAATCATAATGTACTTTACTAGAAACATTTTACATTTCCAAATACTAAAACATACACTTCTCAGCCTCGAGTTACAATGCAGGTTCAGTGAGGGAACCCTATTTGTTAGGGGGACTGTATGATTGCATATATTTAAACATAAGTAACCTTAAGCTTAATGGGATTACCATTTATTTTTATATAAAAACGTCAACTCCATTTGCTCTAAAGTGTGTGTAGAACTTAAATTAATTCCCCAACCCAATTCACAAAGCATTTCTTCTACGAAACCCTGTACATCGTGACAGCATGAAAGCCATCGGGAGTAAGACTTATTCTGTGTAGAGTCTCTTTAGAAAAGGAAAGATGCATGTCTCTTTTGGAATCTCATATTGTGCCCCTAAAATAATTGTAAATGAATGTATATCTAGTAAATATTTAATTAAACAGACATGTGCTTGGTTATTAAAGCAGCTTTGTCACTTTGCAGGTTTTGCTTTTAAATTAAAGTGACCCTATAGTCTTGAAAATAGTAATCGTTATATATTGTGGCTATGTGTTCCCTTAAATCGCTGTCAGCACTGTCCATCCCCCTTTGTATTGCAAATTAAATCACCTCCTCCAGCTCTGCCTCTGCCAGGATGAATGCTGACCTTGCCTGCACTCTTGTCCAGTCCAATCCTTCTATCAGAACCATTGGATTTGAACATGCATGTACAGCAAAACGCACCGTTCTCCAATTAGAGGAACGATTTTGTACTCGGTTATATGGAGATGAAGGCGCCTTTAGTGGCTCTCACTAAAGGCACTCTTAACCTTTAAATTGGCCATTTTTACAAAAATGGTCAATGTTTTACATTAATGGGTTAAATCTACAGAACCACTGCACCCACACCACTTCACTGAGATTAAGTGGTCGGAGTGACTTTAATCATTTACTTGTTCCTCTATTTCTCTTGGCTTCATTTTTTTAAAATCAACCTTCATTTTTTTAAATATACAATTTTGGCAACTTGTGCAGCATAAGCATAGTTCCAGTTGCTAAGCTAATTGACCTGAAATTCATTACAAATCCCCTCCCGTCCCACCTCCTAAGAAAGACAAACTACAGACATCATGGACAGAGGAATACAAAATGTAGGAACCCTGATATTTGGATGCAGCACAGCAAAGAAATAGCCATTTATAGAAGTTAAACTCTTTATCGCACTTGGAATTTGCCACAACTAATAGGAAATTAAAAAAAAAAAATGTACACAGTAGGATATCATTTTCACTAAACCCTGAATTTTTCATAATTCACCAGTGATTTAAAAATGTTAAGTAAAATAACTGAATTTTAAGAAGTCCGCTAGACTTCCACCAGAAATATTTTGCCCTAAATTTTGCAATGTTTGGCATTCCAGTTATCTCAGACATAACTCCCCAAATCCTAAGTAAATAGTGTAGCTGCAGGGCAACATTAAGTAGTTAATGGGGCATAAGGTCATGCTCTGGGTACCTTACCAAACCCTTTAAAAAAATTTATTAGCATCTGTCACATCTGCTGGAAGTCCGTTCTATGTGATTATCAGTTTTATTGCGATGCGTTAGTTTTCTTCAATTTGTTTTCTGAGCTTGCGGAAGCATGTTAAAAACACCTATTCCTTTCTTCCTCTCACAGAGAAGCAGAGAGCAGACCATTATTCACAAGTCAATGAGCTGCAGGCATCAGGGACCTTGCAATGAAAGATATCATGCTGGCCCCATCAGCATATCATTAGTCTTGTTTATTTATTGACTCCATGTAAGGCTGCCACTTGCATTGGAAAGCAGGCACCCAGAGAGTTGAGCTACCATCAGATAAACATACTCTTGTGGGCTGAAATAAGGGAGACAAAACAAGTCATCATGAGGGGATTATCTGTAGTGTGGTATTGACACAAGCTGGGGTAGGAGTTCAGTCGGATTTCAATACATGTAGAGAGAGAATCTTATATGCCCTGCATCTCCTGCTTACACAAACCATCCCCCACGTGCTGCACAGCTCAAGGATTTTTCTGTTTGATTATACCTTGGTTTTTCATTGACTGTATTCACGCCCCTTCAGCAACTTGTTCTCTACACCCTGATAATGTGTTTAGGTGGGGATGGGCAGGCATTCATACTCTGAGGAAACAATAATGCAACCTTAATGGAATATAGACATGGATTCCCAGTGATAGTTACATTTCTGAGGTTTTAAAACCCCTTCAGCAGCTTACCTTATTCCAGTGCCGGGCTCCCTCGGGGCTGGTGACCTCTCCTCCCTCGAGTGGAGCGGAATTCGCATGCGCGTGCATTCTATCAGTAAATAGGAAAGCATTTCTCAATGCTTTCCTATGGACGCTCTGCGCGATGGATGCGAAATTCGCATCCAGCATCGCCAGTGGCGGATCCGGGGGGGGGGGGGCAACGGGGCAATTGCCCCCCCCCAAGAAATCCGCCGGTCTTCCTCTCCCCTGCCAGGACATGCAGGTGCTAGCCCTGCTATGTGCCTGCGGACCGGGGAGGGAGATCAGAGATCTCCCTCCCCGGTCCGCAGGCACCGTGCTGGCAGCCGGCAGGGGAGGGAGAGAGGACCTGGGAGCTCAGCCTGCAGCTCCTCCGGGTCCTCCCCTCTCGAGATTTGGAGCGCGGGCTAGAGTTCACTCTCCCCACTGAGACCACCAATGAATCCCCCACCGGACCACCAGGGATCGAAATATGTCCCCCCTCCTCCTCCATAAAGGTAAGAAGGGAGGGGGGATATAGAATATTTATTTAAATAAAATAAAAAAAATATATTTAAAAAAAAGCCCCCTTACCCTTATCACACACACACACACTGCCCCCCATACACTGCCACCCCATACACTCACACTGCCCCATACACACACACTGCCCCCCCACACACACACACCCCATACACTCACACTGCCCCCATACACACACTGCCCCCAAACACTCACACTGCCCCACACACACACTGCCCCCCATACACACACTGCCCCCATACACTCACACTGCCCCCACACACACACACTGCCCCCACACACTGCCCCCCATACACACACACTGCCCCCCATACACTCACACTGCCCATACACACACACTGCCCCTCCCACACACACTGCCCCCCATACACTCACACCCCTATACACACACACCTGCCCCCCCACACACACACTGCCCTCATACACTCACACTGCCCCCATACACTCACACTGCCCCCATACACACACA
This sequence comes from Pelobates cultripes, assembly GCA_933207985.1. Classification (NCBI taxonomy): domain Eukaryota; kingdom Metazoa; phylum Chordata; class Amphibia; order Anura; family Pelobatidae; genus Pelobates; species Pelobates cultripes. The sequence goes on from OW240914.1 coordinate 196,900,858, forward strand.
CTGCCCCCATACACACACACTGCCCCCCACACACACACTGCCCCATACACACTGCCCCCCATACACACTGCCCCCATACACACTGCCCCACATACACTCACACTGCCCCATACACACACACTGCCCCATACACTCACACTGCCCCCCCACACACACTGCCCCCATACACACTGCCCCCCCATACACTCACACTGCCCCCATACACTCACACTGCCCCCATACACACACACTGCCCCCATACACACACACTGCCCCCCATACATTCACACTGCCCCCATACACACACACTGCCCCCCATACACTCATACTGCCCCATACACACACGCTGCCCCATACACTCACACTGCCCCCCATACACTCACACTGCCCCCATACACTCACAGTCTGAAACTGCTATATTTACATCTGAAGGGTTAAAACCTGAGGGACCTGGCACCCAGACCACTTCATTGAGCTGAAGTGGTATGGGTGATTATAGTGTCCCTTTAAATTGAATTTGTGTGTGCACCCTGGGCTAATTCATTATTCCCTACCCTGTCCCTCTAAAGGAAAACTATAGGCACCCTAACCACGTCATTCCTCTTGTAAAACATAGTAGTTTTTGAGAAACATTGCAGGGTTAAGACTGCCTCTAGTGGCTGCATACTAGACAGGCACTAGAGGCGCTTCCTGCTGTTTTACGAAGTTTAACTCCATGAAACAATGCTGGATGTCCTCATGCCTCTGCATAAGAATGGTCAATGTCAATTTCCTATGGGGAAGGCCTAATGTGCGCATGGCACTCGCCACACATGCATATTAGTTTCCCTGTGTTGGAGGAGCCCAATCCAACATCAAAGGACCTTGGCACAGTAATCAGGTAAGTGTTTATAGCGTTATTTAAACCTGTCATAGCTCTGCGGAGACCAGAGTGGTGGGGTGATGGGAGGCACAGAGGTATATGGGACACTTTAGTGTTAGGAATATAGTTTTGTATTCTTAACACTATTGTGTTCCTTTAACTAGGTGTGCTACACTGGCCACTTACTGCTATAAGCATATGCTTGAAAAAATGTTGGTTGATATATGAAAAGTGCTAATACCTGGCAGGACGTAAAACAGTTAATTAAAGAGTTGATCCTATTGCAAATTACCACGAATAACACACTTTAAACATACTATAAGGCAGTACCTTTCATGTGGACACTACAGCCTGGAGAAGATAAATGTATGTAGTAAAAGGAAAGGGCCAATCTAGTACCCCTGCTCATGACTCATTTAACTTGATTTGTAGTAAGTCAATATACTGTATTATTCAATGGAGTCTTGACTCTGGAGCTGAACTGACTTGCACAATATTAGGTTCAATGTGCCCATCAAATTTACACATGATTCATTTATTGAATCCCCAAAATAAAATGTTTTGGGTTACTTCCTTGGTTCAGGTAGTCTGGTTCTTAATGAATTACAACATGCTTTTTATACATGGGACCTTAACAGGACTGCCAAGTGTTACAGTATTATAAGTGGCATTTATTGAAATGTATGTTCTACTGATAAATCTGAGCCACAAAGAGATCCAATGCATACACACTCAACCATATAACAGAGACCAACCATGGTGCATAGGGTAGTGTGCCAACTTTAGCATTTTGCACATACCACCTGTCTGTCAGGATATCCTGCTGGTATACACTGTGAGTATCAAAGACCAAGTTGAAGCCATGGACATATTTGGAGATTAATCATATTCTGCATGGCTAATGTTGACTGATTTAACTCAAAGAACATTGACCCATCTAATCTGACACCAGTTTTTTAAGCAGTCTTATTGTCAAGCAGAATTACAGATACATCCCAGAAATAGAAATTGTCACTATGCCCATTGTGGGTCTGAATAATATCAGAATAGATTAGATTCACCACTTCTGGAGTTGAAATGTTAGGGCTGAGAGTCATACCAAGGCTCTTTACCATTTCCTATTGGACTACAACTCTCACAATGAACAGCCAGCCCAAGGTCTGACCCTATTCAACCCTGCATTATATCCTGAATACACGTATATCTGTATTATCCATTTCATTCCTTGCCATACTTATATAAAAAGGAGATTTTTACTGTGCAGTGTTCACGGCTGATTCAAATCGGGCAGGATTATTCACTAAAGAGTGAACTACCAGGAGTCAAAAGCAAATTCAAATCTCAAATCTTAGGCAAATATACCGTCCCAGAAAAAGAAAATAATAACAAACTTTAAAAAGTCAGCTATATTTCCAGTTTAGCTATTTTGGCCTAATATGTTAAATTTACTTTGAATTTATTCTGAGTTCCAATCAATTCAAATTTTAGCGAATAACCCTGACAGTTTTTATGTTTAGTACGATCTACAGGAGAGATATCCAAGGCATCCATAAACACTGATCACCCTATTACAGTGCCTCCACAATTTTTTCTCCCTCCTACTTCTTTACAGTTTTAATTCTGCTAAATCTACCTGGGTCATTCAAAGTGTAATTTCTAGAATGTATCCTCATTTTCGTATTCGGAAGTGGTAAAAGCCCCCCCCACCCCCCATTTCCCCCCAAATTGTTTGCACAGAGAAGCAACCCACTTTCTTCTTACTCCACTGCTTATAATTTAACATTTAGACTACATGTTGCAAAGACTTATATGCAACCACAGCATCTTAAAAAAATATTACACATAAATCAACTTAATCTTAGAACATTCAATAAATAATACATTAACTAGTGATTTAACAACAACTTGTCTGTATTGTAACATCAGCAAAGAGACAACAGACAGATTAATGCTACATAATCCTTGGAAGATGCAGCATACAATTTGTCAGAAAATTATACAAAATATAGCTTCCAAAGACAGAGAACAAAACGGAATATCCTGTATTTCTAGTTATAGCTGGTTTCAGCATAATATGACTCTCAGTAAGTGCAGCCAGCCATATTTGATTTTGGTTCCTAAGTACCACATGAGTGGTTATAAGCTGGAGTCATAGAGGTTAACTAGGTGATTTTGCACTTTAACATTTTTAATTGGGGTTAGGATGTCCACTTTTGATTTACAGCATTTTAATAAGTCTTATGGCTGGGTGTTAGGGATATAGATCTTTAGATACTATGAAAGGCAACACAAAAACGTCAACGTATAAACTACGTAAACCTGCCAACAGATCCAACTTAGATATAGTTAAAATCCAGATTTTCACTTTGCAGTGTAACATTTAAAATCTACTATACTATACACTGCATACATCTTGGTTTAACCATTTCATTGCTGAAGCATGCAGTTTAGAATGTTCGGATTCTGTTACTCATTGCGTCCTGTATACATTCATCCAGCTTGGGCATTCTATCCGTCCTCTCCTAGATTGAGTTATCCTATCGATTTAACACCATCATTCCAGCATTGATTAGCAATAATAACTCATTGGTTAGATATCTGTGCGGCAGACAAGTTGTTTCCCTGTGACATGAAATGCTTGCTCATGTGGACTGCTCCACATAACCAAGGGCAGCCTCGAACATGCTTTTTATTCCATTCTAATTAATTCCAATGGATATCTCTCTGTGGAACTCCCACAGCCTGGCAATGCCGACAGATTACTTTCTCAATTCCGTATGCCTGTGTCATGCCAGACTCCGCTGTGTTTTTTGTTTTTTTTTTTGTAATTACTGTTTACAGGGAAATATAAATCCACACTATTGGGAAATGGGATGCAAAAAGCCGCAGCAAGTGACTGTCCTCGACAAGTTGAAGCCAGATGGTCTTATGTCCCACCTGTCAAAATCTTCCCCCTTTACTCTAAATCATAAGTAAGTCTCCCCTCTCTGCCTTACCTCTCTACATCCACACTATCACCTATTATGCTTACCGTCATGTAATCTAATCTTTTTTCCAGTGTGCTCATTTAGCATGGCATTTCTCGTTCCATTGACATATCTGGGTCGTCCTTTAAAGTTTGTAGGAATAAAACCTTTTTGAGCTAGAATATGATTAAACTCTGACACTAGCTCAGAGATGCACACGTTAAATGAGCTCCTTTTGACTATTTCAGTATTTCAAGGACGAGTACCCTCCACCACTGCTGGTCTCCCCCTCCCAGCCCCCCTTACCAACCAGCATGGCTAATCACCAATGTATTGTCTTTTTCAAACTTACTTGCCTCCTGCTAATGTCTTCCAGCAATGATTGTTTTGTTTCCAGCGCCTTCTCTTATCTCTTTGTTCATTAGAATGTTCTCAATGCCTTTTTATTTCCCTGCTTTTTACCCCTATGCCCTGTTTCTGCCTTTGTCCCAACAATGCTTCAAGTCTGACCAGCCTATCCCCCACTCTGCCTTATTCCCTGCATCAGTAATAAAGGTTGACTTCTGCAGCACCCATATACATGCACTTACCTTTATTAGGGAGCAGGTTCTCTCAGTAGCAGTTAAACCTTTCCAGTCTCAAGTTGGGGGTGTCTGACTCCCCTGGGGCACAGCAAAATCTCCTGCTCCATAACTATCCTGACTGCTGGAAAGATTGAATGTCCCACAGTAGTAAGTGCACAGGTAGAAGCTTCACAAGTGCTGGATGAAGAGGTGTGGCTTGCAGCAGTGCTCCTGTCAGACAGGCTGGGGTAGAGTGAAATGGAGGGAGTGCTCCTTTGCCTCAAGGTGAGGAATTGTGACAGAGCCAAATCCTAGATTTGTATGCTGATAGTCATATCCACTGCAATTATGGGGGGAAGCGCAGAGCATTGTTACTAACAAAGCTGCTGAAGTAAAAAAAAAAAAAAGTACTTTTTGCACAAGGCTTTTTTTTTGCCTGAAATGTAAAGCTGTTGGCTTTTTTCTCTAAAAATCTACAGAGAGTAAACATATTGCAATTCTTCTTCTTATTATTATGTATAAAGGGCCAACAAATTCTGCAGCACTGAACAGTTGGTTACAAACAGATTTCCTTCAATTACATTTTAGAGCTTGTGTTTTTAAGTTTGTTTTTATTGTTTAATTTTACAGGTGATGATTAAAACTACTGTGCATCTTCATTCGAAACACACAATTTGTTTGTAGAGTGACACAGTTGTACATATATCATATAATTCTCAGTTTCAGCAGACCAGTCCTGAATTTGGAGTCCTGTCTCACCGTCTGCAGCTGGGAACACCAGAGACCATGTCCCACAAAGGACACACTAGCACTATGCAAACCGCACTGAGGGTATTTACTCCATGAGCAGAGTGCTTTAACAGCTCTCTACACATGTGCTGCACCCAGTGGTTTTACAAGTGCTATGGCCAGTCAAACTGGCATGCATTCACACCAGGCTGACATGCCCCTTTTCCGAGCAGGAATACTCCATTTTCAGACAGGCTTTGGGCATCAAGAGGGCTCGATTTCTGACATGGCCACCGAGGGCAGAGTCTCAGGGTGTCAGGCAGAAAGAGTGGCAATCCTTGATCATACCGTTTATCGTTGGTGGTACACTAGAAGTAGTGATCTGCTCAGGCAAGAAGGGGAATAGCTATTTCCCCTTCTCACGTGGCAGTTGCTACTGCAAGTCCTGTCTTCCAGGCAAGCTGCTGAAGAATTACAGGAGAGTGTTTGGAGATGATGTCTGCATCATAATCCCACATCACCTCTGTGGCACGGACCGGCAGCAGTTCTGCCACACAGCTCCCCCTTAACCACAAGCCAGCATACACAGTCTGATCCCAACGGATTGGCTTGGGGATGTTCGTGGGAGTGCTCACAGATCACTTCTCTAGCGCTGTCTGACTGGACAACCCATCAACATTCGCATTTTGCTTACCGGGTCTATAATGGATAGTGCAGTCATAAGGCTGTAGGGCCAGGCTCCAGCACAGCAGCCGGGGATTGTCTCCCGAGACCCGGTAAAGCCACACCAACGGGTTGTGATCCGTGAGCAAGGTGAATTGTTGTTCATAGAGGTAAGGCGGCAGGTTCTTGAGGGCCAACACCACTGCCACGCACTCCTTCTCGATGGTGGCGTAGCTCAGCTCCTGGGGTAACAGCTTCCTGCTGAGATAAACTACTGGATGTTCTCTGCAAACGTCCCCAACCTGACTCAGCACCGCTCCTAACATGGAGGCATCTGTGTGGACGAGAAAGCGTTTTTTCACATTAGGAGCAGCCAGGACAGGGGCATTTACCAAGGTGTCGTTAAGAGCTTGGAACACCTGCTCACACTCTGGGTTCCAGGCTACCTGTCTGGGCAAGTTCATTTGGGTCACGTCTGTGAGGGGCTTGGCTAGGGTCCTGCAGTTGGGGACAAACTTCCTATAGTAGCCAGTGGTCTCTAAGAAGGCCATCACCTGGGTCTTGGTGCAGGGACGAGGCCAACTAGCTACCGCCTCAACCTTGGCTGGCTCAGGTTTCTGCTTTCCACACCCCACCCGGTGTCCTAGGTATTGTACTTCTGCCATCCCTAGGTGGCACTTGCTGAGTTTTAGGGTTAATCCTGCCTCCCTAATCCTGTCTTGCACAGCTCCAACATGTACCAGATGCTCCTCCCAAGTTATGTGTCATACTTTCATTCCACTACCCGGTATGGGCCCTGCCAGGTGGCCTGTAGCCTATCCTGTTGGACGGGTTTCAAAGCCAAAACTTTCTGACCGACTTGAAAGCTACGGCTCCTGGCTCCCCGATCATACCACTGAGCCGCCTAGAGGTTCCCCCGCACCAGGTGAGTGAGTTCCTCCAGCCGATCCCTAAACTCCAGCACATATGGAATGATGGGGGTCCCCTCCTGTTCCCCAGTGCCTTCCCAGTTTTCCCAGACAAGGTATAGGGGCCCTCTAACTCTCCGCCTGAACATTAGTTCAAATAGGGAGAATCTTGTGGATTCCTGGGGCACCTCCCGATAAGTGAACAGGAAAGGTACAGAGCATTTGCTTCAACGTGCCATTGAAGCGCTCGCACAGACTGTTAGTTTGGGGGTGATATGGGGAGCTTAAGATCGGTTTAATGCCACATAACTTCCACAGCTGGTTGGTCATCTTGGCAGTAAACTGGGTGCCCCGATCCGAAATGATCTCCAGGGCAAAAAACTCATCCAGGAAAACACTTGCATCAGAGTTTTGGCCACAGTCTCTGCCTGAATGTTGCTCAGGGCGACAGCCTCGGGGTACCAAGTCGCGTAGTCCACAATGGTCAGAATGAACTTCTTCCCAGAGGTGCTAAGCTTAGCTAGGGGACCTGGGGGTCTTCAGTGATGGGGAGATGTTGGAGCTTGGCCTTGTGCCGATAACCCTGCACCGGGACCGGGGAACTAGCACGGGGAGTCTTCCTGAAGGGGCAACTATAGGGAATGGATTTCTGGGGGCTAGCTTAGGGCACCTGCCTACTGGGGCAGCTGCGGGGTGTTGGGGTAGTGGAAAGGGGACGTGTGCCTACCTGAGCCTCAGAGTGTGAGCCACACCGAATGGTGTGAGCCTTCTGCCAGGTCATCACGGGGTAGGTCTCCTCCGGGGTCGGGGTTTGCACATAAGTGGAGGTGAGGTGGCTCAGGTAGTTGCCGAGTAACACCTCTGCGCGTAGTCCCTACATGAGCCCAACCTCCACCTATTTATCTATGTTGCCCTAGTTGAGGTGGACGTGGGCCATGGGCAGATAGTATATGTTCCCCCCTGCTACTCGGACAGCGACTGTTCCACCGTTCTTCTCGGCTTCTGTGATGAGCCGGCTTTGTACCAGAGTCAGGGTGGCCCTGGAGTCCCGTAGTCCCCGAACGGTGCACCCGTTCAGCCGGACTGGTTGCCTGTGGTGGGCCTTGTTGTCGTTGGCAGCTTGTAGGGGGTCTGCCTCGAGCAGGACGAGCCATGCGTCATCAACGGGGATCGGTGGGTACGAGGGGGGAGCCTGATAGCAGTGGGTTGCGGTTCGTGGGGCCTGGGCGGCTGGGAAAACAAACTGGGTTCGGCTTCTGAGCTGGGGGCACTCTTTCTTGAAGTGGCCGGGTTGGTGGCAGTGATGGCACCCGGAGCCCGTCTGTTGAGGTTCCCTCAGGTGTGGCCCCGGGGCTGGTGGGTTTTTTGAGGCCGGGTAGGTCGGTGCTGCCAGGTTCAGGGGTGGTCGGTGGCTGAGAGAAGTAGTGGGGCATTGGGACCTCTGGGTATCACACTCGTCTGTCTGCTGGGCTGCCTCAGTTAAAGTCTTGGGTTGTACTTCGGTTGGAAATTAAATTTTAAAAGTGCTTCAGCAGAAACAGCTGGATAATCTCTTCGGGAGATTTGACCTGCTGGGAGTTCATCCAGTTCTGGATAGCTATGGTGATGCGGCAGGCCCTTCTCCCCTTTCTTAGTCTCCCTGAATTTCCGGCAGTATGGCTCCAGAGTGCCAGCATACCTGGCCAGTAAGACCTTCTTCACCAAGGAATACTCCCAGAGTTGGTCCTTGGGTATGTCCTGGTAGGCTTCCGCTGCCTTCCCTGCTAGCTTCCTGGCTAAGATGGTGATCCAGTCGGTGGGGGGGGGCGACTTCTTGCAGGAGGTACTGGCGCTCAAAGTCCTGCAGGAAGTCATCGATACCCTCCTCTGCTTCCTTGAAAGCAAAGGGCAGTTTGTGATTTCGGGCAGGGGTTGCTGGGCTCTGCGGGGGCCTCTCTTCTGCCCGTCGTCCCTCGGGTTGTGTCGGGTTCACTCCATTCCTCTTAGCCAGGACAAAGGCTTAAGCCTCGGCAAAAATCTTTGTCATGAGTTCTGCCGAGGAAGCTTCTTGGTGGAACTTCAGGCGCCAGACACTTCAGACACTTCTTTGTGCAGGGCCTCCCTTTCACTCTCCGGCTGTGGCACAGCTGCCTCACTGCTTCAGTGAACGTCCTCCATGAGGGCAGCATTCAGCTCAGCCTTAGTGCGATTCCCAGCCAATTGCCCTCTGGCTACTACCAACTCTTGTAGTGTTAGCCTCTTTAGGGTAGTGTAGTCCATGAACCGGTTCGGTTCATTAATGCTTGCTCCATTCAGCTGGGGAGTGTGATCCCGTCGCTTGCCACCAGTTGTAGCAGATCACCTATTTCTCTTCCTTCAGCTGAACAGGAACCAGTTGGGATATAAAGAGACCCATTTCTCCCAAATAACTGGATGACACACAGTTCTGGAGGTACAACAACACTTTATTGGCCACACACGGCTCCCTGGGAATCTAAGACGGGAAAGGGCTTTGTCCCTATGTCTCCAAAAGCCCGCCACCCAAACACAGGATTTCCCACATCCGGGGACAGGTGGGTCTTCACCCCATGAGCCTCTGTACCTGGGAGACCAAGCGTGGGAAAAAGGGACCATCCCTTTGTCTCCCAGGCAGAGAAAGCCCGCCCACACTCACGCAAAGCCTGTCAAACTCGCCAGTGCCCCAAAAGTGTCCACACCAACTTCAGGGACCCTCATACGGCCCCTGTTGCAAAATGCCTCCGTTCGCAGGGTCCCTGTGTGGAAACAAGGCATGGGAAGCATCTCCTTTCGGGAAATGAATGCTCCCCCAGGTGCCGTTTGCCTATACGAAATGGCTACCAGCCAGGGTAGCGCTCATTAATTAATTCCCTTGCGGTTTCACACTTATGTTGCGACTTCGAACGTTCTAATTGATTGGCACAAACATTCTAATGGGGCACTGGGGTGGCCCTCGTTCAGGAAACGAATGAGTTGGGAATCAATCCAGGAACACTCCCCCTAGCTGGCATTTGTCTTTATGAATGGCAGCCAGCTGGAGGAGTGCTTATTAATTGCTTCCCTTGTGGTTTGCAGTTTGCCAACATGTTGCAAGGTGTGAAGCCAACATTCTAAATGGGGTATCGGTGTGAATTCCCTTTGTGGAGGCATTCCCGAATGGGGAGCGGGCAGAAGACACGAAAAGATGGCGAAACACACATAATATCATATGAAAGATGGGGAAACACACATAATATCAGACAGGCAATTTACGGACAGACAGCAGTCCCGCCACACATCCTATCCGCCAGTAACTGGGATTTTTCCGCCAAAGTCCCATTTCCCCTTTGTGATTTTAGCTTGAGCGATATAGTAGATATCGCTGTTCCACTGAAACACTAGATGAGTCTTAGTGAAGGGTGAAGAACTGATTTCATTGGAAAATGACACACATTTATACCTGGTTCCTCAGCAGAAGGTCCCTAGGAGAACAATGCATATTGTAACATACAATATGTTATGTGTATCTGACAAGATAAGCTAATTAGCAGCCAGACATCGTCGGCAGTTAACAATTTAACATAAAAGGGTTCCCTTGCCCACCTCCCCAAAGCAATGCTGTCCTCGGAAATAACTCTTCTGAGCACCCATTCTGTCCAAAAAGCACTAGAATCGGAGGTGTCAAGCCCAAGTTAGCTGGACGTGAAGTTTTCACTGGACTGTGATAATCCTGTGATCCGGTGCAGAGTTCCACAGCGCTGGGTAAGAAATCCTGGTCACCTAAAATGAGGGTTCTTTCTGTAGGTACATGGAGCTCTCTCAAGTCCTTGGTATCATTCAATGCCTCATCACCCTCTTTATCACACCTCCAAATAGCACCCTGTGTGGTGACTCTGGGACTGAAAGTGCCCTCGACAAAGTTTTACCAGATAGTGGAAACTCAGCGATACTTTTAGGAGTTCCAGAAGGTTTGTTGGTTGCCAAGGTCAGATGTGCCATGCCTCTATATGTCTCATGCCAGTCTGTGATGATTCCTGAACCGCTGGAACTAACGCTGGGCTGGGAGGCATGCGTTGACTGAGTAAAATGTGGTAACTATAGTTCTTATTAGAGGGACCTAACGGTTGGGAGACATGTACCAGTCCTTGGTGACCAGGTGGTCTGTCACAACCTCCTATACTTCCGTCAGCCTGCCATTACTCTGCAACCTCAGCACTGTTTGCAAGCAGCATGGTGTATGTTTGGAAGGGGGTTAAGAGAAGAGAGTTGCAAAGACACAAGTAGGGGAATAAACAGAAAGAATAGGGGAACAAGTGAGGGGAGGGGGGATGAGAAGGGATGAATAAAGTGAAGAAAGGGGTATAAGAAGAAAGGAACAAGGGGGTATGAGGAGAAACATTGGAAACAATTAAGGAAAGGGGAAAATGAGAAGGGATTGAACAAGCAGGAAAGGGAGAATTATTGACAGAGTGGCTCATGTAAGGAAGCGATTGATGGGAAGGAATAAAGGCAGGCAAATGGGGACTGGAAACACAGTGCACAAATGTCTACTTTCATAAATGCACAAAAGCCCTTTACACAGACGCACTCTGCACACTGCTCAAATACACCCCTGTGTTTAGAGTGTCCCTTTAGTAATCTTCACCTTACTTTTTTACTTTCCGATCCTCCTCCTCTCCTCCCTTTGGAGGACAAGGCAAAAGCCAGACACCTACGAATCAGGGGTGTGCCCGAATCGGTCGTTAACATGGAACTACCGCATTATTGCAGGAGGCTCATAGCCACGGTTTTGATCCCAAAGCAGGCTAAGCAGGTAGGGATTGACTCCTGCTTTCGTCTCCCCAAGGTGCCCCAGGAAGCACAACGGGACGTGCTAATTAAATTTATTCGGGACTCAGACCAGGGGGCCCTGATGGGAGCTGCAAAAGGCTCACCTACAGTTGCCTTTGAGGGAGCTACTCTAACATTGTACAGAGACTTATCAAGACATACTCTCACGTGGCGCAGATCCCTCCGCCTCGTCACCCTGCAGCTTCGGGAGAACTCCATCCCTTATAAATGGGGCCCTCATCGACTGGTAACGGAATATGCCGGCAAGACAACCTACTTGACGCACATATCTGAAGCGACTAGCTTCCTCCAGTCATTGGGACTTTCGATGCTGGTAGCACCAATGGGCACCCGTCCAACGTGAAACATGGAAGATATCACTCCTTTCGCGCCCAGAGTAACAGCACCGAGGGCGACAGGCTCCCTGACTTGAGACTAGCAACCAACTTGCCTGTTCAACTATACCTTGCCCAATAAGATCCTCATTACAGGACTCAGTGTTGGACTTTCCGTTCATGCCTAAGTACCTGGTTTATATGCCAGTATTACACGCACCTCTTCAGTTCTAGTTTACTTTAAGAATTTCAGTTTATACATAGTTTAGAATCTGGCTCCGTAAGCAATTAGCCTATGATACTGCTCAAGAAGTCGTCGTCCCCCTTCCCTCCCTCCCCTCTTCCCTTCCCCCTCCTTCCCTCCCCTCTACTTCCCTTCCTCCCCCCCCCCATCACATAGAATGCGCTGGGACCCAATTCTCTGCCTGTAGCTTTCTCACTAGGGCTATGGCAATAAGCCAAGAATCCCAACGTTTACTCGGGGACCCGCATTGCACGTTAAGCGGCCACTAGCCATATTCCCAAACACGTGCCCAAGTAAGTTTACAGCCCATACATCCTTAAGCAGGGCTCATCAAGCTGACTACTAGCACCCTCTTAAGACGTGGCATTGCATAAATGTGCTCAGCGTGAGGTGATATAGCGGTTACTTTCTAAATAAAAAAAAGGTGTGCTTAGCACTTGTGCAACTATAACTACTGCATGATAATTATCTTAAATGTATTACGTACATGTTACCTTTTATGCACTTGATGTAGGGGGGGGAGGGGAGGGGGGAAATTGTTGTACTTGTGGGACATCACAGCATACAAATATGTGTGTTTTATGGCAGTAAAAACTAACAGTATAATGACAATTTAGATTTTATTGATATTAAATTGTGTTCTATATATACATATTTGATGTGATAACGAGAGCCTCATTTCTCCTGAACAAAATGATATATAATAAGTGTAGGTGCACTTAATATGAAAAAGGTAAATTATGATTGAATAGACATAAAGCTCAAGTTCTAGGTTTCCTTTCAGTTTTGTTTTGGTCAGAAGTTGCCTCCATCTTCAAAATGTTAATGTTAAACACAATCTCATTACAACAATAAAACCACAAAGCACTAACGCGAGTGGGGTCTTTTAAACTGAAGGGGGACCTATTGCCCCCCCCCCCCCCAGCCCTGACCCCTGAGCAGCAGATGGGGGAGGGGGGAGACAATTGTTTCTTCATTCTCCCACTGGGTACTTCGGAAATTCTGTGCTGCTGAACTTTGACACTTCGGAACTTCGGCACTTCAGAACTTCGGCAATTTCGAAACTTCGGCAATTGGGAACATCGGCAATTCGGCATTCAGCTATTTGGACATTCGGAAGTATCCGAATGTCCAAATTGCCCAAAATTCGTCCGAATTGACATTCGGAACGAAACGACTTACACATGTCTAGTTGGGACATAAAATACAGTTACTCTGTTAGAACAGGTAGGCTTTTCTGTTAATCTCTCCCTTTTCATTTTGACTTTTTGGTGTAATATGTTTTAATAATATTATTATATAATGTGATCATTTTTGTTCTTTAAATTGCTTTATTAAGTTCTGTCTCTGTCTGGTATAACAGTGCATGCAATATGTGAATCAAATAACATTAAAGGGAGCCCATTAGCCTGAAACTATAGTTCGTTGCCTCTCCTCCTTTGGCATTAAAAAAGTTAAAGAATCGTTACCCATCTGGTTTTCAAGTTGAGATATCATAGAGAAGCATTGGATTGGAGCTTAGCATGTGTGGCCAAATATTACGAGTAGCATTTGATTCTAGCACCTCTAGTAGCTGCCAGGAAGACAGCTACTAGAGGTTTATTTAGCCCTGCAATGTAAACAGTGCAGTTTCTACTAAACTAAAATACAGGACCACTGCATCCAGACCATTTCATTAAGATGAAATGATCTGGGTGATTTTAGTGTCTCTTTAAAGGAAGAACACATTTAATGACTTAGATGCCATCAATAACTGCCAAATCATCACTGGCTTAGGAAGGAGAGGATTCTTATCTAAAAGGATCAATGCATCTGACACCAAGCCCATCCGTGGCTCTCTTCAGTACAAGGCTAAATAGGGCCCTGGGATAAGGCACCTGTGACAAGGAGGGGTGCATCCCCCCAAGTAAGTGGATTAATCTCATAAGAGCAGGCATTAGGCTGTTAGAGTAGGATATGTCAAAGATGGGGTACATTGATGTTGTGGCAGGCTTATGCAATGTATGATCACATAATGTCACTAGACCCCCATTATTTTTGCCTAGATTATATATATATATATATATATATATATATATATATATATATATATATATATGTTTTTTATTTTTTTTCTAATATATATTTTTTTCTTTAATAATTACAATATAAAAGTTAGTATCAATGTCAATATGATTGGATAGTAAAACCATAATTAAGTAAATCACCGCACCTAGTGAGTGATTGTTCCTATGGTTGTGTGATGTGACAGCTCAGTTTGGTATCAAATTAACAGGAACACCCAAGAAAGAGATATAGAATCTCATGTACATAAACAAACATAAAGGTTTAATGAATCAGTAATGATAACTGGTTAAAAAGTTTGTGTTTAAAAAGTTAAATTTTGGGGGCAGGGCTTGGGCGTCGAGCTGAATTGCAGTTGAATTAGTCGTTCCGCTCCAATCCGCACTAATCCAAGCTATTTAAGCATCAATCCAGACCCACAACAGATACCATTGCTTCCCCTGGCAATGGAGTCCAAAACCGCAAAAAAAAGAAAATAAAAAGGATAGGATGCCTCTGTAGCCACCCTGTTTGCTTCAGTGACTAGGCCGTGGCCTGGCAGCAAAGATGGCTCCGATGCTTATACTTCCAAAGATGGCTCCGATGCTTATACTTCCTGCGTCCTTGATGAATCATGGGGACCCCATCCTACTGTCACAGGACACTGCACACATTCTACATCAAATGGGGGAACCCAAAACCTACCTGGATAATTTCAGAGGTTCATGCTGTGGGCCAGAGGACAGCCAAGCTGGAGTAGCGAGCGGAGAGGGTGGTAAAGGCCCACAACCAAATAGCTGACTGTACCACCAACCTACAATCCTTGGTGTTTGAGCTGGAGGGACCAATAGAGGGCTTATCCAATGGGTCCCATGATTATAATCTGTACCTTCGGGGCATCCCGGAAATGGCTGAAAAGAGAGACCTACGGGAGATGGTGCTTGGTCTTCTGTGGCCTTTGGCACCAGAATTACCCGATGGCGTGTGGGAAGTGGAGATGATACACAGAGCCCTGACCTACTCAGAGCAAGGTTGACTTATCTGACCTTCAAGGGCCGCACTATCCAATATTTCTAAGACCTCTGTTAAGCAATGCTACAGAAGCAGAAAGCATGGGGTCCTCTGGCTGATCTACTATGCACGCATATGGTATGCTTCACGTGGGGCTACCCATATAAAATACGGACTTTCAACATGGGCAAATCGATAATGATGCAGCCATCTATACCTCTGCAGCGATTTTTGTTCAGGCCCTAAATATCACACAGCCAGATGGCTTCCACCTGCCAGACATAACATCGCTGAAGGTTCCTCGCCTGCCACAGGAGTGTTTGAGTGTGGGTGATGCACAGAGAGATGAGGCCCGAGGTTCATGGATGGCCGGGCCTCTATTTTTCATATAAGTTGCTAATGGTTGGGCAGGCGGGTTGTTGGAAGGGGGTAGACAGCCAAATTGTGGTTCTGGGGAGCGAAGGCCTATTGCCATAATGCAGCAGGGCCTCACTGTTTTTGGCAACATTGGGACTTTCACTCTGCGGATGATCTCCCTGCTTATTTAGCTATCTTTCTGTTGAGGGCCGGTTGCCACAATAATAGGATCACCTACCACACTCTACCTGCCAGTTAGGTGTATGGTTGTCACACGGTCTCTGGATTTCCTGATGGTTCCAGCACTACAGGGGACATACTTGTTTGTTTGGCATTCCAAATATAGAAGAGGGAGGTTCACTTGGTTAAAGTTGTTCAGGACTTCGAACATAATATAAGAATTTTACAGATCAAAGCACACAAAAAAAAACTAAATAAAACAAACAAAAAAACCCAAAAATGTAAAATTAAGAAACAAAAAGGAGGTTGTACACCAGAACACGTTACTGACTATGCTCATGAGGTACCCAGCACTTCTGGTGCTAAAATGTATTTAAGTGAGATCTGGATCATTTCGCTGTTGGCCCCTGACGAAGGTGCATCCTACAAAGCACCGAAACGTGTGTCGGGCGTTCTTTTCCTTTTTTTGGGTTATGGGCACTGGGTACTGGTTGGTTTAAGCACTCTTTATTCCAACATGTTTATTCTCACTATCTAATTCTGCTGCTTCTATGCCTGTCTAGTTAGATTACCAGGGAGAGAGACTTTCTAAATCTGCATTGTCAGTTTATTTTAAACTGACCCATATACTTAAACTGCCTACTCTTACTCTGTTCTATGACTGACCGAATCTCTCCTTTATAGCCTTCTATGCACTATAACCCTATCGATAACCATTTATGTAAGACTGCTATGTCACAGACCACCTACTGAATAACCCACTGGATCCTCAATAAGATCAGTTATATACTTTATCTTGGATCTTTATAGTTGGTATTATTAGCTTTTAGATATAGGATCTGTGGCTCAGCATTATAGGGTTCAGTGATGCTGAGAGATATTTTCTTGGTATACCATGGTTAGGGGACATATATTGGGATAGATTCTTTCATATATGCCATTTTTTCAATAAAGCTTCATTTCAGTACTTTACATTGTATCCCTCTATATATGTAACACCTCTACATGGTTTAAATCTTTTATGCATAGTTGCATATAGATTCACTTATATTTAGAATCTTTTGTCACTTATTTATTATCTTTTCATATTAGCCAGTATATTGATATTGCTACTCTACATTGCTATATTCATATCCATGAGATGCATCTAGCCTCGGGGCTTTGCTTGCACTGAGACTAGTAGCATCTATTTTTCTGCTTTTTGTCTATTTCACACATTGGGGTTAAGCCCCTTGAGACCCCGCGAGTCTCTTTTCGGTACCTAAGACTAGTGACTACACCCGACACTATTACCCTAAGGTATAGCGCCAGGGATTGCACCCACTGTCTTATCTTCTCTGTCTGTGTTATATATTTTTCTGCTTGTCAGAGGACAAGTTATTTTACTGCTTAGATGTACTTTCCCCCCTTTTATTTGTCAATCTTTTTCTTTTTGTATTGATATTTTCTTTCAACTATAGAGTACTTAATTGTTATATTTATGTATCCATTTGTTGGATAGTTTTTTCCAGACTTCATTAAAAGATATATTTTATAATTTTTTGGTGTTTCACCACATTCTTTGTTTTCCATCAGTATTTTCTAGGGCTTAAATCCCTTTTAGGGTTGTGAATCAACTCCCCCATTAGGTATCTACAGTGGTAGACAGCATCTGTACCACTAGTCGCTACACTCTTATGAATGCTGAAACAGACAAAAAACAAAACAAAACTAATAATACCACGAAAAACACAAAAACAAACTCAACACAATATGTTTGTAAGATTGTAGTCCTCACTGGTTTCCCTATATTCTGTTGTAACCTTTTATGCCTCTTGATGTTTTGCTTTGGGGGCCTTGTTTGCTGTTTTGATTGAATTTATTCCAGGGGGTAGGGTGGATATCTCATGGATAGAGTCCTTTGATAAGGTCTGGAGTTGGAAGAACAGAGGGCAGGTTATGAGACAAGTGTGCACAGCCCCACAAACTTAGGGCAATCGTCGTCCTCGTTATCCATGTAGGCTTGGGCTGGCTCTTGATGAACACGGGCCTTGAACAACTCCCATCCATATACATGTCAACGGGGTCACAGTTCTTATTGTTTTTTTTCTGATTATTCTGTATGTATTTTATTAATCTGCACGCTTACTATTGTGTAATAAAGTGATGCAGCCCTGATTGGATGAGCATTAAGTGCAGTTGTGGGGAGGAGGCCAGAAGACACAATATTCAGTGCATGCTGTGTTGTCTACATGTTTACCCTGAGCGGGTGGGAGGAGGTAGGGAATTCCTCTTCCAAAGGGGCGGCCATCGTCCGTTCTTGCTATATGTGCACCACTCTGTTTATACACACTGCTAGATTCAAGGGATTGGGGGAGGTGGGTTAGAGATGGTCTAGACCCAGTTGGAGATGCCAGTTTCTGTACGGACAACCAGGAGCTGTGGTATGACACTTTATTAAGAATCTCAGTTTTGTTTTATTTTCCTTTTTTATGTTTTTGTAAATGATGAAAATTGATACCTCACTGCTTGTAATCATCTATTGTCAAATGCTACTTGTCGGTATCTGTATGAAATATATATTTTTTTAAAAGTTTGGTTTTAAATGTCTCTATTAAATAGGGCATCATTCTAATGACATAGTGTGTGTCTGACTGTAGGATCATTAAAGGAACACTTCAAGTACCATAACCACTACTGCATGTTATAGTGGTCATGGCACCCTTCCTAGGTATATAGTCAAACTATTTGAGATCAGTTTGATAACTAACTTGGGGTTGTCCTGTCAGTCACAGCCCCTTGAAGAGCTGGAAGCTTCTGGATTTATTCATTCCCTTGAACTAAGCCCTGTACTGCAGGGCTAGTTTAGTGCAGAGAGCATCTGTCTCTTCTGCTGAGGTTGACCAGTGCCCAGCAGACACCAGGTAAGTTGTAAAACTGTTTATAAATAGTTACTGTGGCAGGAAGTCAGAACACTTTAAGCATTATAACCACTACAGCAAACTGCAATGGTTATGGTGCATGGAGTGTTCCTTTAAAGTATCCTAAAATAAATAATACATCCTGTTGAGATGGATGTCACTAAGCATTTTGGTTAGAACAACATTTTCTGGTTTAGGATCCCCCTATAAAAGATAAAACTGTTCTTCCTGCAGCCTGAATGTTCTCTAGAAAATGCCTTCCTCAATGCAGTGGAAGGCATTTTTTTGAGGATGGACTGAGGGAAGGACTTGGGTGACACAAGTGGTGGGGTCATTGGATTTTGATTTATTTATTTATTACTGGCATTTATAAAGCGCCAACAAATTCCGCAGAGCTGTACAATTGAATGCCCCTTGTCTTCCTAAACAAAGATCTTGTTGAAAGTCCAGTGGAATGCTATCATGTAATCATCTCTGCCTTAAACTTTTGTATGGTATTTTCAATGCTCCTCATTGTACAGACCTGCAGATACAGAAACACTTTTTTTTTTTATCAGCAATTATAAAGCCCCGCCACACAGCTACTCTTAGTGGGAAAGTAAAGAAGTATATCCATACTTTATTTTAATAGCGTTAAAATCTTTTTAGCCGAGGGGAATATGACATCACAGAATACTAAGCACAGGCTGAGGCAAGAATTTAGCAAATCCCCTAAATCTCACTTCTCCCGGTATCTTCATGTGAAGCAATTGCTTTCTTGTTGGTGCAAACATATTAAAATTTCACAACTTAATGCAGAAAAAAAAAAGATTTGCACAGTAGGAAATAAAAGACCTGGCTGGAAATATATACTTCTCAATTGAAAATGTATCAGTTTTGTTTGAGTAAGAATTGAAATGCCCTACAAATGAGTAGTCGAAAATCACCGCTTTCAGTGCTTACATTCAACTTGTTAATATTGATAATAAAAAAAGATCTTGAAAAATCAAACAAAAACCTCCAAAGCATATATTTAGACTTATTCATAATGATCAAATAGCCAACTTTTATCTTCTTCCCTTCCGACAAAGAGTACACATGGACTTCGTTTAGCATTGCATCGCATTGCAATAATGACCTTTAAATTACAAAAATAAATCTTGCTCACCCTACAGTAGCCTGTACTGATTAAAATTTACACTGTTTCTAAGCAGCGGTATTTATCATAGGCCCTGACACAAATCAAGGAATATTTTAGCCTGTATGAAATGTGACAAGCAAGTAATGTTGAATAAATACAAAAGGTGATAATGGCCCTACAGAGACGAGCTTGCAACCTCATAACTTTCACATAAGGATGACTTTTGTAAATCTTCTGTATGTCTGCAAAAGATGAGAGAATACATTAGTTTGTAATCATTCTGGACCTTGATTTTACCCTCCATCAACTCACCAAAACTTGCTTTTTTGTGAGTAAACCCATTACCTCCTTCATTATTATCCTGAATATGCATTGATACCAGAATAATTTGACATTACTTTTATACCTAAATGAAATCCATACTGTAACGGAGCTCCTGTACTCTGGTTGAGTTTCTCCATTGGGACAGGTTCCTTGTTGCTGGCAGGGGACGCTGGAGCCCTTCAGACCCAGTAGCCGAAGCTGGACTGAGGGTCTCTGGAATCCTCTAGCCTAAATAGGGCCGTTATGATTATAGCTCTTTGCGTGGTTATAGCCCCTTGCAGTGTTTATAGCTCCGGAGATGAGGCTGGACTGGCCATTGGGCATACTGGCAAATGCCCAGTGGCTCGCTACCCCATGGCCTGGCACTATCGGAGCACTGGCCTGTTGTGTGCCTTCATGGGCCGGTAGGTTGATCAAAGATCTCCCTTACCTGCCCACAGGCACTTTACTGGGCAGCCGGCGGGGGTGGGAGAGGGTGGATGAGCCGGGAGCTATTTGCTTGCAGCTCCGCCGGGGTCCTCTCGAGAGGTTGGAGCGTTGGTGCGTTTACCATGGCAATGCTCCGATCCCGCGAGAGTGAAGTCCAGGAGCTGTGAGTTCACTCACCTTTAGGGCCACAAGGGATTTCCCACTGGACCACCAGGGCTGGCAGCAAAGGAGAAGGGATATAAACTGTATATATTTAAAATATAATGAAGACATA
This sequence comes from Pelobates cultripes, assembly GCA_933207985.1. Lineage (NCBI taxonomy): Eukaryota > Metazoa > Chordata > Amphibia > Anura > Pelobatidae > Pelobates > Pelobates cultripes. The sequence continues at coordinate 196,921,551 of OW240914.1, forward strand.
TATTACTTTAATCCAGGGCCAGATTAACAGCCCAGTGGGTCTGGTGCTGACAATTATGATGGGCCTAATTACAGAATCTTATCGACCAAAAACACTAAAATGCTCCCAAGCGTCATGTATCTGATGGAGATGGTGCTGGAGAGAAAGAAAACAGCATCTATAAGAAAACACATACCCTATGCTAATCTCTCTCTAAATTATGCTTTCATTTTTCAAGTAAATCCATAACCCCTAACAGCAGTGTCCAGTCAAGCAGGAAGTCAATGGGCACAGTAAAAGGGTGTGCCACTGATACAAATCACGTAACCTGCCAAAGGGGGTGAACATACCCAAAAAGAGGACATGTCTGCTCAAAGAGTTATAATGCCAGCCTGGCATGAAGGCATGTCAGGCTGCCTGCCAATCATGTAAGCAGGCCAACTAAGGGCATACTATGTGTCTAATGATGCGCTTGCTCAATGTTTTCTAAGGACTGTCCCCTAGCACTCGCTGGTCCACTTGTCTCCTTACCTTGTTACTGGCAGGCAGAAGCTCCTGGTATATAGTCAGAGAAAAACCGTATGTAGTGAGTGTAGAAGAAAGGGAAAATGCCACAGTTTTAGAGAGACCAAAGTCAGCATTATCTTAACTATATTCATTGTCAGCCAGTCCACACAAGTTATGTTCCCCTACATCCCTCTTACGTTTCCATACTTAAGCAAGAGTAGGTGAAAAGTAGTTAGGGTTGCCACTATTCTTGGAAAAACATACCTGCCTTACTAATTTGCATAATTAATTATGTATGGGTGACATCACATGATGTAAATTACAAGGAGTGACATAAGAGAAAATGCTGTAAAATCACTAAAAAACTACTTACAGTTTGATTCTGCTGTATAGATGGATTGCTCCCAGTGTCCCCATGTGTCCCAGTGCCCCATGTGTCGATTACTCCAGGTCTCAATGTTCCTATGTATCAGTGTCTCAGTGCCCCATGTCTCCCAGTGTCCCCTAGTGTCATGTCCCCAGGTCTCCCAGTGACCCTATGTATAACAGTGTCCCTATGTATCACAGTGTCTCAATGCTCCATGTCTCCCTGTGTCATCCAGTATTCCCATGTGTCTATGTCTCATGTCTCCCAGGGTCCCCATGTCACTAGGAACACAGGGAGACCTATGGACACAGAGACATGGGGACACAGACACCAGGAACACAGACACTAGAGACACTGGCTGGAGGACATGGGAACATTGAGACATATGGGGCACTGAGAGACATGGGGGCACTAGGAGACATGGGGACAGTGAGACACTGAGGGACTAGGGGGCACTGGGAGACATGGGGACACTGAGACACCAGGGACACTGGCTGGGAGACATGGTGTAATGGATCACCTGTACTCCGACCGAGTACTTTCCTTTGATGGATGCTTCCTAGCTTGCACCGAGGACCACAAGCACTGCCCAGACACCACAACCACCGCAGACTCCACAACCGCCGTAGCTTAACTGGAGTCTCGCCGTCTTCCTTCCACCCTGGATCAGCTTCTGTCCTCCAGGACCGTGTGGGAAAGACCTCTCCTCCAGGAGAGCGTATCAGGAACAGCTCTTAAAAGAGCTAAATGATCAGAGCTCAGGGGAGTATAGAAGTATAGCAATCCCCAGTGTGATTATAGCAGTTCCCCTCCAATCACGAGACAAGACTACGTGTTGAGGGTCAAACAGGAACAGCATGAACTGAGGGTTTATTGTCTCTTTTATACAAGTTTTCCCACAAAGTTACCACCTATGTGGACCTTGTGGTACACAGGACAAAAAGTTACAAAGCCAATCAAAACACTCTTGTACAGTTAGGCACTCCCAGATAATGTACACAAACCCTACCTTCTGCCTGTGATATAATTAACAAACACAATGGACTAACTCAATTACCCACAGGCAGAAAACACACAATTTTAACAAAACACAGAAAACACCCCAAAACACAAACACATCCCTGGATAGCCCTGATCTGGGTGAACAACATATCCACAAATCACCCAGATCAGAGCAGGGGTTCAAAAGTTTTATGGAAGTCATATTTGGTCGACCGCAAGCATGGCTTTCCTGCCCAAAACATTTCCACAGATTTAGGCTGTGCAGCCGGTCTATCTTCTCCTCTATCCTGGAGATAATTGGGTTAAGTGGGTGTGGTAACTTAATTATCTCCAGGTACAGGGAATATCTCAAAGTCAAAACTGTTACAAAAACTGCATAAAAATACATAACTCTTATAATACAATGTTTTACCTATATGTCCAACATATCCCCAGATAGCTTGGATCTGAGCGCTCAATATGTCCGAAAAGCGCTCAGATCTCAAGAATACAGTTGGAATGCTATGTGGTTAAACAACAGCAAGGGCTGATGAGAGATTGAGGAGGGACAAAGCAGCCAGTTTCAACTGGTGTGGCAGTGTCCCTGGGACAACACCCTGCTGGAGAAACAATGAACAGGGAAAAGGGGAGGGAAAGAGGCACACTTTCCCATGGATTTAAAAGGGGCAGAAAAGGTGTTTTAAACTCCAATAGGCCAAATAAACTTTTTAAATGGCAATATCTTCCAGAGGCCATAGTCACAAGGCAAGAGGCTGGCAAGCAGGCCTCTCCAAGGACAAGTGGTGAAGGTCACTTTGTCACACATGGGGACACTGGGTCCCCATGTGTCTCTGTGTCCCCAAGTTTCTGTGTCATAATGTCTCCAATTGTGCCTTAGTGTCTCAGTGTCCCCATGTCTCCCAGTGTCTGTCATAATGTCTCCCAATGTCCTTGGGGGCTCAGTGTCCCCATGTCTCCTTGCAGCCTTTCCCCCCATCCCTTATTTCCCTGAGACGTAGGCTGTCTCTGCAGTGTGCGAGTTGCTGTCTGGACTCTCTGTAGCTGCTCCCCTGCAGATCAGTGAGTAGAGATAGGCAGGGAGGGATATGCTGGAACTTCCTATCCCTGCCTCTCTCTACACACAGCGACCCCTACTGGCTAGTGCTGGTATTGCATCGTAATCTCTGTTTCTACTAAGAAAAATACCAGCATTTGTATTGCCAGTATGACTGCAATATCGACACCGGCCAGGCAGCCTCAAATACTGGCTGTGCCAATAAAATAAAAGCCAGGTGGAATCCGTAAGAGTAGTGTGTAAAAAAATTTAAATAAAAGTTAACATTTTTTTTTTTAATCAGTGGGCCTATTCCATGGGCCTGGAGCTGCAGCTCCATTAGCCCCTATGTTAATCCGGCCCTGCTTTAATCCCCCCTACTGCACCTAAACACATACACTCTAACTGCACCCTTCACACGCAGACACACACACTGCACCCCTCACACGCATACACTGCACCCCTCATACACACACATTGCACCCCTCACACACACTAGATCCCCTACACACACTCCATTCCTGATATACACATTCTGAATCCCCTATGCCCACATTAGATCCCCTGTAAGCAAACACTACATTCCCTAAACCCAGAAACTTACACTAAACTACACTACATCATCTATACACACATACACTACACCATCTATGCACAGACTTGCTACATACCGTATACACACTATGCCCCCTATACAAACAAACACTCTCTCACTCTTTACAGCCCTGGCCACACATATTACACCACAAACATAACAAAACTGAAACTGACATTTACACAAAACACCACAATCATCTCACACTACACACACTCAATCCCACAAGCAGGCTCCAAACCACATGCACAATATGCTTTCCTGGCCCTTTGTCCTTTGGTATCCCCCTTATGGAGACACCACAGGCAGATCGCAAACAAACACAGCGCAAGTATGTTAATAAATTTGCTTGTGCTGGGCAGAACAAATACAGGGACTTTTTCTCATGTGAGAGCTCTTGAGCAAGGTTCTGCGAATTGGCTGCCCTGGAATAGCATTGAACCAATATGCTCACTTTCAGAGGGGACATGCTTATCATTGGTGATGTCAAAACACACCCCTCTCTGGCACCGTCCACTTCTCAGTGGACTGCTATTTTCAAAAATGCCCAGTACACATTTTTTTCCCCAGTCCGGCCCTGCTGGAGACCCTTGCTCCTGTAAAGCAGTGGATTTGCACACCAGGTGGTCCTCCACAGAATGCATTGCCCTAACAATAGCCTGTGCCACTCTAGCGTAGTGTGGGTTGATTAGTCCTGGTCCTGAGTTATAGCGTGTTAAAGTTTGACCAGGTCACAGCTATTCTCCGATCCAGCCCAGAGCGCCAGGCATGCGGCTGGTTAGTCCCGGTCTCATAAAACAGGCTTCCTGTGGCTCCAGGGAGAACAGTACCCCCACATGTTTTATGTCCCTGGATAGCTAATGATCAAGCACCTGTACTGTACAAATAACATGACTGGTGCTCGGGGGACATAGAGATACCCGATCAAAGATTTAACCGTTTCAGAGCATTTCAGGGCATCCCCCGTCAGGTGTGTGGGATGGGTCCAATTTGAAATGGGGGAGAGAGTAGGTGTCCAGGGGGTCCCCATACCCCCTTTAACTAGTGAAAATTGCTCTTTTAATTGGATCTTGGGACCAGGCTCATAGTCTGTGGCCTTCACGCTTCTCAAATGGGCCGTGGCATGGGTGCTTTCGTCACACATCTCCCCCCCAAGGGTAACCAGGTAGTCCCAGGAAGATGCTCTGCTGCTGGGGCATGAGGATGCTGGCCTTTCCTCCCAGAGGATCATTTTGCCGCTAGGGAATGAGGTTGTTGGCCTTTCCTCCTGGAGGATCCTTCTGCTGCTGGGGAGTGAAATTGCTGGCCTTCCCCTTTCTGATGATCCTGCTGTCGCTGGGGAGTGAGGTTACAGGCCGCCACTCCCTGGAACCCACGCTGCTGCTGGGAAGTGAGATTGCTGGTCTCCCCTCCCTGATGCTCCTTCTGCCACTGGGAAATTAGGTTGCTTTTCTTCACTCCCTGGAACCCATTCTGCTACTGGTGAGTGAGGTTGCAGCTTTCCTCTCCTTAATGATCTTTTTTTTATTTTTTTTATTAAAAATATTTTAATTATATGATTTCCCCAACTACTGCCCCATCACAGGCCTTATACCCCCAAACTACCTATACCTTTACACTTATTACAACTCCTATCATCCCAAGGCACCCCATATAGCCCTTACACCATCTGCAGCCCCTACCTCCTGCTTTCCCAGTAGCCCCTACCCCCTGCAGGCTCTACCCCTCTGTTCTCCTTGCAGCTCCTACACCCTTGCAGGCCCTACTCCTGCACCCTCTGCAACCCATACCCCTCTGCAGCCCCTCCCCCCTGCTTCCTCTGCAGGCCCTACCCCCTGCTCCCTCTGTAGCTCTTACCTCCTTGCTCCGTCTGCAGCCCATATCCCCCCTGCAGCCCCTACTCCCCCAGCTTCCTCTGCATTCCCTACCCCACTGCTCCCTCTGGAGCCCAACCCCCTGCACTCTCTAGAGCCCCTGCTCCCTCTGCAGCACCTGCACCCTCTACAGCCCCTAGCCCTCTGAAGCCCATTCCCCTATGCACCCTCTGCAGCCCCTACCCCCCTGCACCCACTACAGACCTTGCCCCTAGGCACCCTCTAGAGCCCCTATAACCTACAGCCCCTATACCCTACTCCCTGAACTTACTACAGCTCCTATTTCCCCCTGCAAAGACAACACAGAAGCATACATTCTCGTTATATGTGCATAGAATCAAATATACGGTAGACCTACACCAGCATATATATCAGTCTGCTGGGGGCCCAGGTGCTAATTTTGCCTGGGGGCTTGGGCCACTGTCAGTGCATCCCTGAGTGTGAGGATAAAGACCTCCACTCCCTGACGAACACTCTGCCGCTTGGCGGGTAAGATTGCTGGCCTCACCTCTCTGATGATCCTTCTGATTTGTATTCTGTATACAGGCGTTTACAATACTATTAATAATATAAAAGTGGATAAGGTTGTTCTGCTACCACCAATGTGTAATTCTCTCACTACTTAGCACAAATCAAATAAAATCTAATGGTTAACTGTGTGGTATAGAAACCAACCCCAGTCAAAAAGGTGGAGCGCTCAAAATCAAATACCGTATTTTCCGGAGTATAAGATGACTTTTTACCCCTGGAAAATCTTTTCCAAAGTGGGGGGTCGTCTTATACGCCGGGTATGCTAATGCTGCAGCCGCCTGAGCGCTCTCTTACCTCCCCTTCCCTGTGCAGAGTGGGTGGCCGAGCTCCTCTTCGTCCTGTCAGTCCGGCCGGGTACCGCGCGGTACAGGAGATTCAGTTACCTGTTCCTGGCCGGACTGGAAGGAAGTGCACACTGAGTGCTCACAGGACGAAGAGGAGCTCGGCCACCCACTCTGCACAGGGAAGGGGAGGTGAGAAGGAGGAGGGAGTAAAAAGAATGGAGGGTGGGGTGGGGGAGAGTAAAAAAATTGGGGGGAGTAAAAAAATGGAGGGGATTAAAAAGAATGGGGGTAAAAAATTGGGGTGAGTAAAAAATGGAGGGGGGATTAAAAAGAATGGGGAATGGAGGGGATTAAAAGAATGGAGGGGGATTAAAAAGAATGGAGGGGAGATTAAAAAGAATGGAGGGGGATTAAAAAGAATGGGGGATTAAAAAAGAATGGAGGGGGGATTAAAAGAAATGGGGGGATTAAAAAAGAATGGAGGGGATTAAAAAGAATGGGGGGATTAAAAAGAATGGAGGGGGGAGTAAAAAATTGAGGGGTGAGTAAAGAAAATGGAGGGGGGATTAAAAAGAATGGAGGGGGGATTAAAAAAGAATGGAGGGGGATTAAAAAAGAATGGAGGGGGAGATTAAAAAAAATGGAGGGGGGATTAAAAAAGAATGGAGCGGGGATTAAAAAAGAATGGAGGGGGGTTTAAAAATAATGGAGGGGGGATTAAAAAGAATGGAGGGGGGGGAGTAAAAAGAATATATCGCAATTAGCCTCCTGTGTGCTAGACCAACAGGCATGGATTATATGCCCAAACAGCCTGGCACATACCAGGGCTTTAAATGCTATTTCAGATTATCATTATTTAAAGGACCACTCTAGGCACCCAGACCACTTCAGTTTAATGAAGTGGTCTGGGTGCCAGGTCCAGCTAGGATAAACCCATTTTTTAATAAACATAGCAGTTTCAGAGAAACTGCTATGTTTACAAATGGGTTAATCCTTCCTTCAATTCCTCTAGTGGCTGTCTCAGTCAATGTCTCATTGACAGCCACTAGAGGCGCTTGCGTGATTCTCACTGTGAAAATCACAGTGAGAGCACGCAAGCGTCCATAGGAAAGCATTGTAAATGCTTTCCTATGCGACCGGCTGAATGCGCGCGCAGCTCTTGCCGCGCGTGCGCATTCAGCCGAATGGGAGGAACGGAGGAGGATCGGAGGAGGAGAGCTTCCCGCCCAGCGCTGGAAAAAGGTAAGTTTTTACCCCTTTCCTCTCCCCAGAGCCGGGTGGGAGGGGGACCCTGAGTATGCTGGCACTATAGTGGTCCTTTAATGTCTTGCTGTGTAGCTCTGTCTGCTCACTGTACATCATGGCTAATTTTTATTTGGTGTGCATTAGAAGAGGGGTAGTCTTATACGGCGAGTATATCCCAAACTCTATATTTAACTGGAAAAGTTGGGGGTCGTCTTATACGCCCAGTCGTCTTATACGCCGGAAAATATGGTAACTCACCCCCCCTGGTTACCTGAGGGGCAGAAATAAAAGAGAATGGTGTGGTACGTTTCAAGTAGGTGAAAATATAGTGACTGTATATGGATTCACTCACATGGTTCTGAGCCTAAACAGGACAGGCTCAGATCACTTTAGCAGACGTGTATTAAGAAACACGAATCCTTAGGATGGTAGCTCCTGGATTTTCCCTCTATAAATAATAGAGACCAAGATCTGGTGTAGTGTTTCTAAGGATATAAGTGAGTATGAGGAAATAAATAGAACTGCTCACCTTAATTAGAACCTATAAACCTGGCTCTAAGTACAACAGCCTGTGTGTCAGTAAGGGGACACAAACCCTCCTTATGGCTGGAACACTGGATACTGAAGTCCACATGAGAAGGTATGATAAAATAAAATTTATTGTAGTCAAAAACTTTCAATGTAAAAACAACAATTGTAAAACAGGACTTTAAAGCTTCAGTCCTGTGGGTGGTCCCGAGACGTGTTTTGCCCTGTCAGCTTTTTCAATCGGTGTAGATGTCCAGGTTCCCGCTTTCCTTTTAAATGGTAAGTAGAGGTCTCATTGGTTGATTAGTATGTGCTGCCCTCAGGGCCGGTGCAAGGATTTTTGCCGCCCTAGGCAAAAGTAAAGTTTGCCGTCACCCCCCCATGTGACATCACAATGCTCCACCCATATGATCTGCCATGTTAACTAACGCCAGTGCTGCAGTGCCGCCGTGTTTACATTATAAGGCATGCAGGGACAGGCTATAGACACCAGAACAACTACATTAAGCTGCAGTGGTTCTGGGGACTATGGTGTTTCTTTAATGTGAGGTAAATTAGAGATTAGTGCCACGAATAATATACTAGATTGCCTACTTACAACGAGATGAGGATGATGATGGGCTCTAGCTGCAGTCTGGCTCCACTGGTCTGGTGTAGAACAGGCTCTCTGGAGGCTGTTTGTAACTGTGGTCACAAAAATCTATATTCTGGGAGAACGGGAAGCAGCTCCATTTTTGGGGGGCCCTTTACACAGCTCAAGGTCTGGGTCCCAGGGTCCACCTTCATGTTCCACCAATGAGTTTGTTCACAGGGGGTGGAGTGTGTAGGGGATGTCCTGATATGTGTGTAAGGAATGCATTGTGTGAATCTGTGTTTGTATGTGTAAGGGCTGCAAGGTGTGTTTCTGTGTATGTACAGGATGCAGTGTGTGCGTGTGTAAGGGGTGCATTGAGTGTGTGTAAGGGGTGCATTGAGTGTGTGTAAGGAATGCATTGTGTGTTTGTGTGTGTGTAAGGGATGCATTGTGTGTAAGGGTTACATTGTTTGTGTGTGTGTGTGTGTGTCTGTGTGTGTAATGCATTGTGTGTTTTTCTGTGTGCAAGGGGTGCATTGCACGTGTGCGATGGATGTCAGTCTCTCCCCCCTCCCTTGTCACTCTCTTCTCCCCCCTCTCCCTCCCTTGTCACTCTCTTCTCCCCCCTCTCCCTCCCTTGTCAATCTCTTCTCCCTCCTCTCCCTTGTCAATCTCTTCTCCCTCCTCTCCCTTGTCACTCTCTTCTCCCCTCCCCCTTCCCACTCTCATTGCCCCTCCCTCCCCTGTAACTCTCACCCCCTGTCAATTTCTTCTCCCCCCCACCAATTTCTTCTTCTCCCCCCTGTCAATTTCTTCTTCTCCCCCCTCCCCTACCAATTTCTTCTTCTCCCCCCATTTCTTCTTCCCCTCCTACCAATTTCTTCTTCTCCCCCCTCCCTGCCAATTCTTCTTCTCCCACCTCCTATTCCTCCCCCCCTCCTAGTTCTTCTTCCCTCTCTCCTGCCTATTTCTTCTTCTCCCCTGTAATTCTTCTCCCCCCTCCCCTCCAATTTCTTCTCCCCTCCCTCCCAATTTCTTCTTCTCCCTGCCAATTTCTCTCCCCCTCCAATTTCTTCTCCCCCCTCCCTCCCAATTTTGTCTTACCCCCTTCCCTACTACAACTACTCCCCCTCCCTGCAATTTCTTCTCCCACCTCCCCATTTCTTCTCCCCCCCCCCCTCCCTACCAATTTCTTTCTCCCACCCTCCCCATTTCTTCTCCCCCTCCCACAATTTCTTCTCCCCTCCCTCCCCTCACAATTTCTTCTTACTCCCTCCCCTCAATATTTCTTCTCCCCCCTCCCTCACAATTCTTACCCCCCTCCCTCAATAATATTTCTTCCCCCCCTCCCTTACAATTTCTTCTCCCCTCCTACCAATTTCTTCTCCCCCCACTCCCCTCCCAATTTCTTCTCCCACCCTCCCCATTTCTCCCCCCTTCCCTCCCAATTTCTTTCTCCAACCCCCCCACCTTTGTTGTAGCGTGGCCGAGCCCTGCAGCATGACGGTCCGCGGGTACAGGTAGCTTCTGTTTCCTGTACCCGGCCGGACTAACAGGAAGTGCACACTCTGTGTTCACTTCCTGTTAGTCCGGCCGGGTACAGGAGACAGATGCTGCGGCTGCAGTTTGGGGGGCCGGCGCTCCTGGCAGTGCCCCCTCCCAAGGGGCGCCCTAGGCGGCTGCCTAGTCCGCCTTACAGGTAGCGCCGACCCTGGCCGCCCTCTATGTTGATCGCGGCTGTATTCCATCGCTATTATATTTGTCAGTTCCGGTTTCGTCACACAGAAATGATGTATCGCTTTCTTTACCCTTTATGGGCAAGTCCGCGGTCGCCATTTTGCTTAATGGCACATAAATCTATATATACATATATCGTCTCCCATAGGAGGCAACCGCAGGGGAGTAAGGGCAGATAAAGAAAAAGAAAAGGTTACAAATCGATAATATAATTTTCACAAAGGTATTCCAATATCCTCCAGTTTATACAATAAAGTGTCTACCGTTAGTAATGCACCATTTAACCCATTAGGTGATGTGGAAAGTGCCTAAATTCATATTGTGAGTAAAAAGGTGAATCGTAGTGGTTATGAAAAAGGCATATTGAACCTTGTAACTAACAGATTAAACCAAAGTATAAGCATATACAGGGCTAGCCCGTCCATAGACTGCGGTGGGGCCATGGCTCCAGGCAGAATTTTGCCACCCCTGTCATCATCTAAAACAGAAGTTCCCAACCCGTGGCGGCAGTTCAATTGCACCGCACGGGTTGGGAACTTGTGTGAAGCTTCCTCGGGTGGGCCATTCCCTTAGTGCCACCCGATGGACATGTGACACTCAGACCGAGCCGCGCAGGAAGGGGGCCATGAGGATGGGGCTGGATTGGGAGAACAGGCCCCCAACTCCCACCAGCCACAGCCAGCAGAATGTAAAAAACTGCTGGTTGGCTAAATTTTTTAATATGTGAGTAGTGTGTATATCTGTGTGTGTGTTTGTATGTGTGTAATGTGAGTGCATCTGTGTGTAGTGTGTGTATGTGTGTTTGTATGTGTGTAATGTGTGTGTATGTGCATATGTGTGTGTTTGTGTGTGTAATGTCCGTGCATCTGTGTGTAGTTTGTGTATCTGTGTGTTTGTATGTGTGTAATGTGAGTGCATCTGCGTGTGTGTGTGATTGTATGTGTGTGTATGTGTGCAATGTGTAGCTGTGTATGTGAGTATCTGTGTGTTTGTATGTGTGCAATGTGTAGCTGTGTAATATGTGTGTATGTGTGTAATGTGTAGTGTTTGTATCTGTGTTTAGCTGTGCATGTATGTGTGTAATGTGTGTATCTGTGTGTATTGTATGTATGTGTGTAATGTGAGTGCATATGTGTGTAATGTGTGTGTATGTGTGTAATGTGTATGTGCGTAGTGTGTGTATCTGTGTGTTTGTATATGTGTAATGTGTGTATGTGTGTAATGTGTATGTGCGTAGTGTGTATCTGTGTGTTTGTATGTGTGTGTAGCTGTATGTGTATGTGTGTACTGTGTGTAGCTGTGTGTTTGTATGTGTGCAATGTGAGTGCATCTGTGTGTAGTGCATGTATGTGTGTGTATCTGTGTAGTGTGTGTAGTGTGTGTATCTGTATGTGTGTAATGTGTGTCTGTGTACCTAGATGCGTAGCAGTGGTTGTATCTGTATGTGGCAGTGTCTGTACGTGTATGTGTATGTGTGTCTTTGTGTCAGTGTGTATGTACATCTGTATGTATGTCAGTAACTGCATGTGTCAGTGTTTGATACATATACTGACACACATGAAGATGCACAGACACACTGATACACAAGCAGATATACAGACACACATACAGTTGTACATACACATTGATACACTTGCAGATATACAGACAAACAGATACAAACACTGCCACACATGCAGATACATAGACAAACAGAAGTATAAATGTTTCTTTTAAGGGGGGACAGCATTGGACCCAGGCAGCCCAATGTCTTATGCTGGCCCTGCCCCTACACACATACATACATAAATGCTGCAGCTCTTAAATACACACACACAAACGCACACTATAGCCTCTACATGCACACACACCGCACCTTCTATAGGCACTATACACACACACAATTTCCACAACCCCTATGCAGGCACACCCACAAACACTTCACAGCCTTGAATGCCACACAAACACTAAAGCCCCTAGCCACAAACAGACACCTTTACACAGAGACAACACCTCAAACAACCTTCTCTACACACATAAAATTCCACACGCAGCCTCCTAGCACATACAACGCCACAGGGAACATCTCCACACATGCACTGTTCCACTTTTGTCCTCTAGAATCCCCTTATTAGGGACATGACAGACAGAGGCGGCTCTAGACTTTGCAAGGCCTTAGGCGAAACTTAAGCAAGAGGCCCTCACTAACAACCATAGTAAAAAAAAATAATTGTCAAATAATAAGTTTCAGATACCAAAACAGTCTAAATTTTCCCCACATATTCTATAATCCCTTAGAATATATATTATTCTATATAATATAAAGAAACATAGAATGAGACAGTAGATAAGAACCCAATTTTCAAAATACTTTTAATTAGTCCCTGGCCTTATCTTAAGTGTAGGATAGTCTTATGCCTATCTGTCGTAAGCTTAAACTCCCTCACTGTGTTAACCTCTACCACTTCAGATGGAAGGCAATTCCATGCGTCCACTACCCTCTCTGTAAAGTAATACTTCCTGAAATTATTTTTAAACCTTTGCCCCTATAATTTAACACTATGACCTGTTGTGGTAGTTTTTCTTCTTTTAAATATAGTCTCCTCCTTTACTGTGTTGATTCCCTTTATGTATTTAAATGTTTCTAACCGTCTTGTCTTTCCTCCAAGCTATGCATGTTAAGATCCTTTAACCTTTCCTGGTAAGTTTTATCCTGCAATCCAGTTTAGTAGCCCTTCTCTGAACTCTTTCCAAAGTATCAATATCCTTCTGAAGATACGGTCTCCAGTAATGCGTACAATACTCCAAGTGAGGTCTCAGTAGTCTTCTGTACAATGGCATGAGCACTTCTCTCTTACTGCTAATGCCTCTCCTTATGCAACCAAGCATTTCATAGCATTTCCTGCTGCTCTATAACATTGTCTGCCTACCTTTAAGTCATCTGAAAAAATTTCTCCTAAATCCCTTTCCTCAGATGTTGAGGTTAGTAGGGTATCAAATATTCTATACTCTGTACCTGGGATTTTACACCCAAGATGCATTATCGTGTACTTATCCACATTAAAGGACCACTATAATGCCAGAAAAACAAACTTGTTTTCTGGCACTATAGGGTGTTTAGGTCCCCCCCCCACCCTCATGGCAGTGGCGTACTAAGGGGGGGGGGGCGGAGGGGGCGGTCCGCCCCGGGTGCCACCAGGGTGGGGGGTGCCATGACCAGCCCCGCCAGCCCCCCCATGCTGCAGCCGCCCGAGCGCTCTGTAGAGAGCCTCAGGCGGCTGCAGCTTTGCCCGGTCGGTGAGTCCATGAGGGCGCACTGCCCGGGCGCAGCATGAGGAGAGGGGCTGACAGGAGGGAAGCGCTCAGCGTTCCCTCCTGTCACTCCCTCTGTAGTAGCATGGCCAGGCCCTGCAGCATAATGGTCCGACGGGTACAGGGAGCAGCTGTCTCCTGTACCTGGCCGGACTAACAGGAAGTGCACACTGAGTGTGCACTTCCTGTTAGTCCGGCCGGGTACAGGAAACAAAAGCTCCCTGTACCCGCGGACTATACTGGGCTTGGCCACGCTACAGCAAAGGTAGGGGGGAGGGAGAAAAGAAAGAGGTGAGGTGAGAAAAGAAAGAGAGAAAGAAGAAGGGGGTATTGAGAAAAAGAGAAAGGAGGGGTGAGAAGAGAAAAGGAGAGTGAGAAAAGAGAAAAAGAAGGGTGAGAAAAAGGGTGAGAGAAAAGAAAGAAGGGGTGAGAAAAGAGGAAGAAGGGGCAGAAAGAAGAAAGAGTGAGAAAGAGAGAAAGAGGGGTGAGAAAAGAGAAGTGATAGGAAGGGGGTGAGAAAAAGAAAGAGGTGAGAAAGAAAAGAAGAGAAAAGAAGAGTGAGAAAAGAGAGAAAAGGAGGGGTGAGAAAGAGAAATTAGGAGGGGGTGAGAGAAAGAAGAGAAAAATAGGAGGGGGGGTGAGAAAGAAATTAGGAGGGGGGGTGAGAAAGAGAAATTAGGAGGGGGGGTGAGAAATTAGGAGGGGGGAGAGAAATTAGGAGGGGGGAGAAAGAGAAATTGGGAGGAGGAGAAGGAAATTGGAGCGGGAGGAGAGATTGACATTCATCACATACACACAATGCACCCCTTGCACACAGAAAAACACACAATGCATTGCACACACAGACACACATACACAAGCAATGCAACCGTTACACACAATGCATCCCTTACACACACAGAAACACACAATGCATTCATTACACCCACTCAATGCACCCCTTACACACATTCAATGCATCCCATATATACACAGAAACACACCTTGCAGCCCTTACACATACAAACACAATGCATTCCTTACACACATCAGGACATCCCCTACACACACCACCCCCTGTGAACAAACTCATTGGTGGAACATGAAGGTGGACCCTGGGACCCAGACCTTGAGCTGTGTAAAGGACCCCCAAAAATGGAGCTGCTTCCCGTTCTCCCAGAACATTGAGCTTCCCATTGCTCCCAGAACATTGATTTTTGTGACCACAGTTACAAACCGCCTCCAGAGAGCCTGTTCTACACCAGACCAGTGGAGCCAGACTGCAGCTAGAGCCCATCATCATCCTCATCTGGTTGTAAGTAGGCAATCTAGTATATTATTCGTGGCACTAAGCTCTAATTTACCTCACATTAAAGAAACACTATAGTCCCCAGAACCACTTCAGCTTAATGTAGTGGTTCTGGTGTCTATAGCCTGTCCCTGCAGGCCTTTTAATGTAAACACGGCGGCACTGCAGCACTGGCGTTAGTTAACATGGCAAATCATATGGGTGGGGCATTGTGATGTCACATGGGGGCGGCAAACTTTACTTTTGCCTAGGGCTGCAAAAATCCTTGCACCGGCCCTGGCTGGAGGGGGCTGTGTGAGCTGTGGCCGCACAGTGTCCCATGGTAGTTAGGGTGCCGTGCGGCCAGTACAGCTCACACAAGCAAACAGCTGATAAACTGGCCGCACGGAGGAAATGTGTATGTGTGACTGTCTGCCTGTGACTGTGTGTGACTGTCTGCCTGTAACTGAGTGTGTGACTGTCTGCTGTAACTGAGTGTGTGACTGTCTGCCTGTAACTGAGTGTGTGACTGTCTGCCTGTAACTGAGTGTGTGACTGTCTGCCTGTAAATGTGTGTGTGACTGTCTGCCTGTAAATGTGTGTGTGACTGTCTGCCTGTAAATGTGTGTGTGACTGTCTGCCTGTAAATGTGTGTGTGGGGCTGCAGGGATTTTGTAGAAGGGGG